>CP126897.1:60990493-61515493 GCA_030440675.1 Furcifer pardalis
CTCTCCCCAAACTTGCACAACAAGTTATCCAAGACACTGTTCATCAGTAAACTGGCCATTTTTAATCAGGAACTCATTGGTTTAAGTAACTTGCACTTGATTGAGTCTTTATGCGTCTTTAATATCAAACAGAATTCCATAAGTATTTCCTTCTTTAAAAACACAGAACAGTAGTATTATATTCTTAAACACATCCTCAAATAATCATAGAAATATGTATATTGCCTGAACTAAACAACACATCATTAAGTCAAAATCACTGTACTAAAATGAACAAAAGACTCAAGGGTCAGTAGGATATTAAAGTCAATGTTACAGTCCCTTTAATTTGTTCTTGTGGATTGTATCTAGGCTACAGATCACGGGTTGTAGCTTGTGGACCATTTACTTTATTAAAGGTAAAGATAAAGGTTTCCCTTGCTCTAAAGCCAGTAGTATCCGATGCTAGGGTTCAGTGCTCATCTTTGTTTCAAACCCGAAGAGCCAGCGCTGTCTGCTCCTGCAGACCTTTCCGTGGTCATGTGGCAGCCATGACTAGACACCAGAGCGTACAGAACATTGTTTACCTTCCCACCGAAGTGGTCCCTATTTATCTACTTGCAACTTCTTGCTTTCAAACTGCTAGGTTGGCAGGAGCTGGGACAAAGACAGGAGCTCATTCCGTCCTGCAGTACTCTGGAATTGAACTGCTGACCTCCTGCCTTCCACTGCAGTACTTTATTGGTCTCACCTTAATATCCATATTCCTATCAACATGCAAGCATACCGTGATATGTATACAGCACATATATTTTTCCTTATTTATGCTAGTGTTTTCCCACCTAATTTGGATCAGTTTATATTTTCCTAGATATATAATGCAAACATCTTTCCCAAATGAGCAGAGAAGGACCAGCAGCACAATCTGCTTCTCAGAAAACCAATCTGGCAGATATCTTAGACTCCATTAGACAATATGCAGAAAGCCTGGAAATGAGCCATGAAACATCCAAGACATACATTAGGACCCCTATAATAGTGCAGCTGGTGTTCCCTCTGTAGACTTTACAGTGCAGAATGATCTCACCACCGTATCATGTGACTACTACTTCTTCAAAGATAAACCGCAACAAGGAGAATGAGCTGAATTCATTAATTCACAAAATTTTATCTCACTTGTAAAATAACTTTTCTGTGAAGGAAAAATGGGCATAGACATACAATGAAAATTATATATTTTTATTAACTGTTCTTTCTTTAAAAGTACCATTTGTGTCTAATATTTTATAATCAAAGGGAGATTTATATGAGTTTCAGCATGTTAGGCTTCACACAGAAATATGAAAATACCATTATTTTCCAGAGAGTCAGAGTTCAAGCTTTGGTGAAATCTATCCAAGATAACTATTTTTAGAAGACTCTTGTCTGCTGGGAGTGGGAAAAGAAAAGAATTCAAACAGGGATTAGCATTATTTCATATCACATTTGAATGAATCATTCTCTGGGATTAAAAATGGTATTAACAAGAAGGCTTTAGAGAAAATGATAATTTTTCACAGTTACTCTACAGTTCCTGACTTCCAGAGTTATCATATGTAGCTTTATACTTATAACTAAGTAACTGTACAAAAAATTTGCACACATAATGAAAGCTGCTGGCATAAAAAGTGTGGAAAGAAAAGGGAAGACAGCTTTTTCTGTGTTATACTCCATTAGCAAAACACAAAGAAGACAGTGTTGGCAGTGATGGTTTCAAGTAACTTAGGACATCTGCAGAGGCAGCTTTCTACACAAAGGATCATCATATTGCTAACTATATGAGTAACTAAAATGTCTTGCTCTTATTTCTCACAAAGGTGGGAAAAGCCATGAATAATGGAAAATAGAAACAGAGGCAAAGAAATAATAAATGTATAATTATAAAAATGCTCCTTTCCATTAATGTATATAGCTGCAACTTCCCATGTCCTCCTATAGAATTATTTTATATATTAATGCATGTCAAATATTTTAGCTGTTAACAGAAGAAAATATGCAACTGCAAGATTTCTATAGCTGCAGATTTAGCCACTTCATAAAGGAGGGATTCTCAACCTGAGGCCCATGGGCTGGATGCAGCCCATGACACCATTTCATGTCGTCCCCCCACTGCCTCCACCACACCAGGAAGTGCCATGTGGTGAAGGGCAAAATGGCCATCCGCCCTCCGAAGCTGTCTGAGGGAGCGTCACCCGGCTCCTTAAAAAGGTTGAGTACTCCTGGCATAAAGCAATTGTGAAAAATGCATTGGCTTGTTTTGACCTTAGCTTACTATACAAGAAATGGCACTCAACTAGTCAACAAACTACATTCTTATATAAATTTGTCCCAAACCAATTTCATTACTTTGGTTATATTGCATATAATATTCTTGTAACCTTACTCAGATCTCATAGCTCCACTGATAAAAATTTTTGTGTTGTGTTGTTTTGTTGATTGTAAGCTGCCCTGAGTCGCTATGGCAAGTGGGCAGCAATATAAATCTAAATAAATAAATAAATAATAAAATATGTAAAACAGCCATTAAAACATTAATACTCAAAGATGAGGATATTTGTAATCATATCTTAATTTATATTATGCAGTGCTTTTACATCAAATCACCTAACCCTAAACAAGGTATAGAATCCCAGTACAGTTGTACCTCACTTAAAGAGCATAATGCGTTCCACAGGATTGTTCTTTAAGCGAGTTTGCTCTTTAAGCGAAACACCATTGTAAGTGACCAATTGTGGGAGGGATTGAGAACCCCGATTTATTTGTTAAGCGAGTTTTTGGTTGTTTTTATTTGTTAAGCGAAGCGAACATTCAGAGAAAAGTCTGCTCTTTAAGCGAGTTACTCTTTAAGCGAAGCGCTCTTTACGTGAGGTTTGACTGTACTTTGATAAGTACCTCACTGTGCAATGCAATCCTATGGATTTCTCTCTATGTACCTGTAGGAAGGAAGATTGCCCTGGGAAGATGAGGCCTAACTCAGAACTTTCCTCACTGAGATAAAGAAGTCTTTCTTGTTCTGTATCTGATAGTAGCAAAAAAGCTTTTGTTGGGGAGAGAGTGACATTAGCATCCCATGAGGGCTTGGAGATAATTTATTTTGTTCAGTTGTGTGGTAGAAGTCAGGGGTCTAAGGCTACCATAGGAATTTTACACTCAGGACTGCATCTTGCAAATATTGTACAGACAGCAACAGCATATAGCAGACTGTTTTGTGCAGCCAAGTCAGTGACCTGAAAAGACTTCTCTCATGTGTGGTTTTAACTTCAAATTACAGTAATACCTCATATAACATTAGTATCGAATAACACTAAAATCGCATAACATTAAGGAATCTGGGGGGAAGAATTGCATCAGATAACATTAAGATCCTATAGGATGCTTCAGATAACAACCGCTAAAGCCTGTGTGGTTACAATGTATCTCTATGGATCCCATAGGATTTTAACATGCATCAGATAACACTAAAAATCATATAACACCAAGACTTGTGGAACCAGGTTTTCGTGTTATATGAGGTTTTACGTACTATTTCTAAGACTAATTTAAAAATACAAGATAGGCCAGGGGTCCTCAAACTTTGCTTTCCAGGTGTTCTTAGACTTCAATTATCAGAAGCCCGTCAGCACACCTGCTGATCAGGAGCTTCTAGGAACTGAAGTCTAAGAACATCTGGAGAGCCAAGTTTGAGGACCCCTGGGATAGGCTACAAACTGTAATGACTGACAACAATCCTGTTGACTAGCGTACTGAATTACACTACAGTTAGCTCACTAAGTCAAAGGGGATATAGTGATACAACTCCTTTATAAGTTCCACTGATTCAAATGGCCCTACTCTAACTGCAACTTACTATGCAAATCTCTACCAATTCAGTGGCTCGTCTCTATAGCAAATTACTACCTTAATAGGATTGTCATATAAACAGTATTGCATTCCTAGCATCAGGCACTTCAGATAATTATCAGCTCACTACAGTCCAAACTGAAATACACTGAGATTCAATAGTTAGTGTACCCATGCATTTTGCAACAACAGTACTAAGATGTGCTACCAAGCAAGCGTGCCTAGAAGGATAATTTATATTTCTGAAGTTAAATTAGAGTTATAATTGGACTAATATCTACACTTTCAGATCTATAGTGCACCAGGGGTGGAGATGAATTGATGCTCCAGATGTTTTGAACTATAGCTTCCATAATTCCTTATCAACGGCATAATTGCTGGAAGGCCAATAATTAACCATCTTTGCACTAGATGGTATTCAGCTATTTGTCCCATAAATGTTAGTATCAGGTCAAATCCATATGTATTATGAAAACAAGGGTCACTTGTCTTAATAAAATAAAAACAACTGCTTATTTCTTCTGGTCTTATCAGTCTGACCTAAATTCAATTAGCAAAGGTTTGCCAATTTTTATAAAATGAAATTCTAACAGAATTGCTGATAGGCAACAAATTTAATGCAGAACAACATAACAGAATAATTTAGAAAACAGGTTAATCCTGTAATACTAGCTGCTGCTATGTTGTGAGTAAGATCAGAAATACCCAAAGCATTATCATTTACAGAATTAACCTTGCTACTCTTACTCAACCTATGGTCTGCAGGCCAGATTCGGCCCATGGCACCATTACATCCCGCACCCTCATTCCAGCTGCTGCTTCCGCCACCACGTCAATCTTTTTTCCTTCCTCTTGGCTTGGTGTGTCCCTAACAGTTCTCTGTAGCAGAGTAACTTCCACCCTGCTACAGAGCACCGTTAGGACCACATCAAGCCAAGTGGAGGAAACAAGAATTGGGGTGGCGGCAGTGGAAGCAGGGGCCACTCTGACTGAGCATAGGCAAGAAGAGCAGCCAGGACCCCTCCTTCACCCACGCCGTGCAGCTCCTCTAGGCCAGTAAGCAGGGAAGCGGTGTCTGTGGGAGTGTTTGGGGCTTGGGGTGATCCTGCCGCCTGTGGTGGTGGTGAGTGTCGGGGGTGGGGTGGGCAATGTCAGGGACTCAAGGTGCTCCACCAGCAAGGGGGGGAGTGGTGGCGGTGAAGCCACCTGTCCGGCCCACCAATAGTGTGAGGGGGTATGAACCAGCCCCTAGCTTTAAAAGGTTGAGGACCCCTGCTCTAACTCTAACTCCAATGGCCTTACATCCAAAGAATTCATTTGAGTTCATGTCACCCTTTCTACAGCACTACAGAACAGATCAGCAAAGTGGCAGAAAGATTCCCTGAGCTGCTGTTGGCTTTAAATTCAGTAGAGTCCAATCCTATAGATCACACATGGTTCACACTGCCTTTAAAAATGATCTTAATGGAGGCGGAGTGTTAACTTTTAGACTGATCCAATAGCACTCATTTTTAAGATCTCAAAATTTATTTTGAAAATGGAAGACTGATATGCAATGGATTAAAATCTGAATGTCCTACAAGCTGTATCTGAGTGATTGGCTGTATGAAGGGGCAGAAGCAAACATAAACCAGGAGATAAAGAGCCCAAGACTGCTCACCAATTCCTTTCAAACTGTATTTATTGCAATAGCTCAGGAGAGCCACTGTGTTTCAATACCATGTTGATCAATCACCATTACTCTTAAAATTATCCCTGAGAACACATTTCTTTATGATTGAATTAAATTTCCACACACCAAATTAACAGTTGAAGGAATGCTTATTTGACATAGTAAGTTCCTAGTAAAGTTAGTCATGCAGAAACAGCTGCTGGATTTTTAATATAGAATGGCATTAAAATTCTGCTGGGATATATCAGTTCTGACTAATATGCATCCACATCTTTAACCATAAGCTTTTAAGAGTTAAACCTCATTGGGCTCAATAGTGATTCTATTTTTAATTCAATATGAAAGCAGAAGAGTACATCTGAGAAATTAGACTGTGGCAGGATATTAGGTGTGATATGCTGTATGCTTTGAGAGAAACATCTGTGACAAACAGTGAAGGCTATGAAAAGGAAGGGTATCTTCTTTGAGATTTCAATAGCTTAAATTCCAGAGTACATGATTATGTTGTGTATCATCAAATAGATTTCAACTTATGGCAACATGTGAGATGTTTGTCTTGCCTACTTTAGTACCTTTCCCCCATGAGCTTCCCTGGCTGAACAGGGGGTTTAACCCATGTCTCCTGGTGTGGCACACAGAGTGTACTGGCGTAGTAGATAGTGTGACAAACCAGAACTCATAAGTCCTGCATCCAAATCCTAGCTCCACCATGAAAACTCACTGGTAAAACCACTCCTTCAGTATCTCACCTACCCTGAAAGCCCTACTAGGATATAAATGTGATTAATAAATAATAAATAAATACTAGGGTCACTTTAAGTTGGTTCAAACTTGACAGCATATACCGATCTATCAATACTTGAGTCCTAGACTGGCATACAGTTACTGGATTATAATTTTTTTTGGTGTGTGCTGATTCCTTCAGTTAGAAACGTGCAAACAGACTTTGAAAGTTTCCCCTCTGCAAGAGACTATATTGGCAACATTGTGCTCAAACTAAAATAAGGCTTTTGAGGAACATGCCAAATAGATCAACACTCTATAAGCAAATTCTTTGCATTTCATAACTGGGAGATGTGAGAATACTAGGGAAATGAAATGTAAGTTCAAAATTTTGCTTGCTTTTGAAAAAGCATTACAGTATTATATAGACACATTAATACACATATTTCTAAGTACTGTACACCCATGCCAATTAAAACTATAAAAAGCAAATATAATTATTTTTCCAGGCTAAGCTGGCATATTAATGTTTTCATGAGCTGAAGTTAACATCATCTTGCTTCTTATATCAGCCACTGTGTGCTACTAGCAAAACTAGTGTTTTGTTTCAATCACTTGTGCAAATGTATATATAGCGGCATCACACGACACAGTATATGAAAACCATCACTGTTTGTTAGTCCAAAGTTGATACATGTTGGATGGTTTTATGAAAATAAAAGGCATATGTTGGATATGTTGTTGTACTTGATAATAAGAAGCAATTTTTAGTTTCTATACATCTTTTAAAAATTCCATAGCTGCTGGGAAGCTTACAGCTGATAACTGCAGAATGTTTGGAATTTAAGAATTGCATATACTCTCTCATGTTTCTTGAGTGTGTTGAGGGACTAATCAGTTCCACCTCCTTCTATGTGCAATATATTTTTCCATTCATTTGTTCTCGAGTTTCGTTGCTGTAAATTTTCTGTAAAATACCTTCCAAAACTAGCAGTCTTCCTCAGCTTAACAACATTTTTTTGTAAGTGTATTTACAGAACTCTTATTCTATATTTGAGAAATAAGTATTTCTACTTACACCAACTTTTTGAATATGAGATAAGTATTAATTGCAGTCTGGGATGAATAAGGTAGGCTTCACACTTCACATACTTTTGCCCTTCTATTTCATTCCTAACAATGCAGAAACAGCCTCTCTTTCTGAAGTGCTTCAACTAATAGACTGCTTCTAAAGAAATCACCTTTTTGAAGCAAACCAAGTACATTTACTAACATTCACACCAACAGTTTCAAAAACAGTTCTTTGCTTCATTGCATGATATCATTGCATGATTAATTTCAGCAATATAGAATTTTTGTTTAAATTTCAGAAAGTCGTCATAGTAATAAATATCTCTTCACACATGCACTCACCCATTCAGTAATCTTACACAATCATGGTGCCTTACAACAATAGTGTTTCCTCTTTTGGGCATTTATGAGAAAGACAAAACAATCTATAGAAGTACAGTCAAACCTCGCATAACGAAAAATTTTCATTCTGCGAGGCTGCTTGCTATGCGAGTTTTTTTCGTGTAATGAAAATTCCTATGGAAAAACTTGCATAACGAAAATTTCTATGGAAAAACTCGCACAGTGAAAATTTTTCATTATGTGAATTTTTCCCATAGAAGTTTTCGTTATGTTAGTTTTTCCATAGGGAAAGTCCGTTTCACATAGCAAAAATTTTCGTTATGTGAGTTGGAAAGTTTTTGAAATGTCCACTCGTTATGCGAGTTTTTCACTAAGCGAGGCATTCGTTATCCGAGGTTTGACTGTATGTACAAGCAAGCTACCTAAAGCACTTTTCATGCAAATTTTTGGGTGAAATCCTATTGCTTAGGATAGTCATGTACAACCAAAGTAAGCCCAATGAATCAGTGGAGATTTGGAGAATCAGTTCTTGTGTAACTTCCTTTTATTCAATGGACCTATTTTGGTTATGATTTAGCACGCTAAACAATATGATTTCAACCATATTCTTGTACTTTGTCACTATGGTATGGAAAGCTAAAGAATGAGAAACTTATACATTCTCCACACTGTCACTATAAATTATTTATGTCACATTTTAGTAGTTTCCCTGTTACTTTGAAGAAATTCAGATACAATTCTAAAGCCAATTCAAGGGAGTAAATTTTTAAATTGGATTTCTGAATTGCACTGACATAAATGAGGATTGGAGAAATAGGATAGTTGTACCATTCATTTTTTAATATTTTTGCATACTGACTACTCTGCCGCTGTGTTTCCAGTGATCTAAATTCTATATCTGGTAAAAATAAAATATTTGTTCCATCAGTTAATAATTAATTCTAGAAACCACTTAATTCTTCATTTTTTATTAGGCTTCCAATTTGATAACACTTAGTTGGGAATAAGTCCCACTGAACTCATTGAGATTACTTTTGAAGTACTGCACAGGATTAGCTACAGAATTGCATTGCATCTCCAGTGTTTACACTTTTAAGGGGCTTACTAATATCCTAGAGATTAACCATGAACTAATGCTTAAGTTAATTATTTTTGCAGATTAGTCTCTGTAACTCAATCAAGATTACTTGCTTACACCAGCAAGCGAAAGTTTTCTGACCTGTATCTTAAGATTCTTTAATCATGAACTACTTTATTTACTTGCATACTTCATTGCATTTCCTTTCATAGTGCCTGCTCAGTAAATGAAATACTCCATTTTTACTTACAAAACATTAACAAACATTTTTCATAAACTGCTTGCTAGCTATGGAGCACAGGGCATTGGAAATGAATCTCACAAAACAGAGATTTTGAACTTTTCCTTTAACAAATATTATTGCAATTTGATATGGAACATACACTGTTGCTGATGGAAATATCTATAACATAATTTTTCCATACTAAGAATGTCAGCCACTAATGATTTGATACTTATGAAATGTTATTCTCCAAATGTGATATAACAAGTTACGTAGACATTAAGAGAGTGGTGAAAGTTTCACACTGTATTAGACATGCCTCTATTTTTTTGTGTATACTTCATATAAAGGTAAAAGTTTCCCTTGCTCGAAAGCCAGTCGTATAAGACTCTAGGGCTCAGTGCTCATCTCTGTTTCAAAGCCGAAGAGCCAGCGCTGTCTGCTTCCGCAGACATTTCTGTGGTCATGTGGCAGGCATGACTAGACACCAGAGCGCACAGAATGCTGTTTTATTTCATATTTCATATAGTAGATTGCTCAATATTGCCTGCAAAACTCGAAACACTTTCTAAGAGTAAACTCCATTAACCCAGTGAGCCTGTTTTTGAAAAATAAGACTATCAAGCAAATACTTTCATAACAATAAAACCAAAATACATTTTTAAAAACATAACTCAAATTATTTCCCTTTCAACCAATATTAAATACATGTAATTCTGAATTCAACGTTCTAGTATTCTAGTGGGGAGGGCAAAAAGAAAGAGGGGACCTGCAGCATTCAGATAGCTAGAAGACACCAATAGTAATGTGATATTAAGCTAAGGGGTCATTCAAATATGTGACTATTTTAGCGGGAGGGGGTTCACCAAACGTCATGGAAAGTCATGGGGGGGAGGAGATTTCACCGTGAAGTCACATGACTCCAAAATTATCATTGCTTTTCACATCCATCTGGCCATAAGATGTCTTCAAACCATGTGATGGGGGATCAGACAAAGGTCGCGGAAAGTCAGAAAGGGCGGAAGGGGTAAAAAAGTGGCCTATTTTAGCTCATGTGGTATTTGAAAGAGCCCTAAAGGTTCCCAAGTTCCCCACCCCATTGGAGAAAAAAATATTTATATGCCAGGACAAGGTCAGGGGACTGACTCAACAAGCTAAAGGAGAGGGTTAGCATAGACTGGCATAGATCCCAAAAACTCTGAGAGCTAAATAAAATATTAACAGCTAGGATACATCCAGAAATTGCAGGTGACTGCAGTTCAACACTTCCAAGCTCATTCATCATAATAAAATAAACCCAGAAAAAGAACTTTATGAAGTAACATTAGGGGAACGAGTTTCCTGCTAGGGAGAAAAATACACTGGAAAATTTTGTGGGCTAAATCCAACTGTTAATTTTAACTAAAGTACATGTATTGAATCAATGGGACTTGTTAGTTCAATATCTGTATAAATCACATTGATTCAATTTGATCAGGACACGAAAGAAGAAGAAAAACTTCACAAATATACTTAGTGCTGTAAATGTATAACTATCAATGAGACCAAATAGACCCAAATGTTTGGATAAAGGATCAGGTCTGTTGTTCAAGGATCTGCATGAATGGAAAGGAAAGTACAGTGGTACACCTCGCTTAAAGAGCATAATGTGTTCCACGGGATTGCTCTTTAAGCGAGTTTGCTCTTTAAGTGAAACACTATTGTAAGTGACCAATTGTGACTTCTAGCAGGGGAATTGCGAACCCCGATTTAGTTGTTAAGCGAGTTTTTGGTTTGTTTTAGTTGTTAAGTGAGGCGACCCTTCAGAGAAAATTCTGCTCTTTAAGCAAGTTACTCTCTAACTGAGGTGCTCTTTATGTGAGGTTTTACTGTACAGCTAAAACAAAATGCCTCATCCAGTTTGTCTAGCATGCACTTTAAATACCATGTATCACTGGAGTTACATAAACTATACCAGTTTCCAATTTGTTTCCCAATGCAGCCTTTAGGCACTAGTTTTAACACATAATGCTCCAAAATAATTTCTCCCAGTCTCCTTTTAGACACAAAACTGTCCCTAATCTGAACTCTTCAACAGAGGCACTATCATACAGTATGTCCCTCTGCCAAAGTTTTGTGCAATTCCTTCCAAATTGTGGTCAGGTTAGCTCCATTGTTGTTTAGATAAAGTAAAAACTGTATTGTTCTGTCTTTGGTTTTTATAATGCATATAATCCACCTTTCTGTTTAGTTTTGCACTTCTAAAATTCTACTTTGAGAGTATGGGTGGGCAGAAAATCTGTATTTGATTTAAAGAAGCAATTCTAATAAGTACTTCGGTATTGCTTGCCTCAGGCTAGTAAGGCTTTTATTCAAAAAGTACCCTTGCAACTCTGAGAACTTCCACTAGTGTACAGTATTACATATCACTGTAAATGTTACAGGCATATTACACAAGGAGTTGTAGCAGTCTTCTTTGTCTTAAGATGTTAAGGTTTCTGCTAACTTCAAAAAAAGATTTATTTCAAAAGTTTTTCCCATAGAGAGTAAAGGCTGAGATCCATTCAATGATCATAAAAAACAAGCACAGAAATAAGAGTATTGATAATGATTAATTTGTTGTTGTTGTTCAGTTGCAAAGTCGAGACCAAACCTCTGCAACCCCATGGGCCAATGCACGCCAGGCACCTCTATCCTCTCAACATCTTCCGCAACCCACTCAGCTCTACGCCCACCGCATCAACACTGCCATCTAGCCATCTCATCCTCTGCCAACCCGTTCTCCTTTTGCCTTTGATCTTTCCCAGCATCAAGGCCTTCTTGAGTGAGTCCTCTCTTCTCATTTGGTGGTCTAAATAGTTTAGCTTCATCTTCAATATTTGTCAGGGATGATTTCCTTCAGAACTGATTTATTTGATCTCTTTGCTGTTCAGTGTACATACTCTCAAAATTATCCTCCAGCACCACATTTCAAAAGGGTCTATTCTTCTGCACTCAGCCTTCCTTATGGTCCAGCTCCCACAACCATACATTACTACTGGGAATACCATTGCTTTGACTATGCATACTTTTGTTGGCAAGGTTATGTCTCTACTTTTGATTATGTTCCCTAGGTTTCTCATAGCTTGCCTCCCAAGATTTAGTCTTTTTTATTTCATAGCTGCAGTCACCATCTGATAAGAATAGCAATAGCAATTACACTTATATACCACCCCATTTTGTCTCCAACATGTTGGGTACTCATTTTACCAACCTCGGAATACTGAGTGAACCTTGACCCCTGGTTCGGAACAAACTCACAATTTTCTGACTACAGTACAGCAGGTTAGCCACTCTTTGTTGATAAGAACAAAGAGCAGGCAATCTTCTAGTTTTCCTTCCTGCATTTAGTGGTTCCAGATAAATTTGTTGTCACTACAATGAAGTACAGCTACATTTACTGATTATCTCACATACCCCAAAAGCCCCATGAAGGTATTTGTAAGTTAAAAGCAACTCAACAGCACATTAAAAACAATTTCCTTCATTAGCAGGCTGTTTGTCTCCCTAGTGAATCTGATAAAACTTGATGAATTTGTGATGCAAAGTCAGGAACCCCTTAAACTTGAGCCATGTGCAACCCTCCGCCTAATCTGATGCTGCCCTTTGCTTAATTTCCAAAGCTTAACAAAAAAAAACAAGTTGTTTACAGTCCATGACCAGCATAACACACAAAAACATAATACCACATCCTAACTAGTCTGGACACGGGTAATAAAAGGAAACTATGGTACTATAATACTAAAAACCTACTGGGAATCGACATAAAACAGCAGGTGCCTATCTAAAAACAATATTACTAAAATCCCTCAATAATTACTAAAACCTAGTGTCATGAAAATAAAATGCAATACTAATATTTACAAGAAAAAGAGGGATAGCCTCATTACAAGGATATAAAATACTCTCTAATAGAGTTGTAGTTTACTAAAACTCAGTAATTTATGGCCAGACCAATAATGATAAGGGTGAAGAGATAACATAATAAGTAGTGTAGGTCAGCTGCTCAGTGCGGGAGCAATCTCAGTAAACTATAGAGCCACACTAGACTTCCTAGTCAGCAGCCGACGTATCCTACTAGCCTGTGCACAAAAACCCGCCACTTTGCGCGTGATAGCAATACTACTGTCCTGGAGTAGGAAGGAAGCTTGTTGGGCCGGCAATTTTCCTGGGCATTGGCGCAGCAAGGGGATTATTAATTCTGCACGGGCATCCCTATAGAATGAGCAGAAAAGGAGAACATGCTCAATCGATTCAACATCCCCATCTCCACATGGACATAATCGTTCTGAATAGGGTATCCCGTTATATCTGCCCTCAAGGGCAGCTGAAGGCAGGCATCCACAGCGGGCCTGGGTGAATGCCAGCCTATGTTTTGGGAGATCTAATTCCTGCAGATAAGCTGTGGGGACAAGCTGGTACCTGATGGAAACATTGGAGAAGAAACCAAGAGACTTGGCCACATCTTCCTGCCATTCAGTGTCCCTTATTCTCTGTTTCACTAGCTCCCTGGCTTGTTGTGCTTCCACTGCAAGCAGGGTAGCTGGACACAAGCCCAAAGAAGCCAATTTATTAAGTATAAAACATTTCCAGGAAGAGCGAAATGAATCTTGAAGTGTAAGAAACACCAAGGTGCCCTGGGAATTGTGTATTTTAAGCCAATATGAAATCATCAGCATCCAGCACCTCGCCTCTACCTTCACTAAGCCCGTCTCCAGTCTTAATCTGGCATTGGAAACGCAGTGGGGGGTCGAGAGCGCAGCTCTAAGAAACTTTGACTGAACTTTCTCCACCTGCTGATAACTGGCTAAGGGTCCTAGCTGCGCACCATATGTGAGCTGGGCAAGTGATTTAGCTTCATACAGTTTAATGGCTGCTGGTACATAACGCCCTCCCCTGCTCCAGTAGAACCTAAGGATTGCTGATGCACTCCTTTGCGCATTCTGAACTACATGGTCAATATGGGTTTTCCTAGAGCCTGAGGCATGGAAAAGAACCCCCAAATAATTAAAGCTGGGGACCTGCTGAATAGGATGCCCCTCGATTTCCCAATTGTAAAGTTTGGGTTTCCTGCCAAAGACCATGATCTTGGTTTTGGCATAATTGATAACTAGATGGTTTTCCGTGCAATAGGCAACTAATGCTCTGAGTGCCCATCTGAGGCCTACCGGTGATCTTGCCATAATGAGGGTATCATCAGCATAAAACAGTGAATTATGTCAGAACCCTGGTAAAAACAAAACAAAACAATGCATCCACATTATCTCTGGCAAACTGTGGAGGAGAAAGAGAAAAAAGAGACAGTTTGCCTAAAGCTGCTCTATGGTTCTTACCAGATTACAGTCAATGGAATGTGTTCCTTGGTATTAAATAATGCCCCCAAATCCTATTATAGCAATAACACTTATATACCACCCCATACTGCTTATTGCACTCTCTGGGCGGTTCACAGAGTAATTAGCATTTTGCCCCCAATATGCGAGATACTCATTTTATTGACCTCGGAAGGATAGAAGGCTGCGTCAACCTTGAGCCTTTGTCAGGATTGAATTCACAATGTTCTGGTCGCAGTACTACAGGGCTCTCCCTATAATACTGCTGTAACATTTTCCAGACTGACCAGAGCTTGGGTTATAATTGACCAGACAGAAGGAAACATTGTAATTTTCACTGTCAGCTGTCACTTCACATAATTGGAGAAAAAGAACTACATTACTGTGTATTCTTTTGTTGTCCAAAATCAGGTTAACAAAGGTATACATCTAACTTGCAGGAAATTAAGACATAATTCACAGAATAAATATATTTAAAAGTCCAGAATAACACATCATTTAGTGGACAATTATGGCTGTGACTCTCAAACGGATAAAAAGAGCATTCCAGACAATATATTGACAAAAAAATAACTAAAATTAAGGAATTATTTCCACAGTCCTGCACTCAAATGCATATGCAGTGGGACCATTTAAATCAGGAGTTCTCAACCTTTTAAAGCCGGGGACCAGGTCATGCTCCCTCAGACAGCTTGGGGGGCAGACGGCCATTTTCCCCTTCCTCCACCACATGGCACTTCCTGGTGTGCTGGAGGCAGGTGGGGGGGGCACATGAAATGTTGTCATGGGCCACATCAAGCCTGTGGGCCGCAGCTTGAGAATCCCTAATTTAAATGGTTCTTGAACATTCTTAGTTATACATGAGTTCTCAGACTAGTCTTTGTTAGATTTAATTTAGAGATCTTAAAATTAATCCAATATGAAGTAATGTCATCTGAAATCTTTGGTCTGTGACATGTTCTAATGCCACACAACTGCACCTATAACTGCTACTAACAACTAATATATACAGTCATGTCTTTAAAAGGCTACCAGTCATCAGTTGAATTCCACCATTATCTCAAGAAAATGGTTGCACATATGAGACCAACCACATAGAAAAATTAAAGAATTATCTTTTGATACTCCTGCTCCTCAGCAATGCAGGGGTGGGGGGGTTATCAGCATATATGAGCCAGTCAATATGACAGCTAAGGAACATTAATTTTAGAAATTACAATTCCCATGTTTGTTGTCTTAAAAGGAACTTTTCCAAGCCCAGTGTTACAGGAACCCTGACCAGTTTTGACAAGAGTAAAACTTCCTTCTGAATAAACAGTTAGCTGGGCCTATTATGATAGACAAGGTTTGTTCCCAAAAAGGGAAGGAATGAGTGAAGGAACATGATCTAATTCCAAACTCTTTACATTAAGAATATGTCTGTGTCAGGTTTTTCATTGTTTTTCCAGGCCACCCGAAAGATGATTCATAAAGTAAGCAGCTTAAAACTGTCAGCAATAACTGCATTTCTATCATTACAAAACTTCCATTATTATTTTAGTAACAGAAAAACACTGTACTATTTTTAAGATGGGTGCACGTAAGGTACTTAGCATCCTCTTCAATGAATTTGTGTCTTCTGCAAAGGCCCAGAAAATGAGGAGAAGCAAGCCCTAACAATATATCAATATGCATGGTGATCTTCAAGCTTCACCTGCTACTACTGTTTATGTATTTATGACACCATAGTTAAATCACTCTATCCCAGATGCAAATCGTCCTCACATAGATTAATGCATCTGTTCTATTGCATGCTTCTTAAAGTCACAACATATTTCTTCTATATCATGGATCAGATAACTTGGAGCTGAAATGAGTACTATGTTTGGTTAATCTAAAATGAACGTAGAGAATGAAAGCATCCCTATAAAACTTTGTTCATTGTTCATACTTATATACATATATACATATATACATATATATATATACATATATACATATATATAGATAAGCAATTTCTGTGTGGAAAATTATTCTCCAGATTCACCAGTCTGTAGAAATAACTACTGTACAGTATATCCAAAAAATGTCTGGAAAGTTAGCAAAAATACACATTATCAATGACCATTTTATTAAATGTGCCAAGCAGCAAAGGGTGAATAAATTAGAATGGACAAAGAGAGATGAGGGGCTAGATTAAAAGGGTTCTGAAATTTGACACTTTATTGATACTTTGACCAGTAGTGTGTGAGCATGTGAATTTACATGACAATGTTAGATAAGACAGTATTGGTTTTGAGAACTTACATACTCCTATAGTAGTAAATATTGGCTCAATAAGACAGCACTAACTAACCAAACATTTCATTCCTAGACGCACCAACTGAACCATTTATCTGACTGAACTAAGCAACTCTTTATCTCTGGAAAGATATGAATAGAACTGCACAGCTATTTTCTAGGCTCAACATGTATAACATGGTAAAATAAATGAAACTCTGGAGCTTTTTTTCCACACAAAGGCATAAATATCAGGCCCCAAAATTAAGGCCTTCACAGGAAACAGTACATATACAGTGACCATAAACCCTCTGTATGTTTAGAAAGGAATTCAGATTGTTCATGCTTCAGTTCCCATCAAAATATCAAAACAGAAGTCTCCACTAAAAAAATAATATATATACAGTACATAGAATCCCCATCCACTATTATTTAAAGTACTAACAACTAAAACAGATTTATTCCGTGTCTTTAAATGCCCATTTGTTCCCTGCACCTGTTAGGTTCCTTTCAAAATAGATGATCATGAGTTACAGTTTATCTAAGCAGAATATTTAAAAGATGAGAATAAGTTGACCTATGGAAGGAAGAGTTTCCAGGAAATAATTTGCAAGGTCCGGGTTTGTGAGCAAATTCTTGGGCAAACAGGCTTCAGTTGAACTGACTTCTTAAAATGCCAACTGCTAGAGGACATTTACACAACCGGGAGGCACAGAGTGCTATTTTCAAGAAAGTCTCCTCCTGTAGGTCAGGTCAAAAACAACCAACCCCCTAATAGTTAAGGGAACACTTCAGCTGCAAACCAAATAAGGGCTTTTTATAGCTTCCTGAACTAAGCAAAAGAATGGCCCTCAACATCCTCTGAACAGACAGGAGCCTCAAGTCTACAGACTCAGATCCAAGAAGAGTTTTATGGCAAGAACAAACTCTCTCAAGGGTATACAACATGGGTGACAAAACTTTCCAGGGTTGTGTGCCAGTCACGTGGTTCAGGGGGCTAGTCACTACAGCCCATGGGCTGAATCCGGCCCGCAAAGTCCTCATCGCTCCCAGAAGCAGAAGTAAAATGTGCACATACATTTTACTTCCGCTTCCAGGAGCAGCGAGGGCTTTATGGGCTGCATGAATTGCCATCAGGGGCCGGATCCAGCCCCCAGGCCGTAGTTTGGGAACCCCTGGTACACAAGACCAAAAACAAATTAGGAGATGGAGGAAGGCGCTCGCTGGACAAAGAACAACATTAAAGGAGGATATCGCTCAGGAACTTGACCTTCCCTACATCACTTGGAGGACCCTGAATAGGCTGAGGATTGAACTCCCTAAATACAAGACCAACATGCTCAAGTGGGGTACTGCTGGGGGACAACAAGAAGAAGAAGCCAGGGCAGGTTGAGGACTTTGCCACCCCTCCCCCTGTGCCTATACCAACTGCCAGGGGAGGAAGAAGGCGGGGCAGGATGAGGACCTTGCCGCCCCTACCCTTGTGCCCACTCCAACATATTGTAATGTAATGTAATGTCTGTAAGCCGCCCTGAGTCGCCACGGCGAGTGGGTGGCAATATAAATTTGAACTAATAAATAAATAAATAAATAAATAAAACAACACCCTGGTGAATGTGGAGAGATACAGAATCTAGCTCATTTATTGGTCTGCCCATGGCTGCCATAAACATGCACCGATGAGGACTTAAGTTTGGCAGGTGACAAAGCCAAGAAAGTGGCTTCATTTTGGCACTCCAGGGTTTGCAAGGAGGGAAATAGCTTACTGAATCCATGCGCCAATCAATATGCCAGTAAACATGACAGCTCAGGAACGTTATTTTCAGAAACCACAGTTCCCATGTTTGTTGTCGGCCAAACGCCGCAAACGAAGCCCTTCGTCCCTACCTGAACACACCGCCACAACCACCACAGCAGCAGCAAAGAAGGAGGACCCCACAACGTTTGTCCTGCCCGCCCAGGCTGTGAGCAAGGACACCAGAAGGGGACGTGGAGACCTCAAGACCGCCTTGTTCTCTCTCTGTCTCTGCTTCCCCTTCGGAAGACCCAGGACTGCAGTGACTTAAGTGGTTAAGAAGCTCGCCTTCTCAGCTTTGGAAGGTCGGCAGTTCGAGACCCGAGTACCGCACAACGGAGTGAGCGCCCGTCCTCCGTCCCAGCTCCTGCCAACCGAGCAGTTCGAAAGCAAGAAATTACAAGTTGATAAACGGGGGGAAAGATCTTGGGGACATGAAAGGAGCCTCAATTCGGGCGTCCCCTGAGCAAATAAATAAATAAATAAATGCTTTTCAACCAGCGCTGTCGAGGGCGGCATACAAGAAGTAATAATAATAATAATAATAATAATAATAATAATAATAATAATAATAATAATAATAATAATAATAATAATAATAATAATACAGAAAGCACCTTTTTGTCGGAGGAAGCGAGATACTCCGGCTCTCTTGAGAAACGCTTGGCGGGAACCAAACACACACACACACACACCACGGTCAACAAACCGGGCGCCCTCACACCGGCTCTGCGCAAGTAAAGCTCCTCCAGGAATGGGTGGCGAACTGGCCTCGAGGCTCCCGTCTCCCTTTGGCTACGAGGGCGAATGGCAACGGCGCTTTCTCCAGGCGGGCACTTCGGAGCCCTACATGGGGTAGCAGAAGTGCCGGCGGAGGGTGTCTCAGCGCAGCTCCTTCTCCGGTTCCAACTCCAGAGACTCCCCCCGGGCAGACGTGGGATCCGGCGGCGGAACGAGCGAGCGAACGGCACCCTCCTCCCTGTCCCTGCAGCCCCGCCGGCTCCACACGTGGGACAGAGATCGGTTCGGCTTCCGTGGAGGCGGGCGCTGTCTCTGGCTGGAGCCGGTGGGGAGGGAAGGGAGGGCGCTGGTCTCTCCCGCGGCTACGTGCCGGGACCCCACGCCCTGAAGCTTTCCCGGTGGGCGGGAAAAAAAACAAGGCGCCGAAGAAGGGCCTCCACCGGGCGCACAAGCCCCGGCCCTGCGTGGCTCTAGTCTAGGCCCTCCTCTTTTTGCCCCCTCGGCTCGGCCTGGAGCCCGTCCAGAGAAACCTTAACCCGCGCGGCTGCTCTTCTCGCCGACGACCCGGGCTTTCTTTCTTTGCCGGCTGGGCGGGCCCGAAGCTCGGCTGCTCAAGCGCAGGCCCTCCTCGATTACCTCATCGCCCGAGCCCCGCTGTTGGGGAAGGGCATGCCCGGGCGCCGGTGGGGTTTCTAAGCAACTGCCTTCCCCCTACTACACCAAGAGCAGCTGGTCTCACTCACTCACGGCATGGTTAGCACTTGTCGGACTTAAAAATAAAGGCACGACCTTTTTTTCTCCAGCATGGCCTCTTCTTCCCCCACCCCACTCCTTGCAACAGGGGTGCCCAAACTACGGCCTGGGGGCCGAATCTGCCCACGCCCTTGTCGCTCCCGGAAGTGGAAGTAAAACGCAGCCGTATGGGTGCGTTTTACTTCCGCTTCCGGGAGCGACAAGGGCTTCGTGTGGGCCCGATGAATTGGTGCCATGGGCCGGATCCGGCCCTGTGGCTGTAGTGACCAGCTCTCTGAACCCTGTGACTGGCCTGTGGCCCAAAAAGTTTGGGCACCCCTGCTTTACAGGCACTGTTCAAAGCCAAATCTGGTTCCCCAAAGTGCACTTCTTCCAGCCAGGCCTAATCTAAGGTCTGCCAAGCAACTGCAAAAAAGGGGTGAACTTGAAAATACAGTTAAAGTTATTCTAGAGCAGTAATGCCCAAACTAAGGCCCGGGGGCCGGGTGCGGCCCCTGACGCCAATTCATCCAGCCCGTGAAGCCCTCGTCACTCCTGGAAGTGGACGTGTCGCTCCTGTACAGGTGTGTTTTACTTCCACTTCCAGGAGCGATGAGGGCTTCGCAGGCTGGACGAATTGGCGTCGGGGGCCGCACCCGGCCCCCAGTGACTGGCTCCCTGAACCACATGATTGGCCCACAGCCCAAAAAGTTTGGGCACCCCTTTTCTAGATTGCAGCTGGTTCCAAATTTTAAAACTAGTAAATCAAAAAGTCTCCTTATAGCTCTAGCTAATCCTTGTAATTGGCATGACATTGTCTTCAAAATCTATACAGTATCCTGTATGTTCGAGCAAGCCCCTTTTCAATGAACTGGGATTTGCCTCACTAATTGCAATTTTTGAAATGGTAGTCGGCGTTTCAAGCATATGAGAGTAAAGGAAAGAAAGACAACAAAAGTGTAACTTCTGTATTTTAATGGTAGCTCCCGTCTCTGTCCCAGCTCCTGCCAACCTAGCTGTTCAAAAGCAAGAAATTGCAAGTAGATAAACAGGAACCGCTTGGGTGGGAAGGTAAACAGCTTTCCGTGCACTCCAGTGTCTAGACATGCCTGCCACATGACTATGGAAACGTCTGCAGACGCAACAGGGCTGACTCTTTGGCTATAAACAAGAGATGAGCACTGAACCCTAGAGTCGGATATGACTGGCTTTTGACCAAGTGTGACCTTTACCTTTTACTGTAAATAGAAAGGTCCCCTTATATCTCTGCCTAATCCTCATAACTAGCATATGACATCACCTTCAAAATCTATATACTGTATGCTCAAGCAAGCTTCTTTTCAATGCACTGGGATTTGCCTCTCAATAACTGAATTTTTTTTAAATGGGTAGTCTGTGTTTCAAGCATACAAGAGAGTGAACAAGACAAAAATGTTGTGGTACTTAAAAGACTAACTGCTGTATTTTAATGTTAGCTTTCATTGATCAAGTCCACTTTGTCAGAAATAAGAGTGAGGCTTCATGGCATGTATTTATACATATCAGGTACAGAGGTGCAGAATGTAAAGTGGTACATCAGTAGTTGCAAATAGGCTCAAATTGCAAACCATCATACAGAGTGTTAACATCATGTAATGACAGAATTTAACTCAGTCCTAGCAAAAGAAAGCAGCCAGAAAACTACTCTAGTTAACCATGATATGTAAGTGGTCAGACTTTTCCTTCATGTAAATATTTTCAAGGACAGCTCAGGGAGAATGTGACTCCTGCAGTGAAGGATATAGGCAACCTGACATCAGTTTGTTATTTGTAGTTGGTCACAGTGTGGATGTAAACAGACACAAAAATAAGTATGCTGGCACAAACAAATTCTAAATTCCATCCTGGGATGGTAGCTTTATTAGGACAAATAAAAAGATACAAGTTTGTCTTGGTAAACAAGAGGATGATGCTCTGAAGGTGACAGAGCTCTGTTCTGTTATTTATGTTCACCAGCCATAGTCAGACCATAGTCTCCTAATATTTTGGCATGCAGCAACTCTCTGCCTCTCCAGGAATGGGTGACCTATTAAGATGGTCAGAGGCTAATAATTTCCAAACGGCTGTAGAAAAAAAATGTCCTCACCTTACTTGTATGGGATATTAAAGCAATGGTCTCATAGTTCTTGTATTCCTCTGCTTCTTTTTTTTGGGGGGGTGGTGGTGGTGGTGGTGGTGGTGGAATTATTCATTATTGATGAAGCAGCTGCCCTCCATCAAGATGGATTCATGTGGGATTTAATCCACTTGGGGACCAAGTAGACTTCGGCACCCAAGGCCGTTAAGTCAGGGTGGTCAGGTTCCCACATGACCATGGAAACATCTCCAGATGCAGACAATGCTGGCTCTTTGGCTGTAAACAGAGATGAGCACTCAGCAGAGTCTGACATGACTGCCTTTTGACCAAGGGTGATCTTTACCTTTAATGCAGGGTTGCCCAAACATTTGGGGCTGCAGGCCAGTCACGTGGTTCAGGGGGGCTGGTCACGATGGCGGATGGGGCGGATCTGGCCCCTGAAGCCCTCGTTGCTCCAGGAAGTAGAAGCAAAACACACCCATACAATGTCCAAACATTTTGGGTTGCGGGTTGGTCATGTGGTTCAGGGCGCAGTCACTACAGCCAGAGGGCTGGATCTGGCCCTGACACCAATTCTGGCCCCTGAAGCCCTCGTTGCTCCAGGAAGTGGAAGCAAAACACACCCATACAATGTCCAAACATTTTGGGTTGCGGGTTGGTCATGTGGTTCAGGGCGCAGTCACTACAGCCAGAGGGCTCGATCTGGCCCTGACACCAATTCATATGGCCCACAAAAAGCCCTCGTCGCTCCTGGAAGCGGAAGTAAAACACACCTGCACGGGCGCGTTTTGCTTCCGGGAGCAACGAGGACTTCGTGAGCAATATGAATCGGCGTCAGGGGCCAGATCCAGCCCGCTGGCCATAGTTTGGGCATCCCTGCTTTAAGGGGATACTTTAGAGTTTAAAGTTTTGTCTTCTACTCCTCAACTCAGATTCACTAGGGCGGGGGAGCAACACAACAATGTATGCGCCACCAAGTCTCGACTGGCCTCATGCCATGGTGGGAAGACCGCAAAAGAGGCCAATGGGTAAATGATGGGGTTTCCATAGTAACGAAGCACAGCTCCTCCTCGCGGTCCTGTTTGCTCCCGGGGAGAGAACATCCGGGGATCTCAAGAGCGAGAGAAAAGGGGGGGGCTCTGTTTCAAAGCCTTTGCCCCCGCCTTCGGCGAGGGGCTCCCTGTGGTTTCCGGCGTCCAGCACCGTTTCCATGATACTGAGAAGGAGGTGGGGATTGTTCCATGGACGAAAAAAAGGGGGGGACGTGGCTCCAGAGTCCTAAGAAAATTCCCTCAGGAGGCTATTTCCTAGGAAATGACACCCATTAATTTCAGCTGCTGCTAATACTTCTCCTCGTACACCTGTCGAGAACAGAACGGCCCTTTGGGCTTTTCTGAAAATTATATCGCCCTCCCTTAACAACCCTAAGAAATGGAGTCGCCCTAATCCCAGGGCAAGCCTCCCTTGTTTCAGTTGGCGGTACGAGGGTCCGTTTCACCCCCATTGCCTTGGGATTCGTGTTGGTGGCATAAGCTTTCTTTAAGGACAAGTTTGAAGGTAAAGGTCTCCCTTGCTCGAAAACCGGTCGTATCCGACGCTAGGGTTCAGTGCTCATCTCCATTTATAGCCAAAGAGCCAGCGCTGTCTGCGTACGTTTCCGTGGGCAATGCTGCAGGCGTGACGAGACGGAACGCTGTTACCTTTCCCGCTGAAGCGGTACCTGTTTATCTACTTGCAATTTCTTGCTTTCGACCTGCTAAGTTGGGAGGAGTTGGGGCAGAGACGGGAGTTCACTCCATCATGCTGTGTGGACCAGCTAGCCCAGCCATAAAGACCTTGCTGCTGTTGCTGCCTTCACGACCACCCCAGGAACATCACAGGACTCTCCCTGCCTGTTGGAGAGGGGGAATGAGGGCCAGCTGTGTGGACCAGCTAGCCCAGCCATAAAGACCTTGCTGTCTCTCTTGACTGTATTGTATTTTTACACTGTATTTTATTGTATTGTTTTTTCTTTTTATGTAAAATTTATTGATTGTATTATCTGTGCTGCATCTGTTGTTATATTTTTATATTATGTTGTATTTATATTTGAGATTGTGATACTGTATATGTTTATGTTATGTGAGCCCCTCTGAGTCGCCTCAGTGAGGTGAGTAGAGGGGCATATAAATCTAATTTAATAATAATAATAATAATAATAATAATAATGCAGCATTCGGGTCTCGAACTGCTGACCTGCCAGCCTTCCATTCGTTAAGTTCAGCGTCTTAACCACCTTGCACCTTCCTTTACCTCGGAATATTGAGCAAACTAGAGGTAGTGGGGCTGTTGAAGTAACAAGAGGGTTTTTTTCGTGCCTTTGACTGGGGGACGAGTCCACTACGACGTGTTTTTCACTGTATTTTCTTTAATTTAGCTTTGCCAGCCCAGTTCCGACTGGGGTTTGTCTTCATCCCTCCCACATTTCTGGGGAGTTACTTAACCCGGTCTATCATATCCAGCCGAGAGAAGAGTTGGCTCAAGTTTCAGCTTCCCCTTGCATAAACGAGAGAGATTTGTAAGATAAGGCGTTAGAGCTTGCCAACTTTTTTGTGATACTGTACAGGCAAGTCCTTGGTATGTTAAAAAGTTGGTCAGAACCCGTTCCTTCGGTGAAGCTCATTCATTCATTCATTTCATCTGCACTGAGAAAACTTTCTGTTTGTTACGATCAGGCATTAAACCCGCAGAAGTTCTTTGAAGTGGGGAGGAAAATTCTGATTTCTGTAAATATTTTTATAGAATGCCTACTGAAACTTTGCAATTGTAAATAAACAACTTTGTCACAGTCTTTTCCTATGTGTCTAGTTTTTTGTGTGTGTTTATTAAATTTTTATATACCACCCATATGGAATATTTTCCCACTCTGAGTGGTATGCAACAATTAAAACACACACACACACACACACACACACACACACACACACACACACACACACACACACACACACACACACACACACACACACACACACACACACACACACACACACACACAGAGCCAGGATTCTAGATGTGGATGGGCAAATATTTCTTCAGAGCACCATGTATATAAACAGCCAGGAGTTCAAGGGTGAGCAAACTGCTAACTCAGGGTGGGCAACGCCCACGATGGCTACACACTGGCCAAGGCCCTGAATGCTTTAAGCAGTGGTGGGCATCAGTGGGTTCACACCAGTAGCCCAGAACTGGTAGCAGAAATTCTGGCTGGCTATACCCATCCAAGTTTTGAAATAAAGTACAGTAGTCCTAATTCAGTTGCAACGCAGGGCTTTACCCCTGGCCATGCCAACCATACCACGCCCACAGTGTGGTAGTAAATTAGTAAAAAAAATTTGAGCCAACCACTTGCTATAAGGGTTAATTTGAATAACTCTTTATGCATACATATTTGTTAATTCATCTATAGACTACCTTTCTCCTCATGTAAGTAACTTAGGGTAATTTGTAAAATACTATGTATTTCAAACCCTTCAGTATAAGTTGTGAATGGCAAATTTATCTTCAAGAAATTGCAAGCAGATAAATAGGGACCACTTTGGTGAGAAGGTAACGGTGTTCCGTGTGCTCTGGTGTCTAGTCATGCCTGCCACATGACCACAGAAACATCTGTAGAAGCAGACAGCGCTGGCTCTTTGACTTTGAAATAGAGATGAGCACTGACCCCTAAAGTCAGATACGACTGGCTTTCGAGCAAGGGAAATCTTTACCTTTACTTTACTGAAATGTAAAAATGCACAGTTGGAATCTTATTATGAGATACTGTTTGAAGAATTAATGTATCCATTCTCAATGTATTAAGCAGTTTGTTTTCCTTTTGTTTTTAAGGTGGTGTTTCATGTCAGAATCAGCAGTTTTAATATAAAGTGCATCACTATGGAAAACTTTATTTTGTATGAAGAAATTGGAAGAGGGAGCAAGACAGTGGTTTATAAAGGCAGAAGAAAAGGAACCATTAATTTTGTGGCAATTTTGTGCACTGATAAATGCAAAAGAGCTGAGATAACAAACTGGGTAAGAATTAATATTTTGTGTGTGGGTGAGTAATTTTATTTCCTAAAGATCTGGAGGCATTCAAGGGGAAATTGGACAACCATCTGTCAGACAACCGTCTTGCTCAACCATGGATACTTACTAAGGGAGTTGAACTGGTAAAACAACTCTTAAAATTTCTCACTTCTCTTGAAAGCCTTATTAAGATAAGTTGGTTCCAACTTCAAGGCCCATAACATTCTTTCAAGGTTACTGTTGTTTTAGTGCCCCTCTCTAGAGAACTGTGCTAGAATCTCTTTTGTGTTCACCTATGCAAGACATGATTTTTCTTGCAGGTTCAATAACTAAATCCAATATGCTGGCTAGAAGTATTGGAAAATGAGGTCAATATTCACAGAACATCAATTTAGGAATGGTTGAAGCATTTGCATCTGTGGATAGACAAATTTGATTTCTGACTCCCCTTTAAAAACTAATCAAGTTTGAATAAAGCACAGTGTTTACAAAGTCAGACTGTGTTTGAACAAAAGAGGATTTCTAATGGGAGTATAGTCAACTTTTCGTGAGTGTTCCACACAATGTTGAAGATTTCTGTTTTGAAACATGGCAACCTATGAAGTCCATTCCTTTTTCTTTACTCTTAAGACGAGCATCTTCCTTTCTTGAAATAGAATGGTGACAGATAGTAGAATTGTTTTTAACATGCCCCACAAGGTTCTACTTCTTATAAAATGTTAAAGGTTTTATTCGTTCAGTTTCCATTTTTTCCCTGGGGATACAGAAGCAATTTTACCCTAAGCTGTTCTTTTTGACACAGATACAGTACTTGAATATACCCGCTTGGATTCAGTCTTAGTTAATGAGATGAAAGTTACTCTTTATTTACATGGGTCTGTTCCAGAGTACAGTATGACTAAATCTACATCTAACCTATACTTCTTGTCTTATTGGCTTGTTGTGACTTCAAATCATATCATGCATGTGGGTAATCTGTTGCAGGTGCGCCTTACTCATGAAATCAGGCACAAAAACATTGTAACATTTCATGAATGGTATGAAACAAGCAATCATCTCTGGCTTGTGGTGGAATTGTGCACAGGTAAGAGGATGTTTAGAGAAATTGAGGAAGTGGAGGGTAAAGAATGTAGAAATTTTCTTCTGTGTATGAGGATGGGAAGAGGTGGCTGGTGAGCCAAAAGCCAGCGTGTGCCCTGAACAAAAGGACAACTAGCACCTTTAGCTGGGATACTGTAATTCAATTGACATCCTGCAGGAAAGAGGCTTCAAAGAAGGTCTAAGACGGAGGTTGCCAACCTTTTTCAGTTGGGGGCTGGGTCATGCTCCCTCAGACAGTTGAGGGCCTCTCAGACTGTTGCCCCCCCCCCACTGTTTATGGTTGCTGTAAATGAATCTGCAGCTGTTGTAAATGCGATTACGGCAGCCATACATGAGAACATGGCCGATTCTGCATATATAAATGTATGTATATTTGATGTGTCAATATGAGTCACTCATTTAAGGTATATAAAAGACCAAGTAAGTTAAAAAGTTGGGTTTGTGTCACTCAGAAGGGAGGACTTTGTCCACTAGTTAAGCCTGCCTCTTAGGAGGAATGCCAACTCACCTGTTCTTTGATGCTGTGCCAGGAAGGGACATATACTGTAAGTACTGTATAATCTTTTCATTTCGTTGTTCTGTTGTTTTCAGGAATGTTCATAATTCTCCTTCTGTACTTTGTTCTATTGTTTTGGGAAATCTTTTGTAACTGTGTTGAACTTTTTGCCTTTTACATACTGTCTTTGCATCTTTTGTTTTCATCCTGGTTGAAAACTAACATCTATGCAGATACCTGAAAAGTGTAACAGGGCTTGGGTGATAACCCATATATCACATCTTCTTTTCAAGCTTTTCTCACTTTCAACAAATCCTTCCGATACAGCAATGGAGTGCAGGCAGGATGCCTTTTCTTTGAGATAATTAAGTTCTGAACTTATTTGGGCATCATCTAATAGTAACACAGTTTCCTAAATCCAGACTGTAATTTTGAATTAGGCTCTTTTACCTATCCTGAAATTTTTCTTGTGGTAATATAGTCTATGCTATAGGTTCTTACTAATATGGGAATTTTTATCTTTATTGTCTTACTTTCAGTTCTGATCTTAAAGAACGATAGACTAAGAAAGAGACTAGAAGCATTCCTAGGACAAATTATGGACTGTCCTAGGATTGTAGGAGAAAGAATCTAAGGGTCTTAAGTTAGAAAATATAAATATTTTACATAGTCCTCTTTCTATTCATGCACAGACCTGTTCTTGTTATAAAAACATACCTTTTTTATACCTCCAATGGGAGCCTAAATCAATATTTTTTAGACATTTGGATCTGCCCTTTGCCCAGCCCAGTAGTGCTGAACCAGGCCTTTGTAAATGTATCAAGCCCTTACTACCTAGGAGGTCTGAAGATGACCTGGACATCAGGTGAGGTGCCATCTGCCTGTAGTTGGTTTGTTTGTTTTTCAGTTTGGCATCCACAGCAAAAGGTGAGGGTATATAAATGTGGTAAATGTGGAAAATATATATCTAAAGAAAGAATTGTGCTTAGTGTGACAGAGATTATTTAAGTTGTCTTTTTGTCATTCTGATTGATTATGTGTAAATACCTTATAGGTGGATCACTAGAAATGGTGATTGTTCAAGATGAACACTTACCTGAAGATGTTGTGAGAGAATTTGGTATTGATTTGGTTGCTGGACTTCATCATATTCATGACCTTGGAATTCTTTTCTGCGATCTTACACCTGGAAAGGTAAGAGGTGATGTATTTTGCATTCATAAATAATTTCTGGAAATAGTCAACAATGTGAGCATTGGAAAACATGAATTGTAACCTGCATTTGTATGCAATATTGCAGATTCTGCTGGAAGGACCTGGTACTCTAAAGTTCAGTAATTTCTGCTTGGCTAAAGCGGAAGGCGAAAACTTGGAAGAGTTTTTTACTTTGATTGGAACAGAGGACAGGGGAGGTGACAGTGGTGAAAATAGAGGACAAAATCTAAAAAAGAAAATGACAGGTATTTTGCAACATGTAAAGAAATGAATGAAAACATTTTTGTTTTGCTTTAAGAAATGTTTATAATAGTTGCACAGTATGAAGGCATCCAGTATTTCCTGGCACAACATGCTACCATAATACCTCCAGTTTTTCTGTGGCCTTCCTTGCATTGCTTTCTATTTTGGGGAACATTCCCTGTTCAGGTAGTAAATAATTCTTCAACATGTTTGATTTTTTCATACCTTCTTTTATTTTTATTTTGCAGGTTCACTTACATATACTGCTCCAGAAGTGATAAAAGGAACTGAATTCTCTGTGGCCAGTGATCTGTGGTCCTTGGGCTGTTTATTGTATGAAATGTTTTCAGGTAGTAGTGATACTAATTTAGCTAATATTGTATTAGAGTAAGAATGAAAGCTTTAGATGTGTAACATTTAGATCAGGGTGCCCAAACTATGGCCCATGGGCCAGATCTGGTCCCTGACCCCAATTCATCTGGCCCACACTGCCCTCATTGCTCCCAGAAATGGAAGTAAAATGCGCCTGTACGGGAGTGATGAGGGTGATGCAGGATGGATGAATTGGTGTCAAGGGCCAGATCTGTCCACGGGCAGTAGTTTGTGCACCCCTGGTTTAAGCAGAGAAAATGGTATTATAGTCTATCTCATTCTGTTGCAAAACAGATTGCACAGCACGTTTTACTTCTGCTTCCAATGGGAGGAAACACACAACCGGCCCACTGAGCCACATGACTGATCCACTGAACCATGTGACCAGCCTGAGGCCTAAAAAGTTTGGGCACCCCTGATTTAGATGGAAATGATAAATTTAGGGAGATAAGGAGGGCTTCTTACAGAACTTCCAGCCAGCTGCAGATCAAGCACCACTCAAAACTGTTTGGCTACCACTCTTTGCTTCCCTTTAATATTGCTCTTAACGTTTTCGGGGCAAGTTCTTCACTCTTGCTCAAACTATTTGGTTTACAGGATAATCCTATATACAGTGGTACCTCATACAACAATTTTAATCCGTTCCTCAGGGCTTGTTGTATGAAACAATTGCTATACGATTTTCCCTATGGGATGCATCGTACAATGATTTTTTTCGCTAAGTGGTTTTTCCCATTGAAAAATTGTTGTACGATTTTTTCCATAGGGAAAATTGTTATGCGGGATGCCATTTCCCCCCAAAACCTAATTTTAATTTAATTTACGTTTTTGACTTGTATGCTTGCAGAGTGACTCTGGGTGGCTAATAGAGATACACAATACAGTATACAGTTACAGGTCCACACAGTCGTAATAAAAATATCATAATACAGGTTCCACAGTCATAATAAACATATCATTATCACAAATCATCACAGTTTCAACAGTATCAATATCACAGTAGCAATCAAAAAGTATCAAGATCACAGTAACAAAGTATTACAAAAAACAAAGCAAAACCAAAGACTACATTTGCTAAATCCACAGCACTCATATGAGAAGTCCCACAGAAAGTTGGTGAGAAAAAGTCTGAGGAAGTGGCAGTGTTTTTATGGCTGGCCGACTGCACCGCTCAGCTGATCTTGATTCCCTCCGGCCGGCCGGATCTGTTTCCTTGACCGCCTTGGAAGCCCGGTGGCCCTTTTATCCTCCTCTTCCGGTGATGGCATGACTGAAGGGGAGGAAGCATGGCACTCAGCTGTTTCTCTGGCCACCTCAGAACCCCGCCAGCCCTTTTATCCTAATTGTTATGCGATTTCGTTGCTATATGGGGTGATTGTTGTATGAGGTTCCACTGTGTATAGTTTCAAAGCAGTTTAATAGGACTTAGGTAAAAGGTAAAGGTTACCCTTGTTTGAACGCCAGTCATATCTGACTCTAGGATTCAGTTCCCATCTCTGTTTATAACCAAATAGCCAGCACTGTCTGTGTTTGCAGACATTCCCATGGACATGTGGCAGGCATGACTAGACACCAGAGTGCACAGAATGCTGTTTACCTTCCCACAAAGGGGTATCTATTTATCTATTTGCAATATCTTGCTTTTGAACTGCTAGGTTGGCAGGAGGTGGGCGAGAGATGGGAATTCACTCCATCATGCAGTACTCAGGTCTCAAACTGCTGACCTGCTGACCTTCCAATCAAGTTCAGTATCTTAACTGCTAGGACTTACTATTGTGTAAATTGATGTAGAATACTGCCTAATGAAATGATGTAATACATTTGCTGTCTTTTGTGCTATAAAAATAAATTAACATAATTTTTCCATTATATTAACTGTCTCTAGTTTCATGTGCTGATGCATGCAACTTTTGTTAACTAGTAATGACTGAATTGATGAATTGCAGACTTTGTAACATTTAGACTTATTTTGATTTTGCTGAAAAATGTCCCTATGTTGTATTCTGCTTATAGGAAGACCTCCATTTTTATCAGAAAGCCTCACTGAATTGGAAGAACAGATTTTACATGATGACCCTTTCCCACTTAGACAGAGAGGTAATGTTCTGCAGATAAGTGATTTAAATTGTCTAAAATAATCCACTGACATGTGCAAAGAAAGGCAAAGTGTATATAGTTCTTCTCATTTATCAGAACAACTCCAGAAATGAAATGTTTTAGATGTGTATCATATACTCCTAGAATGGGAAATTATTTCACATTTTTGTTATGATTACTGCATATATTTTAATGATGTTTTTGCATAATTGTGATGGTGCTAATAAACTTTATGACAGATTCTTTCATAGCAAGAAAGTTTTGAGATCCATCTTAGGATGCTGTATAAAAGACTCTGGAAAAAAGATGGCATGGCTAAACAGATATCAGTTTAATATTCAGCCATCTTTCCATCTTGTGATTTCTAAAGGATCACATTGCATCAGTACATTAGTCACCAGGTGTATTCTTCTGCCAGTTGATGCTAGGGATCGGGTAGAGATTTACTTTAACTCCAGTATGGCAAAATTTGTCAAAAAAGTGGCTTGCTAACTGCAAGAAGAGAGAAGCCAAGTGCAAAAAAATCTCTTGGTGGTCACTCATAGGGAGTATATAAAGAATAAATTTATTTCAGTAGTAGTAAGATATATCTGGACAATTTTCAGGAAGTAAATAAATAACTGGAGTTTAGTTAAGATAATAAATACTGAAAAATAGTGGACAGAATCCTACTCATTAGTTTCACTGTTTTAAATGCAGTGGTGTAAATAGTGTTGACTTGCTGTTAGGTGACGGGTCACTGCTTGTATTCTGTGTTGTGTATCAGTCACACAGCAAGGGATACAAGGGGAAATTTACTAGCTAGCAGCAGTGTACATCATTAGACTTATGCCAGCATAACTAACCAATATGATTCTGACCATTCTGACATGTGTTTGCCTGCAGATTAGATTGGCTAACAAGCTGAAGACCAGATCTGCAACTATACATGAGTGCTGAACCTGTTTACTCAATGATGTGATTAGAAATCTGATGATAATGCAAAAAAGGATTAATTCGTTTTTTATTTATGTTGCAGTTAGGCTTATTGCTATATATCTTGTTCCATTGAAATAGTGTCCTTTCTCATGGAGGAAAGCAAATTACAGGAATGATTGTGACATGTAGTTAGTAGTAGTAAGACACAATCAACACATTAATGGGTCTTGGTTGAATAAAACTAGCACAGAAACAGTGATTATAATTTCAAAATTCGACTTTTAAGATAATATATGAATTAATTCTAGCAGAGTTTATACAGAGGGTGTGTATATTAGAACATTGTGCTTATTTAGAAATGTTGGGCTTTAATTGAACATGCAGTGTTGTTATTTTATAGAATCAGCAGTTCTAAAATCATCATTAGACTTCCTTAATTTGCTTGAGTCTTTGCTTCAGAAGGATCCTCAGAAGAGGTAAAGTTATAATTTGATTATGTTCCTATTTATATTACCAGTATTTTTATACAAATCAACAGCCCCCACCCCCCAACATTTGCAAATAATTAGCCTGTCTGGCTTTGATAATGGATTGGATGAAGGCTAACAAGATAGAACTAAATCTGGACAAGATGGGAACCTAAGTTAGTTGGACTTAGACCTCCCCTTAGGGATCAGGTGCACACCTGGGTTGTATTCTTAGACCTGCATTTTCATTAGAATAGCAAGTAGTTTCTGTAGTCCAAATCTGAAATCTCCCAGCTAGTTGCACCTTTACCTGGATAGGAGGTCCCTAATAAGGCTGGTTCATGCATTGCTAGTCTCAAAAAATCAACTAATGTAATGCTCTCTAAATGGGGCTTCCCTTGAATTTGAGATGGAATCTTCAGCAGGTACAGAATGTGATGGCTAGGTTGATAACTAGAGTAAATTTTAATCACATCTCTCTGATCCTGGCTCTCCTGCACTGCTCCCTATTTGCTTCCATGCCAGGTTCAAGGTTTTGACATTATCAGTTTGAGATCTTGTTACATGTTGGAGAGACTCTTCCAAAATATCTGCTGCCTATCATGCTTGATCCTCATTGGCCTTGTATTTACAAATACCTGCAATAAGAGAGGCAAAAACGACATCTATTAGCAGTCAGGCCTTTTTGGTGGTGGCCCCTTCCATGTGAAATATCTTTCTACTAATGTATGCCAGGCCCCCTTCCCCAAATTTTTAAGAAGCTCATAAAAATAAAACTGTATAAAGAATCTTTTGAAAGTATATTTCCCTCAGATAGAGCCTTCTGACCCACTGCCTAAATTATTTTGATTTTCACCATCCCTTGTCACCATTTGATTATTACTGATTTTGACCATTTTTAATTTATAACTATGATTTATTTGTTCCTTTTGTTGAGTTTGTTTTTGGGATTAATTATGTATGTAAAACTGCCCAGTGTAGTGGATTTTTACTAGTTAGGAGGTATTAACATTAAGTAAATAAATAAATAACTAGAACTTTACAATTTTCTCTGTTTAAATGTATTTAAAGACTGACATGGCCAAAGCTGTTGCAGCATCCTTTTTGGAAAGATGCTTTTGTAAAAATTTCATCTGAATCCATCTCCCGACAAGACACAATGTCCAGGTATGATATGAACAATAGAAATGTGAATATTGTTGTGTGACGCTCTATGCTGGAAAGAAACTGGATTTTCCTCCATGAGATTTACACTATATTTCTTCATTTTTAAGGTGCCACATACCCTGTTTTTTTTTCCTGTAGCAGACTAACATAATACTTCTACATACCGCTATATACAATACCAAATGATGTTTCCAATGTAGCTAATAAAAATACAAATGTAGAAGTCAATAAAGCAAAAATGCAGATAGTCAAAGCAATGGTATTCCCGGTGGCAATGTATGGTTGTGAGAGCTGGACTATTGGGAAAGCTGAGTGCAGAAGAATAGACGCCTTTGAGATGTGGTGTTGGATGAGAGTTTTGAGAGTCCCCTGGATAGCGAGGAGAACAAATAGGTCAATCTTAGAAGAAATCAACCCTGACTGCTCCTTAGAAGATCAAATAATAAAGATGAAGCTAAAGGACTTTGGACATCAAATGAGAAGAGAAGATTCACTTGAGAAAGCCTTGATGCTTGGAAAGGTCGAGGGCAAAAGAAAAAGGGGGCAGCCCAAAATGAGATGGCTAGATGGTATTGTAGATACAATGGTCACAGAGCTGAGCGAGTTGAGGGGGATGGTGGAGGACAGGAGTGCCTGGCGGACAGTGGCCAATGGGGTCGCAGAGGGTCGGAATCGACTGCGCGACTGAACAACAAAAAAGCAAAAATAAGATTTTAAAACATTAAGGACAGTAGTAAAATGCAGAATAAATTATTTTACCTACTCGTGAAGTGAATAGGTGCTGGAGTAGCTTTTCTGCCCTTGGGGGTATCCCGCGAGAATTAACTTGACATTTAAAATGTTTTCCATCTGAAAGTACATATGTCTGTATAAAGAAGAAGATTGGATAGTTTTAAGTATCGTCTGCCCACATTCTGTCTCCTTTTGTGCCCTGGAATGGCAGATAGTATCTGGTGGTTTAGGTCCACTGGCTGAGTGCTGCATCTTTAGTAATAGTATACTTTAGTAATACAGTAGTATAGTATAGTACAGTGATGGCAAACCTTTTACAGACTGAATGCCCAAACTGCAACCCAAAACCCACTTATCTATCTCAAAGTGCCAACACAGCAATAGGGGAGGAAGGAAATGCTCTCATTGGGCTGCTGGGCAGAAGGGCGGGGTGAAATCAATGCTGGGGAGGGGGATAAAGTGCTCCCATTGGGTTGCTGGGCAGAAGGGTGGGGTGAACTCAATGCTGGGGAGGGGGAGGAAGTGCTCCCATTGGGTTGCTGAGCAGAGGGACGGGGTGAACTCTATGCTGGGTGAGAAAGAAAGTGTTCCCATTGGGCTGCTGGGCAGAGGGATGGGGCAAACTCTGTGCTGGGTTGACTGTACAGGTGCCCATAGAGAGGACTTCGAATTGTTATTCCATTTACTTTTTGATTTCCTACTTTGGCATTCCTACTATGTCTGCTTCTATTCCAGAATTCTAATTTAGTTTCAGTTTTTGTGAAATTCTCAGGTGAAATTGTGTACCAAGCTTAGTCTCACGGTGCATGAAATAGTTAATAAATTCTGTTTGATTTGCTAGTAAATATTTCAACTTTTTTCAGATATTTCACTAATAAATGTATTATAAATTAGATATTTTTTCAAGTGTTCAAATTGTTTAAAGTTCAGAATTAATTATACAGTGCAACCTATATTAAATTCAAAGTAAAATCCCTTGTTCTTTGTTTGAACAGCAATGGAAATGCCAAGTTAATTGAATCTGAGAAGCCTGAGGATGAGTTAGAGGAGGGGAAATTGCCAGAGATTACATCTCCAGAAGATACATCACCAGAAAACAAACAGGTCAACAGATCTTTTAAAATGGGTAAAGTTACAGTTTCTACTTTCTCAGTTAGTGTAATGTGAAATGAAGGAATAAGATCTGCTTCTGATACATTTCTGCACATTGTTCTGGTTGGTAAAAGTGTTCTTTATTTTTGCCAGAAAATCCAGGAGAGTTCCGTCCTAAAAGTGCTGTTGATGGTGAATCAAATGAATCTATATTTCTTCTCAGGTATGAATAAAATAGCTTTCAAATATTTGTAGTCTAGTTTTCTGGAGAGGAAGATTTAATTATTTACATTATAAATCTCTAGTTGTACCCTGTAAGTAAGTAGTAGAAAGAGATCTTTGAAATCCTGAGAGAGCAAATTTCTTAAAAAGCTCCGCATAGTTCAGTTGTTTTAAAAGTAATTTATAAGAGAACAATGAATATCTTCCATATATTTCTAAACATTTCCTGAATGCAAACTTATTCTGAAGAAAAACAACTATTCCTGTATATTAATCATACACAAATGCCACAGATTTAGCAAGCCTGTTTTTAAATTCTTACAGCAAAATCGTTTTAGGGAAGTTGACTGTCCTAATCAGTGGGAGAAACCCAGTCTTAGAAGATATTATTTATAAGCAGACATTTTGTAAAAAATATTCAAAATACAGAAAATACTGTGATTAACTGACATAAATGTTCTTTTTTAACGCTTGTCTACATTGTTTCAGTTCTCGACCCACACCTAGAACTAACACTGCAGTAGAAATAAACGATGCTGCAGCTGGTGTTCTATCTCCTGATTCTTTACTGAGATCATCTATTTATCCCTCAACAAAGGTGAGTGTGGTTTCAAGAAAGCAGGAGATTGGAAATCACTCTGTATGATTGCAATGGCAAAACAAACAAGCAATAGTAATTGTAGCTAGTAGTACATACCATCACTGTAATCCTAGGATAGTAACAGTATAAAAAGAGCCAGACTGAAAAGAATTAGAATTAGAGCCTTATAGGTAGCTGGGGAAAGGTAATTGGAAATTCTAGTTTTTATAGAATAGAACAGACAAATGTTAGACAATAAATACTTTGAGTACAACTTATGTTTTTGAGAATAAAAAGTTGGTAAGTTGTTTAGGCAGTGGAGTTTTGTCCTTGAATGGAAATTCAGTTTTCCAATAAAGAATGAATACCAGTACAGTAATACCTCGGATAATGCTAAAACTTGGTTCCACAAGTCTTGGTGTTATCCGATTTTTAGTATTATCCGATACATGTTAAAATCCTATGGGATGTATTGGATAACGTTAAAGCTCCATAGAGATATATTGTAACTGCACAGGCTTTAGCGGTTGTTATCCGATACATCCCATAGGCCCTTAACGTTATTCGATTAAATTCTCCTTCCCAGAGTACTTAACGTTATGCGATTTTAGCGTTATCCAAGGTAAACGTTATCTGAGGTATTACTGTATGTTATGATTATTCTGTTTTGTGGGCTTAATCTGACATGAAGTGGTGTGTAATTGTTGTAAAAATTAAGTTATTTGTTGGATTGGAAACACGATTTGGAAAATGGTGAATAGCAAGTTAAAGGTTGACTGATTTAGAGAAGCTTTTTGGGATGGTTACATTACATTAAGGTTGCAATCTGTGTTCCCTGGATAGTATCTGGGAGCTACAAATCTCCATCTGAATTTGGAGGAGAGCTAGTTTTGAATCTCATTTCTTTGCATCTCACTACTCTGATACAAGAGCTTCAAGGGAGAATGAGGGGAAATGGCTTCATTGGAAGCAACATTGAATTATAGCTGGTACGGAAGCACTGTTACTAGTTGAAAACTGATCCCCCCCCCCCTTCAGAACCGATTAGAACAGGGTTCTCAAGATTTTCCCACCACAGGCCGGACCACTCACCCTCAGCCAGCTGAGTGAGCTGGATATGTGGTTTTCCTCATCGTAAATGCTGCCACAAAGTGCAGCAGGCGCATTTGTGCATGCTTACACGAAGCCATGGATTAGAAAGTGAATTTTAATATTTTTAGGGGATGGAGAAGAAGCTTTCCCTGTTTTAGGATGGGTTGTGAATTGTCTGGGCAAGGGGTGCCTTGGCCGAAATCCTCTCCCCCTGCACGGGGGAGGGAATTTCAGCCAAGCCACCTCTTCCCCAGGCACGCTATCACAACGGGGATCGCATGTCAAGGCAAGGGATCAAAGCAGCGGGTGGCACCCCTCACTCAGTGGTGGGATGTCAAACATTTTACTACCATACCGTGATGTCATCACAGTTTGGGCGGAGCTAACATCATGATGTCATGATGTGGGCAGGACCAAAGGAAAAATAAAAAAATAAGCACACACACACACCCCTCCCCTCAACCCACCCACCCACAACACAAACCTGTAAATAAATAAATTAAATAAATAAATAAAATAAAAAATACATTAAAATACACCCAGTCTAGTAGCTTCTCTTCCTCTTCCCCTCTTGGGAGGACAGCAAGGAGGCCGTGAGTACGTGCCAAGCACTGTAGGCATGCATGCACACTGTTGGCACGCATGCGCAGTGGGGGAACCAGTGAAAAGGTAAGCCCTGAAGGTGGTTCCCCCAAAAGCTGCTACCAGTTCTCCGGGACACTGGGAAAAGTTACTACCGGCTCTGGAGAACTGGTGAGAACCTGTTACATCCCATCACTGCCCCCACTTCGATCCCTTGCCTTGGCGCGCGACCCCCGTTTCGATAGCATGCCTGGGCAAGGGGTGCCTTGGCCGAAATCCTCTCCCCCTGCGCGGGGGAGGGAATTTCGGCCAAGCCACCTCTTCCCCGGGCACGCTGTTGCAACGGGGATCACACATCAAGGCAAGGGATCAAAGCAGGGGGTGGCATCCCCCACTTTGATCCCTTGCCTTGGCGCATGACCCCCTTGCTAACAGTCCGGTGGGTTCACTAGAAGAGGCTCCCGCTGGTGTCATAACATTATCCGGTGTTCTACTGTATATACTTAATATTTAAGTATTATTTAAAGGAAAATGCTTGTTATATTTTTGTTTATATTGTAGAGTGAAAATGTATTCTGTAGTCAGCAGGATATTGAATCCAAAGTGAAAGAACTTATCTACACAGAGTCTGACCTTACTGTGACATCTATTATTGACAATCCAAAGGTACTACATCCCTCCTTCCCTCCACAAACCTTTCTCAATAATTTCTGAGAAACTTAGTTGCTAGTTTTTTCCAGTGAGTTGATGTATCTTTAAATCTTGTACTTCCACCTAGTGTCCATGCCTGGTTTCTGCAGTTTAAAGTGAAACATTTTAGGGTTCAATCAGACAGTCTTTTAGCCTGCTATTTGCTTTGGAGAGAGAGGGGAACAAGTGGGTTCACTCCTTTTTCTGACAATCACACAATATAATATCTGGAGCGAAACACCAGAGCGTTCCTACCTGCACCTCCTACTTTAACTCCTGTTCTTCTGCCTAGGGCCCATGCCTATTTTCTACTTTTTCGTGTGAGTATGACCTCTCTGTTTGGTTCATTCCAAGCATGTGCAATTGCTGGAAACAAACCAAAGTGAGCTTTCAGCTGTCACGGTAGCTTCTTTTGCCAGTTTGCCATATTGTGAAGTGGTATAAGAAGAGAAGGTTCAGGATTTTGGCAAATCAAAAACTTCTTGTACTCCTCCATGTTGGAGTACTGGCTGGTGGTGAATTCAGCTGCAGGCAGGCTATAGACTAGACATTTATGACAAATCAAAGAAAGAAAAAAATGCTCCTCATTGCCACCTCTTGTCTCCTCCCATTTCTGTGAGGAAGCTTTCAATTTTGTAAAACTTTTAAATAAGTGATACAGCACATCTGCACTGCCTGAATAGTTTCTAACTTGTTTAACTTCCTCTGTTTCTCCATGGAGGAAAACTGGGAAATGTTTGACTTGCCAATATGCTGAAATGAAAGAGTCTCCTTCAAGATTGTGGCATTTTTTAACCACAATCTGGCAACAGCAACCTTGTGCCAGCTAATCTTTCTTACGCTAGACCAGGTGAAAGGAACTGTGGAATGAATTCACCAAAAGGTGGCTTCATTTTGGCAGTTTCACGTCTGACCTAGACACGGAAGAAGAAGATGCTACTTTACAATATTTGAACTGAAGAAGTTGGATTAAATACGGTCACCTGAGGACCTGTACACCATTTGGATGCAAGAACTGCATGAAATTGCATGTCACACTTTTACCTGTAAGCCTAGGTAGCGTGCACTAGCATGCTCCAAGAGTCAGTGTAAAAAAGTCCTTGATGGATTTTTTTATATTGACTGATAGAGTTTGACATTAATAAGAAACCTCTAGACTTGGAGTTTTCAAAAAATTGGGCATATAGTCTGTTATGTTCTCATTCTCTCTTATTGACTTGCATTGTTTTCATCGCACTCTTTCATGTTTGTGAAGTCTATTCCCTATTTATATCAGAACTGGAACATAGATTAGGCTGAGACAGAATGACTTCCCTGGAGTTGCATAGGTGAGCTTGGTAGTTAAGCAGGGGTTGTAACTCAGATTTGAGCCCTCAAGATTTTTCTACATTCTACCAAAGATATACTGTATTTTGATACAGTAAAACCTCGCATAAAGAGCACCTCGCTTAGAGAGTAACTCGCTTAAAGAGCAGAATTTTCTCTGAATGGTCACTTCACTTAACAATTAAAACCAACTAAAAACTCGATTAACAAATAAATCAGGGTTTGCAATCCACCCACCCACCAGAAGTCACAATTGAAAGAAGAGAGTGCAAAAGCTGGCTTGAGACTCATCATCAAGAAAACCAAGATAATGGCAACAGGCCCTATCAGTTCCTGGAGAATAGATGAGGAAGAAGTAGAAGCAGTGACAGATTTTACTTTCTTAGGATCAAAGCTCACTGCAGATGGTGATTGCAACCATGAAATAAAAAGGCGACTGATGCTTGGGAGAGAAGCGATGAGAAACCTGGGGAACATAGTGAAAAGTAGAGACATCACGTTGCAAACAAAAATTCGCATAATCAAAGCAATGGTATTCCCGGTGGTAATGGTTGTGAGAGCTGGACCATTAGGAAAGCTAAGCACAGAAGAATAGATGCCTTTGAGATGTGGTGTTGGAGGAGAGTTTTGAAAGTCCCCTGGACAGCAAAGAGAAGAAAAAGGTCAATCTTAGAAGAAATCAACCCTGACTGCTCTTTAGAAGGTCAAATAGTAAAGATGAAGCTAAAGTACTTTGAACAGCAAATGAGAAGAGAGGATTCACTTGAGAAAGCCTTGATGTTGGGAAAGGTGGAGGGCAAAAGAAGAAGGGGGTGGACAAAAATGAGATGGCTAGATGGTATTGTAGATGCAATGGGCACAGAGCTGGGCGGGCTGAGAAAGATGGTGGAGGACAGAAGTGCCTGGCGGGCAATGGTCCACAGGGTCGCAAAGGGTCGGAATCGACTGTGCGACTGAAGAAAAATGGTGTTTCGCTTAAAGAGCAAACTCGCTTAAAGAGCAATCTTGTGGAACGCATTATGCTCTTTAAGCGAGGTACAACTGTATTCTCAAGGTCCCAAAGATGGAGGGGGATACACGCTTTGTAAAATAATTTGTTGTTATTGTCTATAATGTGCTTATATTGTATATATTAATTTATGTTTATGTTTTTAAAAAGAGTTATTAATAGTCATTAGTAACAGTAAATTAAACATTTACAACCTCCTCCCTGCTGAAACAACCCAAGGATCCTTTAGAATCCCTTTTATTGTTAGGCAGTCATTGGGAACTGTGAGAGTGAGGAAGTGTCTTTAAGTTCTGTAAATGGCTGTCACCAGTAAAATCCTCCTGGCTGCAGTACCTTTCAGAAAGTAAAAACTTTCCCCCTGTCCAATGGCTTCTCCATCACCACAACACTGGGGGCACATGATCTTGAGGGAAAAGGGATTCGAAAATTAAAATTTATGAAAAACTGGCCTGGCAAAGAACATCATGGCATAGCTATGTGAAAAGGATTTGAGGCACGGTCTGAGCATAATAATGCAACCCAAGCTTTCTTTGCTATATTTTGTTCAAGGACTTCCTGGTGGTCAGTAGTTTTGAGAGTTTATGGTTCAAATATGAATGGGTTGTTGGTTTGCATCTCCTTCAACACCTGATGGGGTAAAAGAAGAAACAAAGAATTTTCACTCTTTGTCTGAAGAAGTGGACTTGATCCACAAAAGCTTACAATAAAAATATAGCAGTTAGTCTTTAAAGTGCTACAGTATTTTTTATTTTATTTTGTTTATTTTATTTTGTTTTCTGATATGCCTGAACCACAGACTAACATGGCTACTATTCCAAAAAAAGAAGAAGGTTTGTTGTGTTAGAAAATATTTTTGTGAATGGGTATATATTTTTTCTTTGACTGTCAACTGGTCAGAATGGCTTCAGATCAAACCATTTTTTCCCTTCTCAGATAGTGAAACAAGCACCAGTGAAATTTGACATGAAAAATTTACATGTTCCAACACATTCAGGTATAATTTGCTCAAATATAATTTGCTCAAATCATTGTACTATGATAATGTGGAACTTTTTTGACATTGTGATTTATGATTATATGTTGTATTGAATCTTGTAATTGTAACTGTACTTTTTGTAACTTTGTTAGCCGCCAAGAGTCGCTTTGCGAGTGGGGCAGCATACAAGTCGAAAAATTAAATTAAATTACATTTAAATTAAATTAAAAATAAATAGTTATGAATAATGCTCAGAATCAAGTGAAACATCACTCGCTGTATTAAAAAACTCATTTAATTTTTTTGTTTGTTTGGGAATTTGGTTTACATCTAACTCTTACAGATGCTAATATGTAGGATGCTTACACGAGGAGGAAAGGGCAGCTGTTGTAACTGTTACTTTGAAAGAAGGGAAGCATTTCTTCTATATATGTTGTTAGAGATCATTTGTAGGCTAACAGGGCACTATATAATAACAGATTAATAATCTAGTTCATTTTTTCCCATTATTTTTTTCCATCATAGTCATGGAACTGACATCAAAGCTGTGTATATATTAATTCAACAGCAGCTACCATTTAATTCAATAGGGTTTATTCTCAAGGAAGTACATATCAGATTTTGGCCTAAGCCACATACAGTACATCTCTATCCTGTTCGTGTTTACTTGGAAGTTCTTTGTTTAATTGGAAAACCTCTGTGTAGCTTTTGTATCAGTATGATTCTCCTTTTCTTAATCTCCCACCGTAACAGGCGTCAACAATCCATTGCTTAATCCACACAGTACCCAAATTTAGAAAACCAGTTTTTACATAGCCAAAGTGACAGTATTCCTTTCATTGTTTTCACAATATTCTCCTAAATGCAGGTTCATTCTTCTGTCTTCAGATTCTTTAAAATTGTCCTTTCTACTATTTCTTGCTTCTGGACCAAACCCTCAGACTATTTTAAGGATCTTGGGTGCTTTTGGGTCTTCTATCTAACTGGTCACCAATGTCCTTCTTTTTCCATCTCTCTTTAAGTAGTGGTCTTACATTCCTCCCATCGAGATAAAGTGTTCCTCAGTGTTTTATCATATCTCATATGTGTTATTTAATGCACAATTGCATGGAAAGATTAGCCAGAATTTTGGGTTTGTTTCATCCAGTATCTTACTGCTCCCCACCCACCCCATCTTATTGCTTCTTCCCGTCTAAGCCAGGAGTTCTCAACCTTTTTAATCCAGGTGCCGGGTCACGCTCCCTCAGACAGCTTCAGGGGCCAGATGGTCATTTTACCCTCCCTCCACCACATTACACTTCCTGGTATGGTGGAGGCAGCAGGGGGGCACATGAAATGGTGCTACAGGCTGCATCCGGCCCATGGGCCACAGGTCAAGAATCCCTGATCTAAACCTTAAACCTTTTTGAAATCCCTGTCTGGTGTTTCTTCTGGAATAAGTAAGGACAAACTGAATTGAAGATTTTAAAGCAAAACAGAGATGGTTCTGCTTAGTTTAAAGGCAAAATCTGGATTTCAGCCTGTGCTGAATTTAGTTGTACTTGAAGACTTTGATTGGCAATTTGAGTATACAGTGGAACCTCATATAAGGAACACCCCCTATAGTAACTAAATTGGATAACAAATAGGTTTTTTTAAGAATGTGGCACCCCCGCATAATGACTTTTCCTATGGAAAAAAATCGTACAACAGATTTTCAATGGGAAAAACCACTTAGCATTTCCATAGGAAAAATCGTTGTATGCTTTTTTCCATAGGGAAAATGGTACAATGACAAAATTGCATAGCGACTAGACCCGTGGAATGAATTAAAATTTTTATACGGGGTTTTATTGTACTTCTGTATTCTGCCCTAGACTTGCATTCCCACCTTTGAATTGTAGATGGCAGTATACCTTCAACCGCTGAGGCTATTACAGTAATACCTTGGATAACGTTTACCTCGGATAACGCTAAAATCGCATAACGTTAAGTAATCTGGGGAGGAGAATTGGATCCAATAACGTTAAGGTCCTATGGGATGAATCGGATAACAACCGCTAAAGCCTGTGTGGTTACAATGTACCTCTATGGAGCTTTAACGTTATCTGATCCATCCCATACGATTTTAACATGGATCGGATAACACTAAAAATCGGATAACACTAAGACTTGTGGAACTAAGTCTTAGCATTATCCGAGGTATTACTGTACATTAATACACACCTTGTTCCTTCAGATGTGTAATTGGCCACATTCTGACATAGTGAGTTTAATCCCCCCCCCCCTCCATTCCAGTTCATTCAATCAGGTGTTCGTGTTTTACAATTCTTGAGAAATTTGCAATATTTATGTTATTTAATATAATAAATGCTCTAAAATGTTTGAAGTTAGTAGTGATGATTAGGTGATTTTTTTCCACACTGAATTCAGTCGCACCTAAATGTGACTAACATAGTTGGGTCTAGCCAGTGTTATTAATTTTCTGTAAGATAAACGTATAAGAGGAATATGTTTCATGTTATATCCTACACATGGCATAAAACTGGTTTTAAAATAAAGCTGTATGAAATACATTTCCTGTGTAAAAAACAAACAAGAGAGATCATTATCAGCCTGTAAAATTTCTTCCTGTGGAACATTTCCTGAAGTACTATTTGAAAGCATTGTCAAGATGTTCTGCTAAGTGGATGTGAGCCAAAACATTGGGTCTTGTGACAATTCAGTTCCTTTCTTTATTCTACTTCCTGCATTAAAACAAGTGTGGGATATTAGGAGTGTTTCCCCAATAGACATCTGCAAAAATAAATCTCAGATAAATTGCTGCAGGTTAAGACAATGCCATAGGTATTTGCTATTGCACACCAAATTGTGTGACTTGTCATGCGACCACAAATGAGTGTGTAGTTGTGGTACTTGCAGGAATTTGTTGCTGAGAAATGTGTCCTTGACGTTATGTTGCTTGATATACCTAATAAGTTTTAGTCACTGTTTAAGATTCTGAAAGTAAGAATTTGGAATAAAACTCACAAGGTATGAGTGCTTCAGTGCTGGGTTTGCAAAATCAGCTATAGCCACATTGTCATATAAATATTATTGATTTTTTTTTTGTGCAGTTGATAAACTGTTGATGCTGAAAGAAGCAGAATGGAATGACTTTTTGCAACATGTATGTGAACTACTTGACTCCCCAGAGAAGACCACAGGAGCAGCCAGGATTAAGTTGAATTTGCTTTGTTACCTGTGCACTCTTGTTGCCAATAAGGAGATAGCAACTAGGTTAATCAGTTCATCACTGGTAAGTTGTACAGCTGGCCAGAAAGATGACATATCAGCATATGTTTAAAAATCAGCCATGTCTTCGGGAGGTGCCGGTATATTAAGAAAAGAGAAGGGTGCAGTGTTACACACACTGACACACAAAGAAACCCCTGATGGTTAAAACTTTGTTTATGTGTTCAGGTAGATTCCTGAATAGGATTTCTGTTGTGCCCTGATTCTGAAATGCATTCCCCATCCAAGTTCTCTTTGGCTTGAACATTCAACTCATTTTGAAGTTATACTAAGGCTTATCTGTTGATCCAGGTCAGACTGAACATAGCTAAATTCTGATTTGCCATTGCTTGCTTGTTATACTAGAGTCAGACTGAAGATTACTGCTCTGCAGTGTAACGCTAAATTCTTTCCACTGAGATATCTGTATCATGAGATCCATTTATATAAAATATTAGAAATTTGATGATGAATGAGACAAAATGTCTTACTTGTCACTCTGTCCAGGCTTTTTAGTTTTATAAGTAAAGCTATAACATTAGATGTGCTATATAGTCATCCCTTTTCCCCTTAATAAATGATGGTGAATAACTATATATATTAACGTGTTTTATACTCCTAGTTCCCTGTACTCATACAGCAGTTGCGAATAGCTTCAAACTGGGATATGTAAGTAACCATTCTTAATTGCTGTCACATTATATTTAAATATTTGAGTCGGCTCCCACTGAGTGCTTTTGGAAGAACAAGCCATGAAGCCTCTACACACATCACAGAACAGGAAAAGAACAGTTACTCTTTAGTACACTATCCGAAAATGATAGCCCTGAAGCCAAGGCAAAAGAATACCATAAGTACTGGCACATAGCAATCTGAGCGTACAGTGCCCTAGGTTTGCATATTCTTGTCTAGGGTAGGAATAGGATCTTTGATTGCTGAGTTCACTACTGTGTACATGACTGTTGGTTGCAATGTTATGCTGAGGTAAAATAGAATAAAAAGTTAGGTGAAGTAACTTTTTCCTGTCTGCATACTTGTATGTCTTTAACAAAACTCTTAAAAGTACATGAGATCAGCCTGTTGAGCTTTGAATGCAAGTTTTATATGTATAAATTCATAATGAGACCTCTAAAACAGGGGTTCCCAATATTTTCAAGCCAGGGGCTGGGTCACACTCTCTCAGTCGGCTTCGAAGGTGCGGATGGCCATTTTACCCTGCCTGAATGGTGGGGGTGGCCATTTTATCCCAACAGCTTCAAAGGGGTGTCCATTTTGTTTCTCAAATGCCCTTGCAGGGTTGGAGGCCACATGAAATGGTGCCATGGGTTAGATCTGGCCCACGGGCCTTAGGTTGGGAATCCCTGTTCTAAAGCATTGAAAATAATTAACATAGAAAACAAAGAGGATGACCAAATATGATGTAGTTTGACTCCATAAAGGAAACCACGGCCTTGAGTTTGTAAGATCTGAGAAGGACTGTTAATAAAAACATTTTGACAGTCATTCATTAGGGTCTCTATAATTTGCGGACAACTTAATTGCACACAAGAATGACAAACGTTGCATCTTCTCTAGTCTTTAGAGCTTCCTTCTTTATAGTTCTATAATTTCCCCCCTTCATCTTGACTTTAGAAGGCATTTACAACAAAGACCCATATCTGTGGATGATTATTCTAACAGTTTTTTGTTGTTGTTCAGTCGCACAGTCGATTCCGACCCTCTGCGACCCCATGGACCACTGTCCACCAGGCACTCCTGTCCTCCACCATACCCCTCAACTTGCTCAGCTCTGTGCCCATTGTCTCTACAATACCATCTAGCTATCTCATTTTGGGCTGCCCCCTTCTTCTTTTGCCCTCGACTTTTCCAAGCATCAAGGCTTTCTCAAGTGAATCTTCTCTTCTCATTTGATGTCCAAAGTCCTTTAGGTTCATCTTTATTATTTGCCCTTCTAAGGAGCAGTCAGGGTTGATTTCTTCTAAGATTGACCTACTTTGTTCTCCTCGCTATTCAGGGGACTCTCAAAACTCTCCTCCAACACCACATCTCAATTCTTCACATCTCTATTCTTCTGCGCTCAGCCCTCCTAATGGTCCAGCTCTCACAACCATACATTGCCACCAGGAATACCATTGCTTTGACTATGCGCATTTTTCTTTGGAATTTTATGTCTCTACTTTTCACTATTCTTCTAACAGTATTTATAGCCATACATCAAAATATTTAGTTAGTTATTGGTTTCATAGTGAACCTCCAAATACACTCTTCTACCACTATGTCATTGTAGATTTTGATCTCCCCACCCTCCATTTTTAAAGTACCCGTCCCTGTTTTTTTTTAAAAATAAAAACCATGACTCTCAATTTGTCCCCCAAATTTGCAAACTGAACCAAAACATTCCTTTGCACGGCCCTGCTTTTCCTTGCACCTAATCTATAAACACTTGCTATATCCTTGGGGATGAATTTTTTTCCCATTTTTAACTCATTTAACTAGGAAATAATTCTTTGTTTAAGTTGGTCAGGTGATTTCTCCGACAATTTTCTTATTACCATGTTCTGCCTTCTTAACTGCTCGTCCACCATGTCTATTTTCCCCCATTAGCTTCTGTTCATTGCTCATTAAATTCCACCTTTAAATCTCTCTCTTTCTCCTTTCCCTGCATTGTTTTCAGTCTTTCCTCCACTTCAGTAAACCTTTTTACATCTTTAAGAAAATTAGCATTAACATATCTCAAATCTTGTTGTCTCCTCATAATATCTCTTTGATCTTGCATTCTTTTCTCCTTCATATCCTGTTGCCCTTTCAAAATAACAATTTTATCCTGCACACATGCCTTTTCATGTGTTTGTGCTTGTTTGTCTAATTTATTTTAAGATAATGGAATAAGAATGGAAATATATAAAGAATTAAAGTTTCATTTCATATGTCATTTCATATTTACATTTGTATGCCGCCCAATCACCACGTGACTCAGGGTGGCTCACAACAATAAATTACCAGAGTTGAACTGGCTTCAAATACTAACCATGGACAGATGGAGCAAAAATTACAAAGAGCAGTTAGGACCAGGAAGAAAATTGACAGATTTTGAAGAACTGATATATAAGATAATGTAATGAAAGCAGTTCGAAAGCAAGAAATTGCAAGAAGATAAATAGGGACCACTTTGGTGGGAAGGTAAACAGTGTTCCATGCACTTTGGTGTCTAGGCATGCCTGCCACATGTCCACAGAAACATCTGCAAATGCAGACAACACTGGCTCTTTGGCTATAAACATAAATGAGCACTGAACCCTAGAATCAGATATAACTGACTTTTGAGCACAGGTGACCTTTACTTTTACTGCTATCTTAGTAGCATTTCTGTTTATAAGTGAATCTCTTTACTACCATATAGCACAGAGATAGTCTCAAGTCTGAGAGTCTAATAGTGCCCTCTAGTGTTACTGAAAAATAGTCCTCTTTATCCTTCCCACTCTCAGTTCTTTAGTGACCTTCTATTTTACCATCATCCCCATAACTGAGAATTGAGAGGGGAATTTAGGAGTTTTGAGTGGGCAGGTGGAAGGCACAGAAAGAGTAAAGTAGGTTTATCCACCCCCTACATAAGCACACATTATGAAGAATCATGGTTGTCTTTCTGTATGCATATGGTGTGTTTAACAGGGAAATCAGCCATCTAATTTTAAGAACTAAATAAAATAGTTATTTGCTCCATTGCCATAGTTTTTGTGGCTGTCATATCACTCTATTTTTTTTAAAAAAATTTGATCTAGCAGCATAGTGAGATGAGTCAATGAGTCTTTGATACTAATGAAGGTATTGGGAACTTTCAGTTAATCCTAATTACCCCATATATACTTGAATATAAACTGACACAAATATAAGCTGAGGTACCTAATTTTAACCTGAAAACTCAGGAAAATAGATTGACCCGAGTATAAGCTGAGGATGGGAAATGCAGCAGCTGCTACTGAGTTTCAATAATCAAAATACATGAAAATATGGTAAAATTAATTAAATTGTCGGTGCATCTCAATCCGGCACAGTTTTGGGACCCTCATGGTCATTGACCCAAGTATAAGCCATGTCCCCTTTGGGGGGCTCATTTTGGGGGCTAAAAAAACCCAGCTTATACTCAAGTATATACGGTAATGATTATATAACTGACCAGTTTATATAAGATTTTAAATAAACCTTTGAACAGTTTCTATATTTGTAGACTTGATTTACATTGATTTAATAACTGCCTTTCATTACAGACGTGCTAAAGCAGCCCAAGTGATAGGTTTACTGGCATTGCATACAATTCAACTTAAAGATAATGTTCCAGTTATAGAGGTAATATTCCTTTCTAATGAATTTATTTGATATTTTCTTATATGGGAAAAATTGATTAGTGAACTAATTTCACAAAGTAATAAGTTTCATCTTAAGACTGAATTAGACTGTTATAGCTACTGTATTTATTTATTTATTTATTTACATTTTTATACCACCCTTCTCACCGGGGCGACCCAGGGTGGTTTACAACATCATAAAAGCATAACACAACACAACCCAAACCCATTACTAAAAACTTCAAAATTACAATTATAAAATTTAAAAAGTTTTAAAAATTTATAAAAATCAACAGGTCCCAATAATAATTAAAAAGTTAAAAACAAATTAAAGATAAAAGATTAAAAGACCAGGGGTGAGAGGGAGCTCAAATAAGCCAGCGAGCTGGGGGCATGGTACCGCCAGGACCCCATACCTATCCCGCCAGCCATGTTTTTAACCACCTTGCTTCAAAGAGTTCAATGCATACTATATAGTAACTTTCTCTCCACCTTTTGATTGCAACAAGAAACAGCTGAAGTAGATTGTGCAGAGAGATGATGACTGACCAAAAGTTACATACCGCTCAAATGGCAATATATTTACAACCTAAGTTTATTTATTAGAAACAGATTTATCCAGGTCAGGTTTATTGTTCAATTGGTGAACAACCTTACCTATGCAGAGCTTAGAATAACAGAACCCCAACCTCAGAGTATTGAATACTCAGGTCACTGTCGACATTTCTTTGTCAAATTAAGGGGATATGCGAAATACTGTATTCACAGTGAAAAGCTAATTTCTGGTAACGTGGCCATAGAAAACAATAAGTTATGTCAAATAGTAAGATTCTCTATCAATATTAGTCTACAACTTTAGTTATTTATTATATCACAAAGTAATGATGAAATTGTATTAAAAACTTAGCTTGAAATAATTTTGGAGGTGTTAGAGATGGCCATGCCTCAAAAATTTGACATTCTTTTCCAGACTTCTTTTAAAGTAAATTTAGAGAACTATATTTACTCAAAATATATCTCAACTATGTTTCCAAAATAGTGCTACAGTATTTTATATTTCTGCTTTGTGTAACAGCTACTCATTTAAATATTATGGTGTGTAGTACAGTGGTAGACTTAAAATTGCTAGTTCATAATGCTCACTGAGACAAGGAAATTGCAATGCAACCCTTGTTTATGGCTTATTGGGTAGTTTCCCTGTAACGATGCCTCTTGCAGGGCTACAAGAGAGCTACTTTAACAAGCTGCAAACAAGGCAATTAGTCAGTTTCCTCCTCCTTTCATGTGAGGTTAGTTAATACCAACAGTGAATTCATATTTCCCTAAACTTAAATATTTTCAGTGAAAAGTCTATCTGTTTCTTAAGGGATGGGTGGCCATGCTCAGAAACACTGATACAGTACTGTGGCAATTGTAAATTATTGCCTCCATTACTAGACTTGTCTCTTTTGACTGTGCAATAGTGGGATAAAGGCAGCTAATGCTTCTGCTGACAGTTTTATGTTGACAGTAGCTGATGAGAGGGGAGAATGAGCAGTAAAGTTCCATCCCCAGGGATCTATTGTTATTTCTCTTGGTAATTCCTAGGTTATCCAATATATCTGGACAGATCTATGTATTGTTACAAAAACATCCACCAGAGGTCACTTGGACATCAACATTTACTATTTGAAAAGTCTTTTCCCGATTTGATCAGTCTAAATCACTGAAATACATTAAGCAGGGCTTAATATAATTAAATAATAGTACATGCAATGTTAAAAGAGTACTTCTTTAGTTACTCAAACATAGGAAGAAATGGATTTTGATCATTGAAAATCCATGCAGAAATAAATCTGTTTGTCTGTAAATTGCCACATCCTCCACCTTTGTTTGTTTGTTTGATAACATGAAGAAATAAAATAACAGGGCTCTCTCTTTGTAAATGGTTTACAAAATGTATTTTAGTTGAAATAATTCTGCATGGAATATTAATTGGACTTTATTATTGAGATTGCAGTGAGTAATATTTATTTGGTCTATATTTAAACGAAAGGTATTCTGATCTTGATTACACACAGACCCGTTATTATAACCTTTAGTCACAATAAGATATAGAGCAAGATTCATACTTAAACATTGTCTCTGTTGCACTGGAATCTTCTGTGTGCATAGTCCCAATTTGCAGGAGCACCTGCAAAAATAAGTATACCAGTGGAAACTGACCACTCTTTGTTTTCTGCAGGTAGACGGTCTGGCCAGGGTCTGGTTTTTCGGGTCTTATTTCAAATCAGGACTGTTTACAGAGGGAGGGGATATAAAAGCCTTGATCTCATTTTGCCTCCCCCACTTGTTTGTAAAACTTACACTCTGAGGGTTTTGTGTAAACATGGTCCGATAGATTGATGATGAATCGTATTGCAATAAGCTACTATACATTTTCTGAGATTACATTGCTGAGTGTGGTAAATTGCAACTAGAATAAACCCATTGAATTAGCAGAAATTAAAAAAAAGAATTGACTCACTAAAATCTCCAGTAATTCAGTTGGCAGGACAGATCCTCATGTTAGCGCATCTAACAGTGATGGGATGTCACCGGTTCCAGACGGTTCCCTGGAACCGGTAAGAACAATTTCGGAGGGTTCTCCGAGAGGGTAATCTATTTTTAAGGCGTCCGGTTCCGGACGCCTGAAAAAAAGAAAAAAAATTTTTTAAATTGGAGTCAAAATGGCTCCAATTCAGTGCGCATGCGCAGAAGTCAATCTGACGCATGCGTGCTGCAATTTTAAATTGCGCATGCGTCAGATTCTGTTTCTGCGCATGCGCACTTGTTTTTGCCGGAGCCGGACCATTTTGAAGTGGCTCTGGCAGTGGCGGAGGGCTTAGGAGGAGGAGCCGTGCCTAGCCGGGCGGCCCAGCGCTCCCGGCCGCAACGCTCCACGGGCGCCCCAAGCCTCGCCGCCCGGCGGTGTGCCTAGCCGGGCGGCCCACGCTCCCGGCCGCAACTCTCCATGGGCAGCTCGGGGCCGCCCGGCTAGGCGCGCCACGGGGCGCCGAGGGTCGGGGCCGCCCATGGAGCGTTGCGGCCGGGAGCGTGGGCCGCCCGGCTAGGCGCACCGCGGAGCGCCGAGGGTCGGGGCCGCCCATGGAGCGTTGCGGCCGGGAGCGTGGGCCGCCCGGCTAGGCGCGCCGCGGAGCGCCGAGGGTCGGGGCCGCCCATGGAGCGTTGCGGCCGGGAGCGTGGGCCGCCCGGCTAGGCGCGCCGCGGAGCGCCGAGGGTCGGGGCCGCCCATGGAGCGTTGCGGCCGGGAGCGTGGGCCGCCCGGCTAGGCGCGCCGCGGAGCGCCGAGGGTCGGGGCCGCCCATGGAGCGTTGCGGCCGGGAGCGTGGGCCGCCCGGCTAGGCGCGCCGCGGAGCGCCGAGGGTCGGGGCCGCCCATGGAGCGTTGCGGCCGGGAGCGTGGGCCGCCCGGCTAGGCGCGGCGCCGGGCACCAAGGCTGGGGGCCAGCCCCAACGGTCCCCATTGTAAGTGGGGTTTGTGTTTGGGGTGGGTGGGTGTTTGGGTGTATTTTTATTTAATTATTATTTTATTTATTTATTTTATTAACGGTTTTGTGGGGGGGGTTGAGGGGTGTGTGTGTGTTTTATTTTTATTTTATTTATTTTATTTTTGGCCCCGCCTACAACGTCATGATGTCATGACGTTGGCTCCACCCATGACGTCATGACGTTAGCTCCGCCCCCACTGTGATGACGTCAGGGTGGGGTACAAAATTTTTTATCATCCCATCACTGGCATCTAACATGAGCAACTGTACTTGTGGCTTCCAATGTTAAGCAACAGGATTTCAGCCATTACCTGGGGGAAAAACTGGCTGTTCTTGACCCTTTTCAAGTTTCAGAAACATTTTTTTCTGATGGTCTAGATTTCAAACTGGGCATGTATCTTAAATAATGGGAAATGAATACAATTCTTTCTCACATTCCACATGTGTCTTATCTGATTAAGTCAATTCATTATGTTTGGTTCCTTAGTATGTATAATGGTGAGGTCAAACCAGAGTGGATGGTGTGGTGTTTCCAATTTCTCATCCACTTCTTCCAATTTCCCATGATTGTTAAGTGGCTTAAGCAAACAGATTAACCACTTAAAGATGTTGGGAAATTTAAACAAATCTCTGTTTGTCCATGGAGGGAAAGAAGGAGGGAAAATGTTTTTAAGCTCATCCGGGCATAGCCAATGGCATACCATACCCCTATGTGACCATAAGCAATCTTATTTAGTCTGCTTCTATTTAGATGGCTAGCCAAGCCTCAAGTTCATTTCAAAAAATAGAATCTTGTGGCATGTTAAGGCTGAACAAGTTTTTATATAGCATAATTGTTTGGAGACTGCAGCCTACTTCATCAAGTTAGTGAAATATTGCCTGATTATACAGTTTGTTTCATGGGTTTGTACAGGATGTAGATTTAGAGGAGCAGAAGTACAAAAGGTACAAGTACGCATGATTAATTTCACAATGGTAGTCTAGCAAACATTAGCTAGGAAATGAAAGTGATATCCTGCATATATAAATGCTCAGATTCACACATGTATGGTGATAATAACCTTAGTCCACGTTTAGTTGTTGTGGTAGCTATTCTCCTGGAACAACTCCTATGGAATGAATTGATCAACAATAAATATCAGGCAGGGTTGAAAACTTGATCACTTCTTTGTTTTTTACTTTCTTTCTAATAAAGATGAATGGTTGTCACTCCCTGTGTTACATTCCATTTCTCTTAATACACCTTTTACTGCTTTTGTTGTTCCAGGCAATCACTCTTTTAACTGAACTGGTCAGAGAAAATTTCAGGAACAGCAGACTAAAGCAGTGCCTTTTACCTACTCTTGGGGAGTTGCTTTATCTTGTGGCTAGACAAGTAAGATAAGAAATTCTATGTAGATCTATCTACGTTGTCATTAACCAGTGATGCAAGTACAGTAATACCTCGGATAACGTTTACCTCGGATAACGCTAAAATTGCATAACGTTAAGTAATCTGGGGAGGAGAATTGGATCGAATAACGTTAAGGTCCTATGGGATGGATCGGATAACAACCGCTAAAGCCTGTGCGGTTACAATGTATCTCTATGGAGCTTTAACGTTATCCGATCCATCCCATAGGATTTTAACATGGATCGGATAACACTAAAAATCGGATAACACCAAGACTTGTGGAACCAAGTCTTAGTGTTATCCGAGGTATTACTCTAATAGAAATTAAGTAACAAATACCTAATATCATTGGGAGTTAAAACACATTGTTACATTTGGGATTTATTTGATTTTAAAGATTCTGTCATTGAATTTCTTTTTATTTGTTGGTTTTAACATGCTTTATTGTGATTATTAGCTCCTTGTAGTGGTGGAAAAGGTGGGGTAGAAATATAAATATAATAAGTACTATAAATCATTCTATTTTAACTGAATCAAGTTCACTTCATTGTTATAAGCTTGCTAAATTTAAGATACTGTACCTGCTAAATCCACTCTTAGCTGATAATTCATGACCATGATGAATTATTATGATTTTAATGTGATAAATTAGGATTTCCTTAATATTTACTTTCACTTGAAGGCGCTGTTTCTTTACGTAGGCTTCAGAATAGCAAAAATAATGATTTACCTAAAATAAAGTATCAACAGTAAACTCCTGTATTTTATTTGGCGGGATGATTTAAATTGTTTCCTGTTTCCATGTAACTTCAACCAGGATTAGATTTAGTGGTGTTAGTGTATGTATGTGTGTATCTAGCTAACTGGAGACATGCTCATTAAGTACATCTTTTAGAAGTTTTAAATGTTACTATGTTCTAGTCACTTTTAACGTACAGTAATACTAAGGACATTAGATGTGAATAAAGATGATGAAGCAACAGTATGACTACTAGGCAGATGCATTTTCATTGTGCACCAGATGTTCACTTTTCTATTTCTAAATATATCTCTATAACAAAAATAAAATACTGAGAAATAAAGATAAAAAGGAAATGGTTTGGCTCGTCTCAGACAGTTTGGCTCATCTCAGTTCAAGATCTATTCATCTTAAATAAAGTTTCTGAACTTTAAGGATAATGATTGTATTATATGAAGAACTGTGTTAAAATCTATCACAACCCATTTACTGGTTAACCCAATGTTTCCCAACCTTTGGTTTTTGGACTTCCTTTCCCAGAGGCCTAAGTCAATTACCCAAAGCACTGATCAGCCAATGTACTGACAGGCTTCTAGGAATTGAAGTTCCCCTGTGGGGCATGGGCCCCATGTTGGGAACCACTGAGTTAACCTATTAAGCTAGGTGCAGTTAGTAGATGGCTGTGAAAGAATCCTTGTTCTGAAACAGAAGTGCTTTTAGAGCTAGAGATACAAGCTGTAAAGTTTCAAATCTGCTTTGGAAAACTGGAATACAAACCTTGTGTAATATTTGTCTTGAACTGGTGAGGTTGTGCAGTTGCCTCAGGTGAAATAAGACCAAAATACTACACTTTTGGGCATCCACTGTTTTTGGTAGATGGATGCAATGTGTAAAATTGGTGAGTTGTGTAGACGACTCAAGTGGAGAAGGTAAAATTTATTAAGTTCCTAGAGATAACTTACAGCTAAATTCCTGTAATTTCACCTTTTTGGAATTTAGTTTCATGTTATCTCTATTAAATTGAGATCAGGTCTGAGATAGTCATCAAAAAATCTGTTTTTAAAGCTGTTTTGTTGTGTAAGTTAGACCCCTTACTACATGATTTTTGCAGTCGTTAGGGATATAAAATTATGAACATTCCCAACTACCATTTGGCCACTTATGTCTTCATAAAAACCTGGGATGTGTGAAATACATTGTTCATTCAGATATATTTAATTTATGTTTCAAGTTCTGGTCTATGGACATGTAGGGCTCTGATATGTATCCTTCTTGTAGAAAACCAGGTGTATAAGAACTCACCTCTACATAATTTGCAAAGAAATGCTTTTGACATACAGTCATACCTCACATAACGAATTTAATTTGTTCTGCGAGGCTGCTCACTATGCGAGTTTTGTCCCAGAGGCTTTTGCTTAAAAGCCGCAGCGGCGGCTGGACATCCCCGGCAGAGCATTCTCGCCCCGCCGCCACGGAACACACCTGCGGCCGGGGGGAAGAGGCTATCACCGCGCCCAGCCGGGACTCCCTCCACCTGTCCCGGAGGCTACGTTTAAAAGCCGCAGCAGCGGCTGGACTTTTTGATAATGTTAAAATCTTTGTGTAAATGTGTTGAATTTTGTAATTTTTTGATTATTGTTTGAAATTGATACTGACTGAACTTTTTATGATGTAACGATGTTGAGCTGTTTATGGTGTTGATACTGATTTTTTTCCTCTCTCTCTTTTTGTATTTACATGATGTGTCGATAGACTTGCTGTTTACTCTGTGCTTGTGAACTGCCCTGAGTCGGCCCAACCGAGTAGGGCGGTATAAAAATTGGAGTAAATAAATAAATAAATAAATAAATAAAATAACGAATTTTTTGCTATGCGAGTTGGACTTTTCCCCATAGAAATGCTCGTTATGCGAGTTTTTCCATAGGGAAAAGTCCAACTCGCATAGCGAAAAATTCGTTATGCGAGTGGGACCACTTAGCAAAAAACTTGCTCGTTATGCGGGTTTTTCGCTAAGCGAAACACTCGTTATGTGAGGTTTGACTGTATGTGCTTTTCTGGCAAGAATTCCACCTGACAGCTATAACAATAGTTTATTCTAAGAAAACCATGTTTATAGTGTATCTATTGTTGGGTTGTTTTAGCCCCTGAGGAAGGAGAACAGCAGAGATCTTTTCAGTGTCCAGTACCCAACTCTGTAAGCTGAAGCTAACAGAAGTTATGGCCACCTACCATCTGCTTCTGGCTACATCTATATTTCTTGCTTCTTCCCTTTCTGTTTTCAAACTGCTCTGCTGATAAATAATGCCAATTGAGATCACATTTTCTGGTAGTGATTTAAAGCCACATATGATAGTCTGCACTCTTTGAACATATTCTGTGTTTTAAGTTGTGGAGATATTTGGTGATTATCCATTCCTTTCTCATGTTGCAGGATTTATTTATTTGTAAAAAAAAAAGAAGAAATGCTTCCATTCATCTTATATGTTCTTATGCTGAAATTAGCAAAAGAAGTTCAGGTTACTTGGTTTAGGTTGGAGTAGGAGGAAGATGAGGGACTGCAGTGGCTCAAGTGGCTAAGACGCTGACTGGGAGGCGGAAGGTCAGCAGTTCGATTCCCGAGTACTGCAGGATGGAATGAGCTCCCGTCTTTGTCCCAGCTCCTGCTAACCTAGCAGTTTTAAAGCAAGAAATTGCAAGTAGATAAATAGGGACCACTTCGGTGGCGTTCCGTGCGCTCCGGTGTCTAGTCATGCCTGATACATGACCACAGAAATGTCTGCAGAAGCAGACAACACTGGCTCTTTGGCTTTGAAACAGAGATGAGCACTGACCCCTAGAGTCGGATATGACTGGCTTTCGAGGAAGGGAAACCTTTACCTACCTTTAGGAGGAAGATAAAACAATATTAATGTATTATGACTTGTTCAACGTTACCAATAAATAAGTGAATGGTCTATTTTGATATTAGATTTCACATAAATCGTCAGCAATATATCTGAAAATATATATCATTGGTTTTAAAATGAAGAAAACATTACTAATTTGTGCACAATTTACATACAGTAGTAGGAAAAAAGGTCAGAACGGTACCTGCCGTAACATTATAGGTATCACTTATAATCAAATGGCCTCCTAGAGAGTTTTGTATTTGAAATTGTAGTTTGGCAATAATTAGGAAATTTATTTTGTGTGTTTTCTGACCCTTCCACATCATTTACAGGATGGGAAGAAAGAGCACTCCAGAGACCACTGTGTCCTTCCTTCAGCTGTTTACACTGTACTAATGAGATGCCTTCGGGAGGGGGTAAGGTTCTTTTGTAGAATTTTTCCATTGTAATAGCCTTTAAGCCAGAGGTTGGCAACCTACGGCCTGTGAGCTGGATCCAGCCCATGGTGCCAAGTAATATGGCCCACACCCTCACTCCAGACTCAGCCACCTCCAGAATCGACCACGGGCTCATTTACAGCAGCCGTAAACATGTTTATGACAGCCATGGAAATGTTTATGGCAGCAGTAAATGCCCCCCTCAACTGTCTGAGGGAGTGTGACCTGGCCCCCAACTTAAAAAGGTTGGTGACCCCTGCTTTAGGCATTATGTGAAGATTGTAGCCTGTCATGATACAGCCCATCAATCTAGGATTACTCTTCAATTGAAATAAACATAAGACTAAAGACGAACAAACTACATAAAATGAACTGGTTTTCATCTGTACGCTTACCATTTATAAATTGTTTTATTTTTTAAATAAAATTAGCTTGCTTGAAGCTTTATTCAAATTACAAAATTCTTCAACTGGCTGCTGTAACAACCAATATTATTCCTGTCATCTTGTACAGTACATTTATAAGTTCCCATTTCTGCTATAGCTAAGGCTTTATCTAATATCATTTCTTTCTTGAGTTTTGTCATGTGAGGCACCAAAATGTAGTAAATACTCACTTTAGTTTACTGATGTTTCATTCATTCTGGAATGATCTTCTTTACTCTGTAATGAAATGGAAAAGTGTGAAATACTGCTGTATAGAAATCTGCATTTACTATTTTCCTGTTGTCAAATGACATTATTGTTGCCCAAGGTAAAAATTGTCTGAAAAGTTGATACAAGTCATAGATGTGAATGTTGTAGAGAAGATGTGGGTGTCATTTTCTATAACATAAAAGAAGCATTGTGAGTAAATTATGGAATAGCAATTCTAGTTGCCAGCATTGCCAGAGAATCAGGTACAATACTTAAGCATGGGTTTCTGCCTTTTTGACAAGAGAAGTGTGAGAGAGTTTGGAAGAGAATAGCAAAGAATAGAAATATGACTGGAGAAAGCTGAACAAACTGAATTACAAACCCAGTATCCTGCTGTAAGGAAACTGAACTGCTGCTGTTGTAGGTTTCTGAAGAATACTGAAAAGGAATTAAAAAAACTTGTAAAGTAGCAGATAAAGATTGTCTGCTATTTAAACCTTTAAACAGGTCATTTAGGGAAGTTGGTCTTCTTCAAACTACATGAACAGTTTGGGTTTTTATAAAACTAAACATCTTTAGCCTGCCAGATTCCTTGAATAATTTGTTAGTAGGCTAAAAATGTGTTCTCGCCAAATATGCATATCATATCATGTCTTATGGATATATTTTGACAACTATAGTACAGCTTGTGTGTTTATGAAATGATAAAAGTACTCCTCCTCTGTAAGAGACCAAATATTAGTTTAGTTCAGGCTTCCTTCCCAGAGAGCTAATTAAGTGGAAAATAGCACAATCTTCTTCCTTATACACTCTTTGATAATAGGTCCCAGAGGGGCTTAAGTGGTCCCACCTCAGTTGGCAGCAAATTGAATTAGTTTGACAGCCTCATGGAGTTTATAGATCACTGTGACAATCCATGACCCTTTCCCAGCCAAAGTGCTATGGTTATCTGGTCCAGGACATGCTTTATGTCATTATGCTAAAGAAATCCTTAAGGGACGTATTTGATTGTGTGTCACCAAAATTGTCCCTGCATTTTGCTGTGCTTCCTATTCATGATATTGAAGTTCATATTACTGTATTCTTTATATTTGACTAGAACATATCTTTAATTTGTAGTAAATCTGAAACAGTCTTGAAGCTTCACTAAGAGACTTGAATTATTCTTAAAGATTCATGTCATTTACATTTTAAATATCGAAGTGTTTTGTTATAATTATAGCAGAAGTGGAAGAACGTTGCCCTCTCGATGTTGTTGGACTATAGCTCATATAAACCCTTGCTAGGACAGACAATGTTGAGGAATTATGGAAACTGAAGTCTAAAAACATCTAGAAAGCTGATTTACAGGCTTGGAGTTGTATAAGTAGTGTGCAAACGATTTTGCTAGTTGCAGAAATTGAAATCAGGGTTACAAGAAACTATTTTCCAGATACAGTACTTAAAGTTGCCCCTTATTTTGCTGCTAAAGCAAAAACATGTACTTTAACTCAATAAACCTTTAGGGATCTAATCAAATTATTATTTTGCATTTATTAATATCTGAATGAACTGTTGTCATATAAATTAGTGGCTGGAATTTTGTTATTTACATATGCTGGTATGAGTCAAAGAGTATAAATCTCAGTAGACATCTGCTGTTAAATAAGAGACAGTGTTTTTATTTCCCATCCCTGGGGTATGTGCATAAGCACCCAGTTTACCAGAAGCAGGATTCTATAGAAAATGTACATAAAACATACATTTCTTCATTCTTTATTCTGAATAGTTTAATAAATATTTGTTTCATTTTTCTGTTATCTGACGGTGTCCCTGAACCACTGACATTTCTGATGTCAGAGCCCCAATAGTTGGAGGGGGGAGGATTGTGGAGGGATAGTGACAAAGTGAGATCTGGGAAAAAATGTACTGTTGTGATTGATAGTATAGTTTTCTTTTCAGTCACTTGAGTCTTGGAAAAAAGTAGATAGAAAGCAGGATGCAGTGAAGAGGAACTAGAGTTGGAAGGGCTTCTGGTATATTCCCTCTTCAGTAGTTGATAAGTGGGGGCCATTTTAGGAAATTGGTCATGGCAGAAATTGCTTATGAAACAGAGGGGTTTCCTTGCAGTAGATGCTAATAAATAATAAACCATAGTTGTGAAAAACTATACCCAATGGATACTATTTTCATGTATCTGTAAAGAATTGTATTGTTTGGGTTGGGTTGTTCTTCATAGTGTTCACAAATGGCAAGTGATGAAAAATCCTGCTTCTCTTTCTAGGAGGATCATGTTGTAAACCATGTAGCAGCAAAGATTGTTGAAAATGTATGTTCGACTGCCTCTTCTCATGCTCAAGGATTTATTACTGGAGAAATAGGACCTCTTTTGTGGTATCTTTTTCTGCATTCAACCATAGATACTTTTAGGATAACTGCTATTTCGGTGAGACAATCTCATTCCTTTCTTATTGTTTCTATGTTTTGTTTACTTTTTAAGAAAATTATAGGCTATTATAGTAATCTCAATTTTTGGGACTATTTAATCTAGAAGCATGTACTAGCAACATATGTACCACTTTGTGGTCCACCTCCCTGCTTGCTTACTGCTATTACCCTCTTGGCATTTTTCTTCAGACCCATGGTGTTCTTCCGGCCTTAGTGGTGCCCTCTTCTGCGGTTTTTTTTAGCTTACAAAAGGGACTGCAGCAGGTCAAGGGGCTAAGACGCTGAGTGGGAGGTGGAAGGTCAGCCGTTTGAGCTCCCGTCTTTGTCCCAGCTCCTGTCAACCTAGCAGTTCGAAAGCAAGAAATTGCAAGTAGATAAATAGGGACCACTTTGGTGGGAAGGAAACAGTGTTCAGTGTGTTCCGGTGTCTAGTCATGCCAGCCACATGACCACGGAAACGTCTGCAGAAGCTGACAGCGCTGGCTCTTTGGCTTTGAAACAGAGATGAGCATTGAACCCTAGAGTCAGATACGACTGGCTTTCGAGCAAGGGAAACCATGGTTCCTTCTGTCAACCCTCTCTTGGTCTTATCCTTCACACTAGCATTTGGATGCTGTGCTAGCCATCAGAGCTCAGGTACCTGTACTGCTCAGCATTTTCTCTCCCTTTCTCCATGTGTTACCATGTTGAAGGCTATATAAAAGCAAAACAATCACACTTACAGTGTATCCAGTGGTGGGATGTCAAAAATTTTACTACCCCACCGTGACATCATCACAATGTGGGTGGAGCTAACATCATGATGTCATGATGTGGGTGGGGCCAAAGAAAATAAATAAATGAAAATAAGCACGCACACACACGCACACACACATCCAAAGGTGAGTCACTTACTTGGGGAGTAGGCTATAGGGAGCTTCAGGCTAGCAGCTTCTCTTCCTCCTCCCCGCTTGGGAGGACAGCAAGGAGGCCGTGCATACGCGCCAAGCACTGTAGGCGTGAAACCAGTGAAAAGGTAAGCCCCGAAGGTGGTTCCCCCCCAAAAGCTGCTACTGGTTCTCCGGGACACTGGGAAAAGTTACTACTGGTTCTGGCGAACTGGTGAGAACCTGTTACATCCCATCACTGAGTATATCCCACCCTGTAGCCCTTAGTCCACTCTCTGGGCGGTCAAAGTTAATTAGCATTTTGCCCCCAACATGTTAAGTACTAATTTTACTGACTTCAGAAGGATGGAAGGCTGAGTCAACCTTGAACCCTGGTCAGGATTGAATTTGCAACCTTTTGGTTGCAATGCAGCAGTTTAACCACTGCACCACCAGGGCATATATGTGTGGGTAGGTACAGGAGATGTTTGACCTGCGTTTGCAAAAATAGATGCGGGAAATAAAGTAAATGGTCTGATATTTTTGTAAAATGGATACAAAATGTTTTATATCTGGAACATTTCTAGGTAGGTGGAACACCAATACAGATTCACTGATTGTCTTAAGTATGAAAAGGAAATAAGATTCTTTCCGAATCCATTTGCAGATGTACCAGTTGGTGGAAGTAACCATTTTCAGATGGAACTAATTGATTTGCATGCCAGTGATAATCTCAGAAACATTTACAAAGAAAAATAGTCTGTTAGATTTCTATTTAAGTAAAGTCTAATGAAAAAAAACGAATAAGCTTTTAATTTTGTATTTACATTTACTAAAGGGAAAACATTACCTATGTAACTTTTGTTTTCCACAGGCATTATGCAAAATAACTCATCACTCCCCTAGTGCTTTCCAGAGTGTCATAGAAAAGGTCGGATTAACAGCTGTAATACATGTCCTGGCATCTGGAATATGCAAAGTTCAACAGTACATGATGACTATGTTCTCTACTATGTTGTCCTATGGAATCCATTTGCAAAGGCTCGTTCAAGAAAAGGTTTGATTTAAATTTACTGTTTTAGGGTTTGTTGCAAATGGATGTTTGAAATGTTATACAGTACTGTGTGCAACGATATACAGTAGAACACCGGATAACGCTAAAACTTGGTTCCACAAGTCATGGTGTTATCCGATTTTTAGTGTTATCCGATCCATGTTAAACTCCTATGGGATGGATCAGATAACGTTAAAGCTCCATAGAGATACATTGTAACCGCACAGGCTTTAGCGGTTGTTATCCGATTCATCCCATAGGACCTTAACGTTATTCGATCCAATTCTCCTCCCCAGATTACTTAACGTTATGCAATTTTAGCGTTATCCGATCCAATCGTTATCCGGTGTTTTACTGTTTTCTATATTAGTCACGATGTGTTTTCCTAGAATTTGGAGACAGCAGTAAGAAATAGCTAACTCAGTTTTTGTCCTGTTTCAGTTAAAAGAATACTGGCTGCCTTTCCATTAAAGTGGTCTGTAAAAGTGTCTTACACATGATTTAATAGTATATTATATGAACCTTTAAAAAAGGCAAGAAACAGAAGAGAGATACCCATCTACGTCTACATTTCCTAATGGTTAATCAAATCTGGATTATACTAGTTTTGAAATCTGTACCAAAGTGAAAGCTCTAAGAACACAAGGTGAACATTCATACAAAGAGAGAGACCACTGGCTTGGATAGAGTTGTGAATTCATCCATAATATTGGCTGAACTCACACTGCAGTAGGTCCATTGGATCCCAGGGATTTAATGAGTTAATTCCTCTCTTAAATCTCATTGGTTCAATTGGGCCTACTCTGTGTAATAGCTAGAATAGGGTCAAGTGATGGCAAACCTTGGCACTCCAGGTGTTCTTGGGCTTCTAATCACAATGCTACAGCTTTTATCATTACCACTATCCTCCTCCCACAAGCATTGAATCCTGTGTTTTTAAGCAATGTGCCACATTCTTTCAAACTAGTATCCCAAGCTCTTCAATCACTGAATTCTTTTCCTTGCTTTGAATTAAATCGAAAAGTCTTGTAACCGCTGCAGTGGGCCCTTTAAAAACTGAAGTTATTGAAGAAACAGATAAATTCTGTGAAGGATGCATTAATGCCACTCTTGCAACAGAGCATTCAGCAATGTCTTAGAACAGGGATTCCCAACATAAGGCCCATAGGCCGGATCCAGCCTGTGATGCCATTTCACATGGCTCCCCACCCAGTGGTGGGCTGTCAATTTTTTTGCTACCCCACTGTGATGTCATTACATTGTGGGCGTAGCCGACGTCATGATGTCATTACGTCATGGGTGGAGCCAACGTCATGACATTTGGGGCGGAGCCAAATAAAATAAAATAAAATGGCTGCCCGGAACTGTGCATGCGTCAAACCTCCATTTGACGCATGCGCAGTTCTATTTTTTTAGTGCGCAGTAAAAATAGAACTGCACATGCGTCAAATGGAGGTTTGACGCATGCACAGTTCTGAGCAGCCATTTTGGCTGCCTGGAAATACACTTCCGGAGGGGGCCGGGAGAGGCGATTGAACCAGTCGCCCGGGGGTTTACCATCACCCCGGAGACCCCCTCCTGATGGGTGCTACTGGTTCGGGCGAACTGGTCCAAACCGGTAACAACCCATCACTGCCCCCACTCCTCCAAAGGCATTCCAGAAACAAAATGGCCACCCCCTTTGAAGCTGTTGAGACAAATTCCCCACCCCCCCCCAAAATCGTGCAGATAGGGTAAAATGGCCATCCAGCCCTCAGAGCTGACTGAGAGAGTGTGACCTGGCCCCGGCTTGAAAAGGTTGGGAACCTCTGTCTTAGAATGTGCACTTGCTTTTTTGTCTATCCTTTTCAACTCCTCAACCTACCCAGCAATTTCTTCTTTTTAGTCCGCATCTAGTGTATCATGTACATCTAGCTTTATGCTCAGATGTACCCTGATATGCCCAGAAAGTCAGAGATTTCATTGCAGAGCGTCTCACAGTTTTCCTAGATTGGTCCAACTTGTACCTTCATGGAGCCTTTCTTTGGTTTTCAGATAACTAATTCAGATGTTATAAAAATGGTGCAAAGGGAAATATTAGTATTCTCCGTCTAGATTCAAGCTCGTGCAGCCCAATATTGCCTGCGTCTGTAAGGTGACCTGGTGCAGGCAGTTCTATGAGATTCACTGGATGATCTTACCTAACATCCTCTGAAGTCAATATAAATTGGATATACAAATATATAGTGTTATAGATATAGGAATGTATCACTTGTAGACAATATGTATAGATAATTTTTTTGGATATGTAGGAACCTTTTATAAAAGTTTATAAATAGTGTAGGTTTGTGTATAAATATGTTCCTTTCCTATTTTCCTTTACTTTCTCCCTCTGCTTTTTTTGTTAATGAATTATTACGTATCTAGTTTTACTGTGCAACACTCTCAGCCTTATTTTTTCTTGTATGTGTTCTCAAAGAAAAAAAATAGCTGGCATATAATAGAATTCTTATTTTATAGTTTCTTTTGGGCTTGTCAAAAATATATTTTCTTCCACTGAACTATTACTAGAAATATATTGTATTACAGTAAAATCTTGCATAAAGGGTGCCTTGCTTAAAGAGTAACTCGCTTAAAGAGCAGAATTTTCTCTGAATGGTCACTTCACTTAACAACTAAAACCAACCAAAAACTTGTTTAACAAATAAATCGGGGGTCGCAATCCCCCCCACCAGAAGTTACAATTGGTCACTTACACTGGTGTTTCGCTTAAAGAGCAAATTTGCTTAAAGAGCAATCCTGTGGAACACATTATGCTCTTTAACCAAGGTACAACTGTAATTTTAAACAATTAGAAAAGGAGTGCCCAAATTTTTAAGACCACGGGCCAGTCACATGATTCAGGGACGTGGTCACTACAGCCTGGGGGGCGGATGCAGGCCCCAGTGCCAATTCATCCGACCTGCAAAAATCCCTCACTGCTTCTGGAAGCAGTAGTAAAATGCGCCCATATGGGCGCATTTTGCTTCTACTTTCAGGAGTGACAAGAGCTTTGTGGGCCAGATGAATTGGCATCAGGGGCCGTATCTGGCCCTGGGCCATAGTTTGGGCACTCCTGACTTAGAAGATTTGGGGTTTTGTGCATTCTTCTCATTGTGCTTTTGTCTTTTCTTTCTAAACAGGACTTTGTGACAACAATTATTCGATTATTTGAAAGCCCTTCTACTTCTATTCGAGCCAAAACTTTTTTAGTGCTGTTGCAAGTTTTAATTAATAATAAAGAGATGCTACCTCTGAGCTGCCAAGCAAGGTACAAAATGATGGTACAAGCTTTATGTCTGAACAGAAAAGTATATCTGTTTCAAATCTATTTTGGAATGCCTTCTGTTTATACTTGTGTACTTGTTACATTTCATTATGGCCGATCTATGCTCATAATAATAAAGTTAAAATGAAAGTTAAAGTACCTTCCATTGCTGAGACAGTTATTGATTACTTAGTGGACAGAAGCAAACTGCACTAATTGGATATCTTCTGATTGCTCAGACCAAATATTCTCTGCAACTCAAGAAACCTCTGTAAATACAAGGATTTACATACCATAGTGCCAGCCCTGACCAATCAATACAGGCACGAAGTTTTTATATAGTATAATGCCAAGTGTTGTGGGAAGACCAAAAATTGCAATCCATGTCCATTATGCTTCTAATTCTCTAAGAGTTGACAGTGGAATATTTACCTCAATTACCAAGCAGTTTATTGATCTTGGTCCTTGAATATATTTTGCTTGTCCTTGTATTTTTCACTATGGGTAATCTACTTTGCTGTGAATTTTACCAGATTTGCTGTTTGTTTTCTACTCTAGTGACAACCTTCTCTTTGTGCTTAAATCTTATTCTCACTGAATGTTACATTGGTGCATTTTTTCTTGGTAATCATGGTTTTGGTTCTCATTAAACTACCGTAGTTTTGTTCAATATCTTAACTTTAGCACAGTCTAATCCCCCCACTATAGTTCTTAGATTCGGTAGATGTAAGACAAATATTCTATATACAGTGGTACCTCGCTTAAAGAGCATAATACGTTCCACGGGATGGCTCTTTAAGTGAGTTTGCTCTTTAAATGAAACACCATTGCAAGTGACCAATTGTAGCTTCTGGCAGGAGGGATTGCAAACCCCGATTTATTTGTTAAGTGAGTTTTTGGTTGGTTTTAGTTGTTAAGCAAAGCGACCATTCAGAGAAAATTCTGCTCTTTAAGTGAGTTTCTCTCTAAGCGAGGCGCTCTTTATTTGAGGTTTTACTGTATATACATCTCAGACAATAATAAAATATGGTTTATATTCTGAGGAGGCAAGAAAAAAGGGAAATTCAAGTGTCAAAAGTTTTTATGCTTTAGACTGAAGAATATTAGGAGTATAGTACATAGGAGACATTAAAATATTCACTAAGCAGAAAACAATGAACTGTAGATAGGAATAAGGGCTTGGATACTCCCAGAAAATATTGCTGTGCCTAGAAGAAAATTACTTGTACAGTAAAACACTGGATAACGCTAAAAATTGGTTCCACAAGTCTTGGTGTTATCCGATTTTTAGTGTTATCCGATCCATGTTAAGATCCTATGGGATGGACTGGATAACGTTAAAGCTCCATAGAGATACATTGTAACCGCACAGACTTTAGCGGTTGTTATCCGATCCATCCCATAGGACCGTAACGTTATTCGATCCAATTCTCCTCCCCAGATTACTTAACGTTATGCGATTTTAGCGTTATCCGATCCAATTGTTATCCGGTGTTTTACTGTATTTGATTCTATTTCCATAGGGAAGCCTGTTTCCTTTTGTACCCAATCATTTTTTTCCATTCTTACAGCTCCCCATAATGCATCTTGCTTTGCCATGACAGTTTCTTCATCAGAAACTTTTCTCAATAACTAGCAAGTTTTACCAGGACTAGTGGGGGTTCTTATCACTCAATATGTATCGTGCGTAGTCCACAGTTCAGTGTATTCTCTATTCTTAGAGAATGCAGGAATGTTTCATACTCTCAGCCTGTTCCTTTCACAGAATGTGGATTCACAAATAAAACATTGCTGTTAATTAACAAAAGCCTCCCAAATTGTTAGCTTGTTGATGACGGCTAAGTTGTAAAGAGATGGTATAAAAGAACTATCGGTTTGTCCTGGCCACAACATTTGATTCAGATCACTCTTCAGCAGTTCAGAAAGCAGTCTGATTTTATTTTAGCTGCTTTAGAAGCTGCCTAATTCAGTTTGTGACCAGATTAGAACCTCACTTTGAATTATGAATTATAATTATGAATTATCTCCATTAACAACCATTACAAAATTAATAAACGTCTGTAACAGCTTACTTTTCAACAACATTTTATATGTGTTTGACATAGAGTAACCCTTGGAAGAGAAGCCCTTTCTTGGTGAGTTAAAGTCACCATATGTCAGTCAAACTGGCAAAGGCTTTTTACAATAATTATGTGCCATCAAGTTAATCCCAATACTGTATATAATTACTCTTTTCAAGGTTTACTAGTTATAGAGTTCTCAGAAGTAGTTTATTGTTCCTTTCTCCTGAGAGTGCTCTTGTTGAAAGCTATGCAGATTAGCTTTTCTCTCAGGAGAGACAGCGGTGAATTGAACTTCCATCCTCTTGTGCTGCAACCAGGTACCCAACTCAGCCTTTGTACAAATAGCATATAAATAGTTGCATCTTCTCAACCTTTTTATTGGAGTAATTGTTACATGTACAAGCCTACCTCCGAATTTCTTAGCTGTTCCACAGATAACCTTTCCTTTAAATGCAAAATGAAATATTTTCTTCGCATAATTGTCCCTCCAAAAGAATATGAACAACACAACACAAGTATATGTAAAAGCAGAATATCCTGATTGACGGGTCAAAGACATAAAATAGGAATCAGCATCTAGGAGCCACATTATTTTATTGGATTGTATGGGATGGTCTACAATGAGTTGAAGAAGGAGGATGCAGCTGTGCCGAGTCCAGTGGCCGATAAAAACTGTAATAAAAACTATGTTGCTGCTGCCATTGATACTCTATTGCAGAGGTGCCCAAACTAAAGCCTGGGAGCCAGATGCGGCCCTCAATGCCAATTCATATGGCCCACGAAGCCCTCATCGCTCCTGGAAGCGGAAGTAAAACGCTGCTTGTGCCCTTCTTTTCCCGGCAGCCAAAATGGCTGCTGGGAACTGCGCATGCGTCAAACCTCCATTTGACGCATGCACACTAAAAATTAGAATTGTGCATGCGTCAAATGGAGGTTTGACACATGCGCAGTTCCCAGGAGCCATTTTGGCTCCAAATTTGAAAAAAAAAATCTGCCGGTGAGGCGTCCGAACCAGACACCTTAAAAAAAAAATCCGGGCTGTTACTAACCCCCCCTGGAGAACCACCTGGGATTGTTGCTACCGGTTCAGGCGAACCGGTGCGAACCAGCAACAACCCACCACTGTATATAAGCCTGATATTGTTGCTGATCCTAGCTTCTTATGTCTTTTACTAAGAATTAGGTTTCTGAACTTTTTGAATTGACTTGTTTTCTGAAGTAGAAAGTTTCTAGGTTGACTACTATGGCAGTGTATCCAATGGTGGGCAGTAACAGGCGGTGGGGGTCTTTTTATAGCAAAATTGGGTGGCCTTCAAGCAGGGGGATAGCAAAATTGGGTGGCCACACCCACCTCCCTGCCCTGCCCAGCCCAGACTAATAGAGCTACCATTTAAAAAAATTATTCTGTGCAAGCATAACAGAGAGTAAACAAAACAAAAAGACAAAAATGTTGTGGCACCTTAAAGACTAACTGCTGTATTTAATTGTGAGTTTTTGTGGATCAAGTCCACTGGCTCTTTGGCTATAAACAGAGATGAGCACTGAACCCTAGAGTTGGTAACGACTGGCTTTCGAGCAAGGGCAACATTCACCTAATAACAGAAGATCCCTGATTGGTATTCAAATTTGACGTCAGGTTTTGTCCCTGCAAGTGGTTCAAGGTCTCCCTTGCTCAAAAGCCAGTCATATCCAACTCTAGGGTGCAGTGCTCATCTCCATCTACAGCCAACGAGGCAGTGCTCCCTGTGTTTGCAGATGTATACATGGCTATATGGCAGGCATGACTAGATGCCCATGACGTAGGCTTCACCCATGATATAGGCTCTTCCCATGACATAGGCTTCGCCTACGGTATAAGCTCTGCTGATGACGTAGGCTCCACCCACAGTGTGGTACCAAAAATTTTGCTGCCCACCACTGAGTGTATCATATTATCCACTTTACAGTATGCCTTAAATGGATGTTTGTCTCCATTGTCTTTTGAAAGAGGCACCATTTGTCACATCAGGTAATCTTTAGCACTTGCTTGTTTATAGATTGGTGATGTACATTGAAAGAGACAGCAGAAAGGCTTCTCCAGGAAAAGAGAAGCAAAGCAGCAGTGAATACTTGTCAAAATGCCTGGATCTTCTTATCTGTTATATTGTGCAGGAGTTGCCACACATTCTAGGTAAACTGTGTTGTCATCTATAAAATGGATTTTCTGTTGTTGCTTTTTATTTATTGGCAGAAATCTTGTTGTGCAACTTTGTATGAGCCATGGGGTTGGTGTCATTGTCAGCAAATTGCTGCTTACCCGAAGGTGATTTCAGAGTGCATGAAAGTCATACACAATACAATGAACTTGCATGAAATCACCAGAGGAAGCTGGTAAACAGTGGCTGTTTGCTGCTACTGACACCATCGCCATTGGCGCTAAGCAATGTATGTTAAAATTTTGTAACGCTGTGATTGGCAACCATTCTATAACTGAATGTTGCTTTGGTGGCTGGACAATTCTTTGTGTAAGGTTGGCCATCTTGTGATCCCCAAGACATTTTTTGCGCCTTCAACCTGCCCAAAATAATTGTTATTTTAATGTCTGATAATCAGTGGTGTTACTCACTATACCATAAAAGGCCCAGTATGGTTATTCTCTAAGTTTATCTGAAGCCATTTTGGGTTTTTAAAAAAACTTATTTAGTGTATTGACATTATTTGCAGCTTTTACTTTGTGTTTCTGAAATTTAACTGACTATAGGCTAATTGACTTAATTGGCGGAAGAAGCCTTTAGTCATAGTAATTCCATCTGGTTTCATAACTCAGAGGGAAGTCAGGAAGTGCTTAATCTGAATAAAGATTTCCTTGTGCAGTTAAGGGTAAGGAATGATTTTGAACTATATTAAAGGTGCAAGCAGTCTTAAACCATTAAATATTAAAAGTAGAAATAAAAATAAAAATAGCAATGCAGGAAAACCTCTTAGAAGCACATCTCCAGTTTTTAACAGTTTTTAATTTCCACTGTGTGGCTATTGTATGCTCTTCTCCCATCCCATAGTTTGATAGCACACACACACACACACACACACCTTCTCCTCAGGACTGGGTAATGCTGTGAGTTATTTACATTGTGAACATGTCAGGTTAGGATGAACCTCCTTGCACCCCATTTCATCTTTTTAAATTATGTTCCCATCAGCTGTAAAGTTTGTACAGAACTACAAACAGGAATTGAGGGATTCCTTAAGACAGTGATGATGAACCTTTTAGAGACCGAGTGCCCAAACTGCAACCCAAAACCCACTTATTTATCACAAAGTGCCAACACAGCAACGGGAGATGAAGGAAATGCTTCCATTGGGCTGCTGGATAGAGGGGTGGGGTGAACTCTGTTCAGGGGTGAGGGAGGAAGTGCTCCCATTGGGCTACTGGGCAGAGGGATGGGGTGAACTCTGTGCTGGGGGAGGGAGGAAGCGCTCCCATTGGGTTGCTGAGCAGAGGGGCTGGGCTGACTGCATGGGTGCCCGCAGAGAGGGCTCCGAGTGCCATCTCTGGCACGTGTGCCATCGGTTCGCCATCACTGACTTAAGATCTCTTGGATAACTTTAGCATTCAAGACCTATTGGATAATTTTAGCATAAAATAAATATAAATAAATTTTATGTTTCATGGAATAAAGCAGTGATTCCCAATGTGGGACCCACACCCAACAGTGGGACTTAAATTCCCAGAAGCCTAAGTCAGTACCTTGGCTGATCAGTGCTTTGGGGAATTGACTTAGGCTTCTGGGAATTTAAATCCAAAAATCAAAGGTTGGGAAACACTTGGGTAAAGTGAACCCTGGGTTTTATTATGAATGAAATGATGATAGTAACCCTAACTAAGGAATGTGTTTTGAGAGTTCAGTGTCAGCCTAAGTGTATGTCTTTAAATAGGGGGAGTGTACGGTTAATCTTGATTTATATTTATTGCCTTGGATGGGAAATGTGTTTTACATTCCATAGAGGAAAATGTAGGAATGGGGACCGTTGTCAAATTCTGCAACTTCATTGCAAATTCTTCCCTTTTAAAAAAGCAGTGGTGTATTTTAATATAAGAGTAATGTGAAGTTAGCATTTAATGTCCAAAATTAAATTAATTTTAATTTCATAGGTGCCTGATTTTCCTCTGTTTTTATGTGTAAACAACATTGAAATCTCAGATCCTTCCAGTAGATGTAGCTGTAAACCATGTATATAAGGCTATTCATTTTAAAAGTAAGCGTTTATTTTTTAAACCAGATCTTGCTGACTGTAAAAATTCTTATTAAAATCTGTTTAATTGTCTGTCAGCTTAAGCTTCAGCAGTGCAGAATATTGATTTTGCCTCTTCAGCTAAAATTACACCTAATTTGAGACAATTCTCAGCCCTTTTCTCACAACCATATACGTAGCTATATTTCCAGTTATGTGTCCTTAAAAGAATGTGCAATATTTAAAAAGAAGAGAATGGAGAAGTACCTTGCCTTTCATCTGTATCATAGCAGACGTTCCAGCATCTGAAAGGTAGCAGTTGTATTGTGGGTCTGAGTCTGTAGAGTTGAGTTAGCCATGTTCTAGGAACACAATCTAAACCACAAAAGAGAAAAAAGGTTTAACTTAGTTTTATAATATATAATTTTATGTATTGTCCACAAGGTTCCAATCACAGTTACTTGGTTACTTGGTTGATCTGTGTTTCACATGTCAGGTTAGTATGGTGGATTGAAGCATTGTCTCCCACTGTTTCCGATACCATGCTAGTCTCATCCAGGGCCTTGAGAACTTTGCCCTTAACTGGTCTTCCCATCTGGTTGCTGGCCTTCCTAGTGGTCACTTTATTTCAAGTGGTATCCATTCTGTGATAGCTTGAAGCGGCACACATTCTTGGAATGAATCTTGGGCTGGATCATTGCCCTGCACTACACCACCACAGCAGACATTTTTCTGCATTGATTAAAGCAATCACATGATCTGAATCAATGCAAGTACTTTTGCTATAAAAAATATAGAAGCCCCAAGTTTGAAGGGAGAAACCATGGATTTGCAGGTGGTCGTGGAGTGATTCTGGGTTGATTTGCATTTGCTTTTCTGTCTGGTAACAAAAATCAGACCATCCCAATCCTGTAGCATTTCCTCCATTTTTTTCTTCAGTGTAATCACAGCCTCAGTTCAAGACAGGGTTCTGTAGCTAGACCAGGAGTAGAATGCGAATGGTTAGCTATTTGTTCTGCTTCAGACTTTCTGAGTCATTGGAACTAATTGTGCTCATACATTCTTGTCTTTTTTTTCACTTGACATCTCATTGGTCTTCCAGTTCTTATACTCAGTCATTTTGGGGCAAGATGGTTCCTCTCTTCCTCTTTCCAGGATACCATTTCCAGTTTTAGTAGTACAGTCTCAATTCCATTATTTTTACCTCTAGAGTTAGTTATTATTAAATTATTATTATTATTATTATTATTAAATTCAAATTTATATGCCGCTCTCCTTGCCGAAGCAACCCAGAGCGGCTAACAATGTTACAATAGAAAACATAATATACATACAATATAACAAGTATAATACAATCAATGTGGTCGACAAGACCTTCATTAAAAATAATAATATACATATATAAATACAGTACAGTCAAAGAAATACAAAAACAATCATGGATATACAGTACAAAGCAATAGGGAAAGTCCTCATCCCTTATAAATATTTCAGTTATTAAATATACATTTAACTGGAGAGTGGCTGGCCGTGGTTCAGCTGTGGCGGTAATAGTAGCGGGACTGGCGTCTCTCTCTCTCCGGGCCGGACCGGACGAGGAGCCGAAGTTCGTTGGGGGGCGGGGCGGCGGCAGGTCTTATAGCCACCCGCCCGTGCCGCGCAGCAGCTGGGCTCACTCTCCGGGCTGGACAGGACGAGGAGCCGAAGTTCGTTGGGGGCGGCGGCAGGTCTTATAGCCGCCTGCCTGTGCCGCGCAGCAGCTGGGCTCACTCTCCGGGCCGGACTGGACGAGGAGCCGAAGTTCGTTGGCGGCGGCGGCAGGTCTCATAGCCGCCCGCCCGCCCGCACCGTGCAGCAGCTGGGCTCACTCTCCGGGCCGGACCGGACGAGGAGCCGAAGTTCGTTGGGGGCGGCGGCAGGTCTTATAGCCGTCCGCCCGTGCCGCGCAGCAGCTGGGCTCACTCGCCGGGCCGGACCGGACGAGGAGCCGAAAATTGTTGGGGGCGGCGGCAGGTCTTATAGCCGCCCGCCCGCGCCGCGCAGCAGCTGGGCTCACTCTCCAGGCCGGGCCGGACGAGGAGCTGAAGTTCGTTGGGGGCGGCGGCAGGTCTTATAGCCGCCCGCCCGTGCCGCGCAGCAGCTGGGCTCACTCTCCGGGCCGGACCGGACGAGGAGCCGAAGTTCATTGGGGGCGGCGGCAGGTCTTATAGCCACCTGCCCGTGCCGCGCAGCAGCTGGGCTCACTCTCCGGGCCGGACAGGACGAGGAGCCGAAGTTCGTTGGGGGCGGCGGCAGGTCTTATAGCCGCCCGCCCAGAAGCCTAAGTTCAGGCTTAACTTGCAATACAATTCACTTGTTTATCTTTTTTGCAGTCCAGGGTATCTGCAAAGCCCTCCTCTAGAACCAAATTTCAAATGAATCCATTTTTTCCTGTAAGCTTTCTTTACTGTCCAGCTTTCATTACCATCTTTGGTGATCAGGATGTCTCAGTCTTTTTCCAATTTCTTGGCTGCAGTCTCCATTTAGATTGATGTTTGAACCTGGGTATATAACATCTTTAAGTATATCAATTTCTTCACTGCCAATGTTAAAGTTGTATAGTTGTTCTATGATTGATAATGTTTTGATTTCTCAATGTTCAGCTGCCATTCTGCTTTCACACTTTCTTTCACTTTAATTAATCATTTCAAGTAATTGCTATTTTCATTTGCATTTCTTAAGTTATTGATATTTTCACTCTTCCTTCAACTGATTCTAGTCTGACTTTCTGTTTGATATGTTCTGTATACAGACTGAACAGATAAGAAGATAAAATATACCCTTATCTTACATCTTTGTCTACAGAAAAACAGTCTGTTTCTCCATGTGCTATTATAGGTTACACATCAGTACAATCAAGTGTTGAGGCAACTCTCATTTCTTTCAGAATCACTCATAGCTAATTGTGATCCATACAGTCTAAGATTTTCCAGTAGTCTATAAAGCATAGACTGATCTGAAATTCCTTGGTATGTTCCAGTTTCTGTTGAATGTTTGCAATATGGCCCCTTATGCCTCTTCCTTTTCAGAATCCATCTTGAATATCAGACATTTTTTGTTCCATTATTAGGTAAAACTCTTTGTTGCATCATCATCTTTAGCATCATCTTACCTGTGTGAAGAGCTAGGTGGATATTAATTGCCGCCCTAGCGGGTCAGGAATTTGAGGATTTCTTCAAGCTTTGCCTTTCTAGAAGAGTTATGAAGGGACCATCAGAAGCTATGAAGATCCATTGAGGAAGAATAACTAAAGCTTTAGAGAGAAATGACTAACTGATATAGAAAAGTTAGATTCCCAGAGAAGGGAGTTGTCTTTCATCCATGTCTCTTAAGGGAACAGGATGAGAGTCCGGGATGCTTATCCTATAGGACAAAAATAGGACAGGGACAGCTGTCTTCCTATCAGTCTAAGGGGCTTACAAGAGAGTAAGCATATATGACAGGAGATGTATTTTGTTATTTTGTTGTGTGCTTGTTGTTTATTGTCATCTATGTATCTTTTTGTGGAAATTTTGCATATCTTTTACCCATGTATCTACCTTCTTTTTAATAAAATTTATATAATTCATTCTAGTATTTGGAATGATAATCTACTAATTCTAGTCCTTGACTGTACTAGCCTGACTCTCTTACTACTGTTAGAACCATCTGCCATGGCTTTAAATGGTGTGGATATAAATCCTTCTAGATTAGTTCTAGTGATCATTCCATCTGAACAATATGAAGATGTCAGATTCTAAAACTAAAACCCCAGTGGTGAAGGAAGGAAGTACAGCTGGCAGGAGGGGCTCAGAGCTAATTCACATTGACTTGGGAAATGGAGATTACAGTAATGGAAATCAGACTGTCCTAGTCACGGAGTATTTCCTGTATTATTGGCAAGGTAGTTGCACCCTTAGTTTGCTTTATGTGTTAGGTAGGCTGTGAAGATAAGAGAAACTTGTCTCAAGTTGAATATAGATGAAGCATAACAAGTCTTGATTTCAATACACATTTGGTCATTGGGTGCACACTTTCTATATGTGCAGAGACTGGGATCTTCTTGTTAAACATTTGGTTGTTTTTCTTCAGAGAAACATTTCTCTAAGGTTCAGTACTCATTAAAAATGCAGTAAAATAAAAATGTTAAAGAGTTCTGAATAGATAACTGAGTTAGATAGTTACACGAGTTAGTCTCATGTAATTGCAGTAGGGTTGCAGTTGTGGTAGTCTCAGATACTTGACTCCTAATATTTTGAAATCTGTTTTGCAGATGACATTCTTTCTGCTCTAGCCAGTGTTTCAGGACGTAAACATCCATCAACAATCCAAACTAAACAGCTGAAAGTGTGCCTTCCAATGATGCCTGTGGTACTTCATCTTGTGACATCTCAGGTATAAGATGTTAACGAATTTAAAAAAAAGTATTACTATGTTATGATTTGTTAAGTTCTCTATGGTTGTGTAATCCAGAACCTGTCCTTGTTCATTCCTGTTTCTGGAATGGCATCATTAATGAATAGCTGTCAGTTTTACAACAGGGTTCTTACACTTTAATTTTATTACATTAATGCAACATGCCTTTTTTTCATGGCTTGCTCTTGCTCATGAAAAGTTCTTCTCACTCAAAATAAAGCATGTGTAAAGCAGAGATGGCCAAATGCTTCACCATTTTGTGTGATGACCTACAGAGTCACAGATTCTGTTATCTGCCTACTGATCCCCCCCCGAAGAACTGTCAACCAGTTCCCTAGCTAACTACTGTGGGAGATGGAACAAAGTAAAAAGAGGTTTGGCCTGCTAGCGATCCAGTGTTGTGATAGGATAGCATCTTTTAAAATCCATCTCCTTGATCATGTGGTATTGAACAAGAGTGTCGCTTCTATACCAAATTGGAGGAGGAAAAATTCGGTAATTCAGGATTCTCTGCACCAATACTCTGACAGATGATCATGGGGAAAACAATTGTGGAAATAACTTTCTGGATTCTACAGGCCTCCTGCAGGATATTTCTATAACTGAAACAGAGGTATCAGGCTTGTGTTCATTTATTCATTTATAGCTGTTTATCATTAAGTGTCTGATAAGTCATTAAACCTCAGGCCTTCAGAGCAGGGCTCATATGGCAGTTGGTATTTCTCTTAGCACTCTCCATGCTCATGTTCTCTCCTGATTTAATTTTTTCTGTTATTTTTAAAAATATAACTTGGAGGTCAACTTTTTGTAATGTAAAATGCTGGACCCAAGCACTATGTATTAAAACATTTCTGGTTCCATTGTCAGCCCCAACAGCGTTCTTAGTAAATAAAATGTTTTTGTTCCTGCCTCCCAGTATTTCATTTCATACCATGTACAGAACATAGAAAAGCAAGGTATGTAAAATATTTAGGCAAATAGAAAAGCTAGCTACAATGTCCATAGTAGAAATGATAGGGACCATTCTGAGAAGGGTGAACTTTTTTTTGAGCCCTTGTGGCTCAGTGGTTAAACTGCTGTGTTGCAGTCAAAACTCTGCTCACAATCTGAGTTTGATCCTGCAGAGATCAAGGTTGACTCAACCTTCCTTCCTTCCAAGGTTAATAAAAAGGGTTTTTGGCATGTTGAAGGCAAAATATTTATTATCTTGTGAACTGCTTGACAAGCACCCTAAAGTGATATATAAGTGTAATTGCTATTGCTGTTGCTAAACTTAGATCTTCATCTCTTCCTTATACAGTACTCGGTTTCTTGGTGAGATAACACATCCGAGTCTTAGTCGTTTGTCTTCTGTAAAACTAGGCATTGGGAGTAGAAAATTACTCCCGATGTCTGGTTGGGAGGCTCAGTAAAGTGACTGCGATTTGGATTTTAGATCCCATCATTGACTTGTATATAGAATCCTGAACAAGTGTCATGTCTTGCAGCCTCACAAGACAGCCTATTGTAATAGTGGCTTTCTAATTAGCCATGCTACTATTGCAGCCATTTTGTACCCATGCCTGTGATCTTGTCTCAAAATTCCAAATATGCTAGCTGACCCAGAAAATGTCTGTATTGTACAAGATAGCATATTTACCATATCTTCCATGGACTTTTTTTTAAAAAATGTTTCCATATAGGTGTTTCGGTCACAAATAGTAACTGAGCAGTTCCTCTGCAGTTGTGGGACTTTACTGGTAAGTAACAATTTCATGTTATTGCCATGATTATCAATATGTATACAGGTACAGTAATACCCCGGATAACATTATGACTTGGTTCGGGTCTCTTTCTTTTCCTCCCTGCCTTTAAAGCCACCCCCCACCCGCAGCGGTCTCTGCGACTGCAGTAGGGTCGGGGAAAGGCGCGTGCTTTTCCCCGACCCTACTGCAGTCTCAGAGACCGCTGTGGGTGGGGGGTGGATTGGGTAGTTCTACCCAAACCACCCCACACCCGCAGACCATTGCCTCGGATAATGCTAAGTATCATTATCCAGAATCGTTATCCGATGCAAGTTTTTTCCAAAAAACTTGCATCGTTATCCGATTCTAGCGTTATCTGATACAATCGTTATCCAGGGTATTACTGTATATGTAAGATAGTGCCCACAATTTCAGTGGTTTTTAATTTTGGGATATATGTTATGTGTACAGTTTTCAGTTTAGCCTACTGAATAATTTTCTTGTATATACAGTATTACCGGGGAGGTGGGGTGCCAAAACATTGAAATTTCTTGCAGAGGCATACAAAATTTATTCTAAAATAAATTTGATTGAGGACTATTTCATGCAAAAATACAGTTGAATATAGGAGAAGCTGAAACTACAGAACATATTTTATGCATCTGTCCTTTCTATAGGGATATTCAAGATAAACTCATATCTCCACTCCTCTGCATATATCCTGGTTGATCAAACAGCACTTACACTAACTGGCTACTATCAGACGAAAGTCCTGCTTTTACCCATAATACTGCCAAGTTTTGTGCTACAGCTATCAGGATTAGAAGACCCTTTCTAGCAGGCCCCTCAGTGGCACAAATCATGAATGCTATATTGCAGTAACAGTTACCGTAGCACTAATTTTAAAAGCTGATTTTATTCTTTCTTTTAACTTGAATGGATATGTTTTTAAATTATATACTATAACTACATTTTAAGCATTTAAATTTTTAAAATTTTACCTGGATATGTTTTTAAATAATATATTTTAACTACATTCTAAGTATTTAAATTTTTAAATTTGTACCTCTCGTTTTACTGTGCTGGTCATAGTCTGTAACAAAGTGACTAAATTGAACTGAACAGTTGAATTCAAAAATCTAAAATGTGTTCTTGTAAGTTACTGCAGGAAATATCCCTTTACCTTTCCACTAGGCTCTACTACTTATCAGGAATTAGCCTGTTTGCACTAACAAACAGTTACTCAACAATAGACTGGATTATCTCTTGTAGCCTCATCATGAATGGACTGTGCTCTTTTCTGACTTGCGTGCAAATAGTTTCTGGGATTTCCCTATTACTGTTTGGGCTTCAGAAATAATCTTAGGCCTGGAACAGTTACTATGCTTAGCTTCAGCATGCACTACCTCTTCCTTGCTTTTGTTGCCAAATATGTATTCATGGCCAGTGCTATCACTAGGCAGAGTGTGGCTCTTCTCTCAGGTGACAGGTGCTAACGGATAAGCAGCAAAAGTGAGGTGCACCAGTAGTCTGCCAACACTTCCTTAAGTCTACTGTCTACAGGTATAGTGTCCTCAGGTGTAGTGGTATCCTCTTGCCAATGTTAAAATACAATTCAACTACCAGTCCAGCTGTTTTCTGTACATAGAAGATGGAATGCCATCTTGTTCTTCGCTCTAGATAATTAAGATTGCTAGAGACCTTTGTGAGATTTCAGGCAATGCTATTTGCTGGTCCTTCCTATCTGCTAGCCAGCAGATGCACATATAGTGAACTGCTGGACAGTTAAAGTGGTTTCAGTATTTGGCTGCAGAGTCAGAAGTTGTGAGTTTTGATTCCACCCTATGCCTCCTTTACAGGGGCTGAACTGAATGATCAATAGGGTCTCTTCCTGCTTGGTACTTCTAAGATTAATACTATTGTTATATTTTTATGCAACATAATGCTTTAGTAGAAATTTTTCTGTTACATAAAAAGGGTGGGCAAATCTGGGAGGTCTAGGGAGAATTTCTTCACATGGGACCCTTCAAAAGGGCACACTGGCTAAAAAAATAGCTCTCCATCCTCCTCCTCCTCCTCTTCTTCCTCCGCAAGGAACAGACTATTTTGGAATAAACTAAATAAAACCTCAATAAATAAATGATTGTTGTTGGTGATACATGAGCTCCACTCTTACACTAAGATTCAAGTCGGGATGGATCCCTCAGGTCTGCTATTAGATTTGATACAAAAAACATGAGGTGTCTGACAACGGTGTTGATTAGCCTTAGCATGGTTCAACCTTTATGTTAATTCAGTAATAATGAACCTCAGCAATAATGACAGGTATGTGCCTCCTAAATTGGGAACTCAAAAAAATAACAGTGTTTATGTATGCTGATGTTACCATTTTATTGTCACAAATGCACAAGAGTTAAGGTGATGATTGAAGGCCTTTAATCAATTAGCAGTACAAGAAAAATTAAAAAGCAGACACAAAAATATTAATGCGTTTTAGTGTACATAATTTCAGTGGATGATATCAGTGGAGTTCCTTGGAGGACAGAGTTTGCCCATCTTTCTTTCTTCCTTTGCAAGAGGAAGAGAGGGACATAAAAGGGGAGGAAACTGAGAACATCCCTGCTTTACGCAAGGCTTATCTAAACATGATGTGGGGAAAAATATTGTCAATGAGTTTAAATATTCTTTTACTAAATATTTGAATGATAATAGAATGCTATGGTATTTTTATAATATATTAAATAACTACTTATTGAAGTGACATTTCATTTGAAAAAAATATTTTTAATAGTGCAGAAACAATCTGAAGAAGTTACTTCCTTTTTTCTCCTTGCCAGATGATTCACATTATGTATAGTCAATGAAATGCTAAGCTGTACAAACTAGAAAGATGAGACATTTGTCACGTTCAGCATTACCAGCACTCCAGCTCTGATATTAACAATAAAACCTGTACTGAGATTTCCAACATGCCACACCAAACTGCAGTTAAAATGAAGTAGTACTTCTATATTGTATTGTTAGTTTCAAATGAGAAATATATATTCTAATACAATCAGTTTTGTTCTGATAACAGTGAATTCATGTGACACTAGATGCTGAAGTGGATGATTGGCAATAGATTATAATTTCCCATAATAGTAGAAGAGTAGACTTTTTTTCAATTTCTTGTGCTTCTTTAATTTGAAGAAAACCTTACGTACTGGCTCTGTATTACTATCCAGGCCACTAATGCCAGTAAAGGAAATTGTTTTAGAACTAAAATAAACTATTCATTTACCTACAGTCGTAAAGTTTTCCCTCTATCCTAGATGTAAGACTTAGATCAGGGGTGGGCAACCTACAGCCCATGGCAGATCTGGAAGCAGATGCAGACGAGTTTACGACAGCCGTAAATGCACCTGTGGCTGTTGTAAATGCATTTGTGACAGCTGTGGATGTGTTTTATGGCAGCATTTATGGTGTGGGTATGGGGGGGAACCACCAGTCCACTCTACTCAACTGTTTGAGGGGATGTGGTCCAGCCCATGGCTTAAAAAAGTTGAGAAGAACCTCTGAGTTAGATTAATGTCATAAGTTTAAAGATTTCTATTAAAATAATTTCTTGCAAAACAGACACTTTGCAAGGGAGGACAACATTATTGTTCGTGCCTGCCGTACTTATTTTCAAATAAAATAAACTATAGGAACATAAAAGAGAAAGAATGCAAGGTAAATGAATTATCAAATCATTTATTTTTGGAGAATATAAATGGCTTTTCCATAGATCTCAAAGCCATTTACAGACTGAAAAGCTGACCTTTCAGTAATGATGTTTATAGCCTCCACAAGAAGGTAGATTGTTTTCTTTTTGAGAAGGAGGAGCAGACCTTGCCTCCTAGACTAGCTTTGCTAATAGTCTTTTTTTTAAAACCGTCTCCACTATTTCTTCATCAGCCTTCTTATATGTTCTGGAAAGGAATGAAGGCACACACTAGGGAAGTTTTTACAGCAGCAGGAATGCTCCAGAAAGGGCATCTTACAAGCAATAGTGACTTGTCAAGGTGCTAGTCAAGCTGCAAGCCTGTTATCAGATGCACAAAGATTCTGGGAAATTGTGTTTTATAGTATGAAGAAGTCTTCTTGTGGCCTTACGGTTCCAACCCATAAACCTGCCTCTTGTCCTTATCAAGCATTCTTATACCCGTCTCTTAATTGTAAGGAACAATCAGATATGAATTCTAGCTAATTTGAAGCATGAGGGAGCTAATTAAATGATGAATTGTCCTTCAATTGCAAGGATTAGAAATTGAAGCAGTTTAATTTGGACATGACCATACCTTGCATTTTTAATTGTTTTGAGCTGTATTTACACTTGAATTATGGTGGGGCTGTCAACATGTGGCTTTGTAATTCTATACATCATTTATTTATTTATTTATTTATTTATTTATTTATTAGTCAAATTTATTCATCGCCCTTCTCACCGAAGTGACCCAGGACGATTTCACAACAATAAAAGCATCAATGACAGATAAAAACCCATTTAAAAATTATTAATCAAGTGTTTAAATCTAGCTAAAAACAAATTAAAAACTAAAATAATAATGATAAATGAGACAAGGTATTGAAGACTACCTGAAGAGATGAGTATACTTTTAACTTTACTAATGAAGGTTTGTATTGGTCTTTGTACAAACCTTCATTCTCAATTGTTTTGAGCTATATGCTGACTTTTAAGCTTGAATTATGGTGAGGCTGTCAATGTGTGGCTTTGTAATTCTATATGTCATAAGTGAGAGAAGGTATTGGAGACTACCTGAAGAGATGAGTATACAGTAATACTTCATATAACATTAGTATCGAATAACACTAAAATCGCATAACATTAAGGAATCTGGGGGGAAGAATTGCATCAGATAACATTAAGATCCTATGGGATGCTTCAGATAACAACCACTAAAGCCTGTGTGGTTACAATGTATCTCTATGGATCCCATAGAGGATCAGATAACACTAAAAATCATATAACACCAAGACTTGTGGAACCAGGTTTTAGTGTTATATGAGGTTTTACTGTACTTTTAACTTTACTAATGAAGGTTTGAATTGGTCTTTGTACATGCCTATCTCCAGTGTAAAGCATAAAACTAAGACTCCTGAAACCTAGTGTACATAAGAAGAATCTAAGGATCTGCCTCTTGGGGTCATTCAGTGTTTAAAATACAGTAATTACTTTTCACTTATTTAAATGTATACCCTATAGCAGTGATGGTGAACCTTGACACTCCAGGTGTTCTTGAACTTCAATTCTCAGAAGCCCTAATCAGCAGGAGTGTTGAGTTGGGCTTCTGGTAATTGAAGTCCAAGAACATCTGGACTGCCAAGGTTGACCATTACTGCTCTATAGTATCACCTGTAGCAACCAACTGGAAGACCCGCTTAAATAAGAAACAGGAAGCTGCAATCAAATCTGGCATATTCATTTCTCCACAGCCATTCTAGTTGAGTCTAGTTGAGTAAGTGAGCAAGAGTGCTAAGGGTGGGAGAAAACTAAGGAATTTTCAACCCACAAGAAGCTACTAGTCTTTTCATAATTAGCTTTGCCTACCTTTGTAGAATTAACTGCTTCTCTGTGGTAGGAATTATATACACAACTGTTGTCAACTTCCCAATTATTTATTTTGTAGTTTTTTCTGAACAACAGTATTCTTTATTTTCAAGCCATATTTCTTGAGCTAACATAATAGCTCATGGTTTTATATGGCTTATTACAGCTTTGGTTTATAACAGACATTCCTATAGGGATATTCTGTACCTTCACTATAACAGTAAAGCTAGGTTTTGGAAGGACATCTCCCATCGACATTTGATTAATTTTTTCCCTCTCTTTTATCTGGACACACACATCTCTTCTTTCACCTGAATCCTGGCATGTTACTTCTCCAAAATAAATCAGCCAACCAGTGCATAACATTGTTGAAAATCACCCAGTGGTGAAAAATCTTTTATTCATAACATCTTCCTAATTATCATATGGATACATATTGTATATCTTTCAGGTTTATACTTTTATGGCATTTTAAACTCTGAACATTTTATTCACAATACAATCATCACAATTTGCTGTGTTAATGTTAAATAGCATAGAAATTTGCTGGTAATGTGTTATATGACCACATTTATGAAAATTATGATGAACAGTGGCTGAGTGATTGTAGTTGCTATTTGTGCTTATTTTTGTGCTGACCTTTAGAAGAGCTATTTTCCCCCATAATTGATCAGTGTTTGGAGAACACAAAGGTGACTTTCTTTAGAAATAAAAAGACTATTCTAAACAGCTGCAATATCTTCTTCCATTTCTATTGTTATTTATAGTTAAGTTTGCTTGAATGGCAAGCATATGGAATAAGCGTATATTTTCATGACTGTTTTGATAGCAAGCTTTTTTGTTGTTGTTCAGCCGCACAGTCAATTCTGACCCTTTGCGTCCCCATGGACCACTGTCCGCCAGGCACTCCTGTCCTCCACCATCCCCCTCAACTCGCTCAGTTCTGTGCCCATTGTGTCCACAATACCATCTAGCCATCTCATTCTAGGCCGCCCCCTTCCTATTTTGCCCCCGACCTTTCCAAGCATCAAGCCTTTCTCAAGTGAGTCTTCTCTTCTCATTTGATGTCCAAACTACTTTAGTTTCATCTTTACTATTTGCCCTTCTAAGGAGCAGTCAGGGTTGATTTCTTCTAAGATTGACCTATTTGTTCTCCTCACTCTCCAGGAGACTCTCAAAACTCTCCTCCAAAACCACATTTCAAAGGCGTATATTCTTCTGCGTTCAGCTTTCCTAATGGTCCAGCTCTCACAACCATACATTACCACCGGGAATACCATTGCTTTGACTATGCAAATTTTTGTTTGCAACGTGATGTCTCTATTTTTAACTATGTTCCCCAGGTTTCTCATCGCTTGCCTCCCAAGAAAATGCTTTTTCATACTAAATCTCTGTTAGTATTTTTAAAATATGTTAGTACAGCAAGATACCAGCCAATGTCAAGTACAGTGTCAAGTACAGCAGTACAGTGTACAGTATTGGCAGATGGAAACTAGGATTGCAAGTAGACAAACCTCAGTTTTTGAATTGAAAACAATGATATAAATATAGCTCATTTAAGAAAGCTTTAGATACCAGTGCTAGAAGAAAGACAAAGAAAACTGAATAATTGGCAGACATTTTATTCCATCTCTAGGGTAAAAGATACTGCTATTTGTATAGGTCTATTAGTAAGAGGGACTTCAGTGGCTTAGTGGTTAAGACGCTGAACTTGACAACTGGAAGGATGGCAGGCCAGCAGTTCGAGACCCAAGTGCTGCATGATCAAGTGAGCTTCTGTCTCTGTCCCAGCTCCTGCCAACAACCTAGCAGTTCAAAAGCAAGAAATTGGAAGTAGATAAATAAGTACCACTTCAGTGGGAAGGTAAACAGCATTCCGTGCACTCCAGTGTCTAAGGATGCCTGCCACATGTCCACAGAAATGTCTGCAAATGCAGACAGTGTTGGCTCTTTGGCTATAAACAGAGATGAGCACTGAACCCTAGAGACAGATATGACTGGCTTTCGAGCAAGAGTTACCTTTACCTTACTATTAATAATTGGCTTCAGTGGCTCAGTGATTAAGAAGCTCACATTGTTAGGTGGAAGGCTGGCAAGTCAACAGTTCGAGACCCAGGTATTGTCTCAGCTCTTGGGGACATGAAAGCCTCATTTGGACATTCCCTGATTGGAGTTTCTTCTGCAAAAATCCTTTCAACCCAGAATAATTTCTGACAGAAAATTATTATTATAGTAATTGCTTATTATTATAGTAATTGCTCATAGAAATGATATTTACTATCTACATATGTCTGAGATTTTAAATTTTTGACATATTATTTTCTTGAAATTTATATACTTACAACTCGTTAGCTTTATCAATTAAAGATTAAAATATATCAATTATTGTATCTTTTAATTTTCCTGTACAAAAGCAGGAATGCAATTTACGAAGATATTTAGAAGACATTTAAGGTGCACATTAATAGTCTAAGTTCTACAACCAAGAAATAGAATTGGCAAGCTATGGACAGATCCACTATTAGCAGTTGTGCTGAATATTTAGAATAGTATGCAAGGCATAATTCAGGGGTGCCCAAACTTTTTGGGCCGTGGGCAAATCATGTGGTTCAGGAAGCTGTTCACTAATGCCCGGGGCCCCAGTGTGGCCCCCGATGCCAATTCATCCGGCCCACAAAGCCCTCGTCACTCCTAGAAGAGGAAGTAAAACGCGCCCATATGGGCGCATTTTACTTCTGCTTCCAGGAGCAATGAGGGCTTCGTGGGCCGGATGAATTGGCATCAGGGGCCGCACCCGGCCCCCAGGCCTTAGTTTGGGCACCAGTGGCATAACTCATTGGAAAATATTATTAGTTATAACTAGCAGTCAGCTGCAACAAGAGTAATATACAAAGTACATATTGTAACAAGTAGTTGCGCTGTTACTTTTTAGATACAATGAATTAAAATTCCCACTTACTATCAAAAGTTACTTAAAAGAGCAATATAAGGCATTTTAGAGACATTTTGACAGGATTAAAAAAAGCATTTTTCCCATTTTCTTGCCAATTCAGATTTGCAAGGGAGGCTATTTTATTTTGTATTGTAGCTCTGTAAGTATTTTCAAGGTGCAGTTTTAAAATTGACCAATATAGTCTCTCCCTATTTTTTTTTTTTTTGCAATTGTATGGGTAACCATAATGCGGTATAGTAAAGCCCCGTATGATGAATTAAATTTGTTCCGCAGGGCTAGTCATTGTACGATTTTATTGCTATAAGATGCATGCATCGCATAATGAATTTGTTAATGGGATGCATCGTACAACGAATATCTCTATGGGAAAAATCGTACAAAGAAAAATATTTGTTGTATGATTTTCCCCATAGAGAATTTCATTGTACAATGCATTCCATAGGGAAGCATTGCATCGTACAACAACAAAAATCGTTCTACGATGCAACTTTTTTCCAAATTCCATTCATTGTACAATTTATTCGTTGTATAATGCAGTCGTTATATGAGGTTCCACTGTATGTTAATAATGCACCGTATAGTAGATTCCTTTCAAAAATGAGGAAATGATAACAATATCCTGGTTGCCTCAAAAAGGTGTAAGATAATAAGAAAAAATAACAGAAGAAAGTCTTTTAGGAATTTATACCACTTTCAGAAGTGCACAGATCTTGAATTGATTTGTTAAATGTGCAGGTCCCCAGAGAGAAAACAGCAGAATTTAGAGTGAATGGCCTGTAAGGATGAAGTAATAGAAGCTACTTTACATGAACATTTATGAAGCATGATTGAATATTACACAAGTTAGGACTCTCAGAACTCCTATCTCTGTGTTTCAGAATTGTGATTGTGAATGATTCCATGTGTTAACACACATCTGCACATCTCTATACCTCTAGTGCAGTGTTTCCCAACCTTTGGTTTTTAGACTTTAATTCCCAGATGCCTAAGTCAATCCCCCAAAGCACTGATCAGCCACTGTACTGACTTAGGCTTCTGGGGATTGAAGCCCCCCTGTGGGGCATGGGCCCTATGTTGGGAACCACTGATAGTGCCTGTTGATTTTCCCCTCCATGACATCCTTTCCTGTTCAATGCCATCGATAGCTGTCTAAACAGTAGTATTGGAAGGGCTTTAATCTGCTCTACCTGTGACCTATTTGTGTAAATTCTGATATACAGTTGTACCTCGCTTAAAGACCATAATGCGTTCCACAGGATTGCTCTTTAAGCGAGTTTGCTCTTTAAGCGAAACACCATTGTAAGTGACCAATGGGGGAGGATTGTAAACCCTGATTTATTTGTTAAGCGAGTTTTTGGTTGGTTTTATTTGTTAAGCGAAGCGAACATTCAGAGAAAATTCTGCTCTTTAAGCAAGTTACTCTTCAAGCGAGGCGCTCTTTATGCGAGGTTTGAGTGTATTTTTTAAAAAAGAATGGTACCATAGCCACATAATTATCTATAAAGTAATGCTTTACTTATTAGCAAACATACAATGGTTTTATAATTGAATGTTTTCCCCATTCAACTCAAAATGTGAAGATCTTTAGATCATCTATATGTTCTCATAAAATATAAGTGGTAGATATTTAAATTCTGCTGAGGGCTAGAGCTTCTCTCACATGTAAACACCAGTTATATATTACTGCATTCCTCTATAATGTCTTCCATGCATAAATCTGAATCAGAAAAAATGGAAATAAATTAAATGGCACAAGAACATTGGGAATAATAGCAAAGAATTTACTTATCCCAGAACATTAATATTTCATATTCCCTGTTCCTCTGAATGATGATTTATTTAGGCTATCCTTAAAAAGTAGAAAGGTATAATTTCCCTAGTTATTTCCATATGTAGGCACATGCACAAAGTGTGTGTTAGGTGAGGAGATTAAAAAGATGGGCACAAATGACAGAAAATTATGTTTCTGGGAAACCTGTCATCAAATTAGTAACAAATTTCCTTAAATTCAGTATTAAAGATCTTATCTTGACTTACTAATAGAGTTAATATCTTTAGATTTTTTAATTTGGAAATAAAATAAATACATTAAATTAAAAATGTCAATATGACCGTATGTGATTCAGCACTTGCAGTTTTGATAGTACAGAAGCCTTGATAATCTTCAGAATTATTTTATGAAACCACAGAATCTGAAATAATGAGGCTGCAATCCTGCATACCCTTAATTTGAAGTAAATACCACTGAGTTTAATGTGTCTGCTTCTCCTGCTCTTTTTAACCTTAGCATGCTATTTCTTTAATGCAGAGAGTTTTCTGTCAATATGTTCAGTTAACAAAATAGGTAGATGTTTAGGGAAAAAATTCTAACTTTTTTTTTATTTCTGCCTTTCCTCCATCTGCCCATGTACAAGAATTTTATCAAATTAATAGATTCTGGAGAAACTAACTTAAATGGAGCTGTAGGTAAGTATAATATTTGGGATATTCTTCATGCACATTATATATATTTCCCCTTTGGTCCAAAAAAAAAGTATGCCATGTTATTCACCCAACAGGTCAAGCAGCTTCAGAAGAACTAGTTAAAACTGCTTTATCAACAGTTGAAGCAATAATTCAACATCCAGTTTTGATTTTGCATTATCACTTAACGGTGAGTCCTTGTACCCTAAGCTGCATGCTTACTGGGTCTGTTGTAGCTAATAAATGAATTATCTTCAGATCAGCAGCAATTTGTAAGATCATTTAAAAATTAGCTGTCAGAGTAAAGGGAGAAATTGTTTAACTTTCTGGATAACAGTGAAATTTTTAGGTTATTTTATACACATTTAAAAAACGATGACTAATAACTTCCAGCATACTGCCCAAAATCCTGTTGTTCAGCTCTGCATGCACAATGGGGATGACGTCATCATCAGTAGTAGATATTCACTCAATTAAACTTCCTTTATCATTTTTTTTAATAGGGCAGTCTCAGCTTTATCATTTTTTAACTCCAGAGACAGTTCAGGCTTGTTTTGCTGGTGGACCCAATTGTTTATCTCTCAGGCAGTTGAAGACATCAGCAAAGAACTCCTCCAGCATCATATTTCAAACAATTCAGTTTTTTCGTCTGTTGGTATTCATGCTCACACATAGTGATGGGAAATGAAAGAGTGTAGATGATCTTCCTCTTTATCTCCAATGACAGTGTTCCCCAACTTTTGGTGTTTGGACTTCAATTCCCAGAAGCCTAAGTTAATTCCCCATCATCCAATGTAAAGTGGAACCTCATACAACAATCGTCCTGTATAGCAATGAAATTGTATAACAATTAGGTTGGGGTTGGGGTTTTTTTTTTTTTTGGGGGGGGGGGGATGGCGTCCCGCATAACAATTTTCCCTATGGAAAAAAAATCATACAACAGTTTTTCAATGGGAAAAACCACTTAGTGAAAAAAAATCATTGTATGATACATCCCATAGGGAAAATCGCTATAGGATGCATGCATCGTATAGCAATTGTTTCATACAACAACAAGCCCTGTGGAACGGATTAAAATCATTGTATGAGGTACCACTGTACTGACTTAGGATTCTGGAAATTGAAGCCCCAAAACCAAAGGTTAGAAACACTGTCCAATGACACATCCTTACACTTGATGATCTATTCCAGGGGTTCACAACCTTTTAAAGCCTGGGGCCAGGTCATGCGCTCTCAGTCAGCTTTGAGGGCCGGATGGCCATTTTGCCCTTCTTGCATGATGGGGGTGGCCATTTTGTCCCAACAGCTTCAAGTGGGTGGCCATTTTGTTTCTTGAATGCCCTTTGAATGGTGGAGGCCACATGAAATGGTGCCATAGGCCAGATCCGGCCCATGGGACTTAGGTTGGGAACCCCATATCTATTCTAATTCCTTCATTCCTCCCCTTCCAAATCTTTCTTCCTCTGATTTCTTGGCTGCAGACTCAATTTAGAGAGGTAAGTGAGCCAAGATATAGAAATTCTTTCAGTATCTGTTTCTTCATTGTCAACGTTTAAGTTTTGTAGTTCTACTCTAGTCATGGTTTTTGTCATCTTGATGTTCAACTGTCATATTGCTTTGGCACTTTCTTCTTTCACTTTCCTTAAAAGTAATTTCAACTCATTTCTGCTTTCTGCCAGTGAGACAGTGTCATCTTTCTGAGTCAATTATAATTACTACATAGAATTTGCTTATATTTTTGTTTCCTTATATTATGTACAAACTATCCTGTAAATTTTTTTATGGACGCTCAGTGGTAACTTCAAGTTAAAGATTCAATAGATTGTGCTCTTTTATACATTCCTGAAAATATTTACCCAAACATATTGGTTTATCCTTATATTTATCAATGAATATTCATGTTTTCAATGAAGACTTATAACTAAGAAATAAACAGTACACAGAAAATTATTATTTAATGCTTCAGCAATCTAACCCAAGTTTTTTATGGTTTTCTTTTAGGTTATTGATTACATCCTGCCACCTTTAGTTTCTTTGGTCATCAGTCAAAATGGTAAATACATGGTTACATCAACTAAAATGCTCATTTTGCTTTCGTTAGATATCGGTGTAGTCACATGATTGGCAAATTTGATATTTTCTAGTGGAATGGAAACTCCTCAGCATGCGTTTGCTCTCTGAAACCACATCACTCCTTGTAAGCCACAAGATTGTGGCTGAAGAGAAAGAGAACCTTAACTCGGACAACAAACTTCTTTGTCTTATCAAAGACTCACTATTACCTCAGTAAGTGCACAGCAGCTTTTCTAATCAAAATTAATTTTGTGAATAATATGTTTGGCCTGCACATGTTGTTGAATTGAAGAGCAGAAATAAGTTAGTCATAATGAAGAGGGAGCAGTATCGTGCTCATATGAGTTTTATGCTAGCTTTTGCCATATGTGTTGTGAAAACTGCACTTCGGTAGGACATCCAACTCTCTATTGCTGTTATTTAATCCAAAGAAGTTTGGCTCTTCCTGAGGAGAAAGATGATTTCCTAAAATATTTCACTTCAATTTTGTTGAAGTTCTGACTTTCCATTTAGAATTTTTGTACAGTACATTGTGGTGGCTTAGTTGTTAAGATGCTGATTTTGATGACTGGAAGGTCGGCAGTTCAGCAGTTTGAGACCTGAGTACTGCATGATGGAGTGAACTCCCCTCCCTGTCCCAGCTCCTGCCAACCTAGCAGTTCAAAAGCAAGAAATTACAAGTAGATAAATAGGTACCGCTTTGGATGGAAGGTAACAGCATTCCATCTAGTCATGCCTGCCACATGACCATGGAAACGTCTGCAGACACCGACAGCACTGACTCTTTGGCTGTAAATGGATATGAGCACCGTACCCTAGAGTTAGATATGATTGGCTTTCTAGCTAGGGCAACCTTTACCTTTAGCTAGTTGATTAAGGCCTTTTGTTTTGCTGTATTGTATTCTGGGTTTTTTTTTTAATGAACAAAGAATATGGGAAATCTCCTAGGTGCATTTTATATATAGCTAGAGAGGGAGGCCAATAGGATAAATATTTGCTGGAAAGGATTGGCATAGGGACAAGTGGCCTGTCCTAATTTGACAGCAAAGGAAATGAGAAATGGAAATTGTAAGTGAACGGATTTAGGAAATGTGTATTGAAAGACAGAATGGATTTGGGGATTTGTATAGCTGAAAAGCACAGAATAGAAAGTGAGACGTGACTTGAGCCACAGTATATGTTACCTTTTTGTGTGTCGGAACCTCTGTAAAGTTAACTAGTGCTTAGCCACATACCTCCTTTTTCAAAATGGTAAATTCCTTATCAGTTGCAATTTTAAAAAATTCTTTCATGTGAAAGACCCTCTGAATCATTTCTGCTACCTTAGCTATGCTCACTTACTTGGAACTGAATTCTGTTATATTAGGCAGGGGGCTTTTAATTGGAAATGAAAATACTGCATATATGCTTTGCTGAGTTCTGAATGACAGAAGACTGAGAAATTATCTGTTATTACTATAGTTTTGGATTTGCTTAGTTCTAGCTTGTTTGAAATGTTAGTAGAGAAGTTATTTATTTATTTATTTATTTAGTCGTATTTTTATCCCTGCCCAACTCAACAAGCGACTCTGGGCGGCTCACAACATTAATATTAATCATTGCAATCTTAAAACTTAAAAAAACCATTAAAAATACCCTTAAAAACACTACAAAGATTACCCACCCCTACCCCATCAATTAAAAGATAGCAGCTAAAGGAGATGAAAGAAACAAGAGGGACTGTCATTATATAAGCCAGCAGGGGGGAGTCACCATGTCGCTGGTGCCCCACACCTGCCCTGCCAGCCAGGTTTTTAGCTCTTTCCTGAAGGGCAACAGCTCCGTCTAGAGAGACGCAACTCGGTTGGCAAGAGGTTCCATAGGGCCAGAGCAAACACTGAAAAGGCCCTCCTTCTGGTGCTAGAGAGATGAGCCTCTCTAGCTGATAGTACCTTCGGAGAGCCCCTCCGGTCTGCTCTAGTGCGATGGACAGATGTTCTTGGGGTGATGCAGTCTCTTAAGTACCCTGGCCCACTACCATGTAGGGTTTTAAAGGTCATCACCAGCACCATGAATTGCACCCGGAAGCACACCGACAATCAGTGCAGCTCCCGAAGCAGTGGTGAGGCACGGGCATAACACCCATACCCCATCACCACACGGTTAGCCGCATTCTGGACCAGTTGCAGCCTCTGAATGGTCATCAAAGGCAGTCCCATGTAAAGCACATTACAATAGTCTAGTCTAGAGGTGACCAGAGCATGTGTGACCATGAGCAAGGAGTCCCAGTCTAGGAGCAGGCATAATTGGTGTATAACATGAAGTTGTGCAAAAGCCCTCGTGGCTGCAACTGTCACCTGCTCATCAAGCAGGAGTCATGAGTCCAGGAGGACCCCCAAATTATGCACTGGGTCTGTCTGGGGCAAAATAGCCCATCCAGTACCAAAGATAGTAGCTCCCAAGATAAGCAGGGGCCCTTACCCACAGCCACTCAGTCTTGCCGGGATTCAGTTGTAGCCTATTGTCCCCCAGCCAGACCCTAACAGCCTCCAGACACCTGGTTAGGTCTTCGACTGCATTGCTTGGATCACCACAGGACAAGATGTACAGTTGAGTATCATCTGTGTACTGATGATACTTCATCCCGTGGGAATGGATGATCTCCCCCTGAGGCTTCATGTAAATATTATGGGTTTTTAATGTTTTGGACTGCTGTATTGTTTTTAATGTTGTGAGCTGCCCAGAGTCCTTTTGAGTTGGGCAGCAATACAAATTGAAAAATTAAATTAAAACTAAATTAAATAGGAGAGGTGAGAGAACTGAGCCCTGAGGCACCCTATATTGGAGAGGTCTAGGGCTGGACCTCTCATCTTCCAACCACACCGACTGGGTCTGGCCCCTCAGAAATAAGGAAAACCAGGACCATGCAATGCCCTGGATCCCCAAAGTTTGGAGCAAAGTAATGCTATGGATCACTGCATTGACCTTTTTCTTTCCATTATTATGTTTGAGTGTAACAGTATTTACTTATTTATTTATTATTCAAACTTATTTATTGCCCTCCTCTGTGGAGCAACCCAGGGCAAGTTTACAACCAGAAAACATCAATTATTAAATTATAGTTTATTTTCATCAGAATTTGGTCAACAAGTCATGATCAAGCTCACAAATTAGGGAAGAACCTGCAAATTCCCCTCCCCCCCTAATATCATTGTACACTTTTAAGGAGAGCTGTGGACTGTGGTGAATTACATAAACAAAGTCCACATTAGGAACATATTAGGATATAAAAGTGTAGAGATAATGGGTGGAAGGCCATGTAGGGCTTTGAAGGTAAAGCCAGGGTCTTCTGCTGTATTCTGGAACAGGTGGGAACGCCAACAAAGAAATGTAAAGATGGCTGCCACCTAATTAGATATCTATTCCCAGATACCCGATTCTCACATATTTGTAGTTTATATTTGTATCTCACTCATTTCCTCCCCCTTGTTTCAGATTTGAACAAATTCTAATGGAACCTGATCCAGTACCAGCTTATGCTCTGAAGCTGCTAGTTGACCTTACAGAATACAGCTCGGCTTTTACAAGGTAACATAACATCATTACTTGCATGGATCACAGTCCAAAGAGTTGTCTGTGCTGACAGAAGAGCCTGAAACTAACTAAGTAGAATTTTTTACTTGTCCCAGTTGCATTGAATAACTGGTTCCTTTAGCTTGTCATCCAAGAAGCTGATGCCACCACCATGACTTAATGTTCACTTAATGTTCTCAATGTACCAGATTTGTTGATTGAGACATGTGGGGCATACCCTTCATTTTTATAAAATATAGTGGCCCAGATTAACATACAGGCTTCTAGAACACCCTGATCTTTAGAAAATGTTCAAGACACATCTGTTTTGATAGACTTTTGATAACTAGGGTAAACGTATACAAAGATTTCACATTAATGCTGCTTTTTGGCTGTAGATGTTTCTTTTTACAGATCTTTAAATTCATTATCTGTTTATACAGAGAGTTTTTAAATATAGTTTAAAGTGGTTTTTAGCCCTTAGGGATTGGGTGTGGATAAAAAAACAGATTAAAAACCTCAACGTGTCCTGACCATTTTTGACAGAATGTATTTGCAGGTTGATCTTTGATGTTGATCTATTGAACTGTTGATCCTTGACAGATACTTAAGGCTGGAAATTTTGGATGGGTGGACTGAAAAAGCTTTAAGATGTCCTTGAAATATGGTATTTTGAAAACATATATTCAAAGGTCAGAAAGTTAATTACTGTCCTTAAGACTTAATAACAAGTAGAGACTTTCTACTGAACATCTTAGAGTTATCCCAGGAAGTAAATTTAGCAATATATTCTTGTGCTTCATTTATGATAACCAGTGAACCTTCTGTTGAGGGCTTGGAGACATCTGGTATCATGAGAAAATTCAAAATGACACTAAAAGCTTTTTGATTTTAATATCTCAAAACTGAGATATAAAGAGCCTGATCTAAAAATAATGCAATTTCTTGAGCATTGTGGAAGTGCTGTGAGTTTGTGTGTGTGTGTGTTCAAGGTAATGGATACAGTGATTTATATTGACATTATAAATAAAAAAATTCTTTCAGGATCATTTTGACATTTGATTAATAAAATGCTGACTTCATAGGAAATTTCATTTGTATATTAAAGTAGGATGTAAACATACATTTCAAAAAGAATGTTTAAAAAGAACTTTCAAATCCAAACAGATAATGCGTACAGTATTTAAAACATCAATGAATTCTGGAAAGTTTTCATCACTGTGCTATATACTTATGAACAATAGCTTAATTTGAAATAAAAGTTATTAATTCTGTTGCAAACAAGGTGGTTGTGTTTGCCCTCACCCAGAGTCTGCCTGTTGCAGGAGTTCTCAACTTTTTAAAGCCGGGGTGTAGGTCATGCGCCCTCAGACAGCTTCAGGGGCCTAATGGCCATTTTGCCCTTCCTCCACCACATGGTACTTCCCGCTGCAGTGGAGGCAATGGGGGGCCACAAGAAATGGTGCCGTGGGTCACATCCAGACCACAGACCACAGGTTGAAAATCACTGACCTACAGTTTGGAAAAGAAAAATAGAAGAGGAAGCTAAGGTCATTTCACTTTTTTACTGAAGCTAGTTGATTTAGTACCCTGATTGCAACCCTTTTGTGACATCATTCAAGGAGTGGTGCTGTGGAGACCAATAGAAAAAGTAGAAATTCTCCTGTGAGGTCATAGATATATATTTTAACAAGGGATATCTAGTTTGTGCCCCTTTTACCCACTAGAGAGGTTTCTGTGACAGCCCCTCCCTCTCCACCCCCAAATTAAGTCAGAACATTACTCCTATACCAGATGAAAAAAGCCACAGTTAGAACAACAGAGGCTACACTGTCAAGGCCAAACAATAGCATCAGAGCACTATAGAACTTAATAACACTAAGAAAAGTCGCCACCGCTCCACCGGACTCTGTCCTGCTCTCGCCTGGCCTCAGACCGGGGAGAGCACGAACAGCTGTGCCGGGACTGGCGGCATTAAGAAGAGCCGCCACCACCCCACTGGACTCCGCACTGCTCTCGCCTGGCCTTAGACTGGGGGGAGCGGGAACAGCTGTGTGGCCCTTCCTCCCTCCACCACCAATATGGACGCTTGCCCAGCCAACTTGGATGAGGGGGAAAGAAGTATCAGGGAATTGGACTTAGTGAGTGGGGTAGATTTGTGATTTTTGTGAACTGTTCGAAGTGTGTTTGAAGTGTTTCTGAAATGTTTTTATGATGTCTTAATTTTGTAATTGTGATGGGGGATTTCTTGAAATGTATGTGATGTGTGATGCTTTGATATGTTATTGATATGTGATACTTTGATTTGTGATACTTTGATATGTTTTGATATGTGATACTGTATCAAGGTTTATATCATTTACATGTTCCTACCTGATGTACCAAAAATGTCAAGTTACAGTAATTGGTCTCCTGATTGACTTGCCAAAAATGCAGCTTCCATACTTGCTTCATCTTCAGAAGATGAGAACAAATCATTATTTTTACTCATGGTAAAGTAAATAGAGAAGAATGACTCTAGGCAACAGTAGGTTGTCTAATTCTACAAGCTTTGTTCATTCACATTTCTTCCAAGTTCCATAAACATAAAATACTTCAGTTTTTGAACATATGTAGGAGGCATTTTACTTCAAAAACTATTCATAAAGTACATAGGCTTAAAAATATATGGAGACTGAATTTAAGAGTAGACAAATACTTAAGTCAGACAAATATATTCTAGATCAGTGTTTCCCAACAAGGGGTACACAGCCCACAGGGGGACTTCAATTCCCAGAAGCCTAAGTCAGTACATTGGCTGATCAGTGCTTTGGGGAAATGACTTAGGCTTCTGGGAAGTGAAGTCCAAAAACCAGCATTTGGGAAACACTGTTCTAGATGTAAGCTTCTATGTAAATAAGTTACCGAGAATAATTTAAATCTTATCTCAATCCCAAAAAATACAATAGCTTATAGCTGTTAAATGAACATCTCTTTGAAAAGTAAAAACAAGTATAAGTAGAAATGCATACTTAGCCTTTTAGCATATTTGAACTCATGCATAGAAAAACATTACATTTTCTACATGCTCACCCAGCTACCTACTGGTTAAATTCAGTGGAGGAAAATACATGATTTTTGTGTGTTGCCTCTATGCTGCTATCTTCAGTTGCTGTTTTCTTTTCCCTCACTCAGCTTGTTTTCTCAGTTTGCTTTAGCTCTGTTGCAACTCAGAAGCTTCACTGACACTGTGATGGCTGGCGATTTGCTTACATGACACAACCCCTTTAATAGGCATGGATGTTTATATACCCTTTATTGTTCATTTTTCTTTCTTTCTAACTGAACAGATTTTAATAATAGAAGACTAATGTAAACATCTCATACATTCTGCTTCAGTAGTAAAAAACCTACTGAGTAGAGAAACAAAAAAATCCTCCTTATCTTCATTCTGTTCTAAACTAGCAGAATGAATGCAAAATCTCATTGAGCTTGCTTCTGCAGCAAACACCATGCATTCTCTGTGGGAATTCCTACTGATGCAGGCCCAATGGATTTTTTCATAGCCCTGTTGTTCATTCAGATAACATGGGACTAGAAACAATTTCATTTTTTACTCTGCAATGCCCTCTAATGAACATTCAATATATTGTTGTCCCTCCCCCCAAACTTATATACCACACAGTGGTGGTGTGCACTTTCTGGACTGTTCACAAGGTAATTCTGCAAACTACAGTTTGCCCCCAAAAGCTGGGTACTCATTTTACTGATCTCTGAAGGATGGAAGGCTGAGTCAACCCTGAACCCATCAGTATCAAACTCCTATCATAAGCAGTTTGATCGCTGCACCACAGGAGCTATTTAAATTCTTTTTTCCCCCCTTTTTCATTTTCAAGTTACATACCTTTGTCCTGAAGTAGCCTCTATCAAGCAGTTCATTGTTATTCAAACTTCCATGTTATAATTACACTTTGTATTTCTAGGGTTACAATTTTTATACTTTTAATCACTTCATACTTTATTTATACAAAATATCAAACTTTGATAGTATCCCCATGAGGTAAGTGTAGGGATATCTTGCTTGTAGGTTCTCTGTTAAACAACAGTTCAATTTCACATTATTGACATTATGGATCTACAGCTCCACAGACCTCCGAAATCACACATGCCCCTGACATAGGGCCAATTTGAGGCCAGCTAGAAGTTCACAGCTCACTGCTTTCAAAAGAAGAGAATTTTTCTGAAAAATGAAACTTAAATCCTATGGCAGGAGAGAAATGGAAATAAAACGTCATATTGTAAGTTGTTAGGAAGTCAAGTCAATTAGCTTCTTTTTATTATCTCCTCCATTTTTTTCTTTTTATTTCTACTAGATCTGCAGTTATTGCAGATTGTATATTTCTTCCTTATTGGTATAGTTGTGCCGCTTTGAGAGAGAAAAGTGCACATCAGAATTCATGTGCTAGCAGAGTTTATTAACATAATTGTTAGTTGTTTCCATGTTGCAGAGTAGCAACAGGTCTAGTATTCTGTGCATGGTGATTCTTTTGTGGTGCATTACATGTACTATAGCACTGTGTTTGAAGGGCCTCCAGAGGATAATCCTCTGTTTAAAGGAAACCTATGTTTTAAGGCAGTGGTGGTGAACCTATGGCCAGAGGTGGCACTCAGAGCCCTCTCTGTGGGCACCCGTGCAGTCACCTCAGCACAGAGTTTGCCCTGCCCCTCCAGCAGCCCAATGGGAGCGCTTCTTCCCTTCCCCCAGAACAGAGTTCACCAAATTCCTCTGCCCAGCAGCCCAATGGGAGCACTCCCTCCCTCCCCCTAGCATAGAGTTCACCCCGCCCCTCTGCCCAGCAGTCCAATGGGAGCATTTCCTTCCTCCCCTGTTGCTGTGTTGGCATTTTGCGATAAATAAGTTGGGTTTGGCTTGCAGTTTGGGCACACAATCACTGTTTTAAGGGATGTTTACACATTCACTGTTGTTAAGGGATGTTCAGTCCTGTTTTAAGAAATAAATATCTTGAAATTTCTCATCACCAATTGGCTGGTGGATAGCAACTACATTAGCAACATAGATCTTTGACTTTAAATCCATTTATTTGTCCCAACTAGAGTACACACACTGAATCAATGGGAACTTGATAAGTGAGCACTTACATATAAATTCCATACCTTTCGCCGTAAATTTTATACAGTAAATTAGATTGTAATTATCTATTTCTAGTAAGAAAACAGTTAAAACTAAAGATACAACTGGAGACAGTGAAGTTCACTGGTAGATGAACCATAGTCCATTCAAGATACATACCGTGGAACCTCGCCTAACAAATGACTTGGTTAACACAAAAATTGCATAACAAAAGGAAATCCATAGAAAATAGTAGTTCGGTTAACAATCCCCCCCCCCTGAAAGGATTAATTGGTTTTCAATGCATGCCTATGGGAAACTGTGTTTTGATTAACAAATGTTGGTTTTTTTCAATGCATTCCTATGGGAAATTGCATTCAATGCATTCCTATGGGTCCCGGAGAACACATTAAATTTATTAACTGAGGTTCCACTGAATAGGGTTCTTGTATCTTTAATAGCTGTACAGAAGCAGAAAACTCAGCAGGTGAAGCTTGTATTAAAAGCTCCACCTGCTGCAATTACCTCTTCCAAGCACCATAGATACAGACATTCTTTTCCCCTCATCTGGTTACCCTACTTGTGACTCAAGGATATATTTAACTTGCAAGTTGTTAAATGTTTGTGGACATTATTTCCTGAATATCAGGACAGGACAGGAAAGAACCAGTAAGTTTGAAGCTCATAGGCTTTAGAGACATAATATTGAAAAATAAGTGAATTTACAGATCCAATTGTGATAGGAGAATGTGAAGGCCAAGTAATCATTTCATTTGCTTAAAAAGGTTTTATAATAGATTTTGTAATTCTTTGTCATAAAATTGTGTGTCCTTTAGCTGAAACTTGCTGGTTAATCACTTTTCAGATGCATAGGATGGGATTATAATATACTTTAGTGTGTTAATGCAGAGAAGATAAAAAACAGTTAATGAACCACACATAAAAAGCTGCTTCAGGTTGTATGTCTTAATCTTGGCATGTTCATTTTGGCCTATTAGTTCAAATTATTTTGCCATCTTCTTTGCCCATCCAGTGAACTTTAATATTTGCCACTAAAAAGTATTAATTTACTTACTGTTCCGCTCACTTGCTTCACATTAGTAAGCCTGGCCAAGAAATAATTTCTCAAGCAGCATTCTAAACCATGATGTCTTAAAACATGCAATAGAAATGGACAAGGATTTTAACAATAAAGATTTAGTCCCACTGCCTCAAGTTCAATGGCTTAAAGGGCTGTGTGCTTTTTTTACAGACTTGTTGAAGAAAACCATCTTGTTCCAACTGTTTTTCAGGTCATTCTGGTAAGGATATTTTTATTTTGAAAATGTTTCATTGCAATATTTAAGAACATTTTTCTTAAAATGAATTTTAACCATATATTTTTGTATTTGGTGTGGGAGGATGGAATAGTGGCAAAGTTTGGTTTATGTTTTTCTTTTTAGTAATATAAATAGATTAAAACAAATACAAATTACTATATATACTCGAGTATAAGCTGACCTGAATATAAGCCGAGGTGCCTAATTTTGACCTGAAAACCCAGAAAACTAGATTGACCTGAGTATAAGCCGAGGGTGGGAAATGCAGCAGCTACTAGTGAGTTTCTATAATCAAATTACATGAAAATATGGTAAAATTAATTAAATTGTTAGTACATCTCAATCTAATGCTGTTTTGGGACCCTCGTCATTGATCTGAGTATAAGCCGAGTCCCCTTTGGGGGCTCATTTTGGGGGCTAAAAAACTCAGCTTATACTTGAGTTTATACAGTAGCTAAAATATGAGTAGATTACCTGTGTGAATGTACCTACAATATATGTCAAGTTATGTTTATTTAGTAGGGACTGCGGTGGCTTAGTGGTTAAGATGCTGAACTTGACGACTGGAAGGTTGACAGCTCGGTAGCTCGAGACAATGGAGTGGGTGCATGTCTCTGTCCTAGCTCCTGCCAACCTAGCAGTTCAAAAGCAAGAAATTGCAAGTAGATAAATAGGTAACCCTTTGGTGGGAAGGTAAATAGCCTTTGGTGTCTAGTCATGCCTGCCACATGTCCTTGGAAACGTCTTCAGATGCAGACAACATTGACTCTTTGGCTATAAATGGAGATGAGCACTGAACCCTAGAATTAGACATGACTGGCTTTTGAGCAAGGACAACCTTTACTATGTTTATTTAATAACTCCAAGTAAATTTACTAACTATTATATTTTGTTTCTTATTTTTATATATTATTTTCTTATATTAAAAATTTCCCCAAAGTAGGATATTTAGTAAATCATGAATTAAGATATATGAAATTTGTATAATTTATTATTATATATGATTCTGTAAATCAAATTCAGAGCTATATTTCCTTTTTTTTAAAATTGACTTTGCTGGCACAAAGATCAGAAATAACTTTCTTGATCCTGCTGGTTCTGCTGATCTCCATTCAGAATCAGACCCAGGAAAGCTGCAAAAAAATTTCCTGCTCCACTCAGTACCTTCTCATGTGAAGAAAGGTTCACTGTATTGTGAAGAGAACCAAACAAGTAGAGATTTAGTACAAGTGTTGAAGTCTTGAGGCTTTGAAACTGAATCTTCCTATCCTCTCAGAGTAAACAAATGGCTGTACTTGTTGTCTCCAATCTTCCAGGGCAGGTGTTCTCAACCTTTTCAAGTCAGGGGCTGGGTCACACTCCCTCAAACAGACGGCAGGCCGGACTGCTGCTCCAGCCGCCGCCACCACCACCGGAATCAGCCACAGACTCATTTACAACAGTTTTAAATGAGTCCACGGCTGTCATAAATGTGTTTGCGATGGCTGTAAATGAGTCCCCGGCCAATTCTGGCAGTGGCGACAGCTGGAGCAAGGGTGGAGGCTAGATTACTTGGCACAGTGGGCCGGATCTGGCCTGTGGGTCATAGGTTAAGAACCTCTGTTCTAGGGAATCATGATAACCTGCTAAACTGAAAGGGATAGAATGACAGGTAAGGAAAGGGATATTCCCAGAAAGGAAATTTTGCAGAATGCTCCTTTCCTTTTTTCATTTCTTATAATTAAAGACTTACAAGTTATTCAAAGGTGAAATGCCTCTTTCTTGATAAGTACAGACAGAACTGGGCTTGTGGCTTTCTACTAGTTTTCAGCAACACACAGGCCAAACCAATTTTCAGCAGTTGACCTTGCTACCAATTCCTGACAGCATTCGTTCTTGATTGAATTTTTGAAGAGTGCTAGGAGGAACTGCAGGTTGTATATTGCTCCCCACACCATTCTAAGCCAAGGAAATAACAACAAAAATAGTTTAATAACAACAATCTCTATATCAACAAATAGTTGCTTAGACAGGAAAGAAAGACATTTAGCTCTTAACTGGCTGGCCTCCCCCCCCCCCCCCATGGCCCTCTATAGATTTAGAATAAGATACCAACATGTTACATGTTTTGGCTATGTTGCTACTATCAGAGTCTGCTGTGGAGCATGTACAGTTTTAAGGTAATTTAACAGGGATGTAGTGCACTCAGGTGTTTAGTCATGCCTGCCACATGACCATGGAAGCATCTGCAGAAGCAGCCAGCACTGGCTTTTCGGCTTTGAAACAGAGATGAGCACTGACCCCTAGAGTCGGATAAGACTGGCTTTCTAGCAAGGGAAACTTTTACCTTTTCCTTCGAAAAAACCAGCCCTAAAATAGTATGTTTTATTTTAAAGTGAAGCTTCAGCAGTACTGTTTATAGTTTAAATACCAGTTATCTCACTTGGCAGTGAAGCAAGGGTCACGGAACCAAAATATTTTGCCAGCTGCATGTGGATATACTACTTGTTTTGTATCTTATAATATGTGAAGCATGTAATAGAATTTTGACTTAATCATTTGCCGGCACACTTAAACTTATTTTTCATCTATTACAAATACCTGCAGCTTTTAATAGCTTGTAAGACTTTTGGACATTTCCTGTGAAATATTCTCTGGATATAAAACATAGAAGCTTGTAGGGATAGACATGTACTGTATTGGTTCAACAGTGAAAAGACCTGTGCCATGATACCCAGATGAATTTTGGTATGATATTGGAAATGATTGTCTGATTTCATTCTTGGATTTATTTATTTATATTTTATTTATTTTATTATTCATGCTTGTTTATCGCCCTCCTCCCGGAAGCGACTCAGGACGATTTACAACATGTCATCAATAACAATCAAACAGTTTAAAACCAATTAAAAGATTAAAAGTTAAAAAGAAGATTAAGAGATTAAAACTAGGAGTTGCAGCTAAGAGGCACGGGGGTCAAATCTTCCAACCAGCTGGGGATATTGTTGCATCCTTCCCCCAAACCTGACCTGCCAGCCAGGTTTTCACTCCTTTCCTAAAGGACAGCAGCTCTGTCTGCATGCATAATTCTATTGGAATGAGGTACCATAGGGCCAGAGCAGACACAGAGAAGGCCCTCCTTCTAGTGCCAGAGAGGTGTGCACCTCTCTGGCCGATGGCACAACCAGAGAGCCTCTCCAGTCCACTCTGGTGGGATGGACAGATGTTCTTGGTGTGAGGCGGTCTCTTAAGTATCCTGGCCCACTACCATGTAGGGCTTTAAAGGTAATAACCAGCACCTTGAATTGCATCCGGAGACATACTGGCAACCAGGGCAGCTTCCGGAGCAGCTGTGACGCCTGTGCATACACCCCCACATCCCAACACCACCTGGGCAGCCACATTCTGTACCAGTTGAAGTCTCTGAATGGCCATCAAGACAAGAGCAGCCCCATGTAGAGCGCATTACAGTAATGGAGTCTGGAGGTGACCAGAGCGCGTGTGATCATGAGCAACACTATAGTTGGATAAATGTCAGCTGTGAGTAACATAGGCTTCTGAATTTCCTCTGAGATTTGCAAGTCATTTGTAAGTCATTTGTAAGTCATGTAAGGACTCTAAGGAAAGAGATCTGACCTCTATACTACTGTATGGGACAAATGGTGGAGAAAGTAGATACCAGTCCTATTTGTTTGTGGTACGTGCTCTTATTGCTGCTAAATGGAACTACAATATTGTGAGAGATGATTATAACTAAAGTCCTAGTGAACTGCTTATTTTACAGACAAGAAGCAATAAGCTGAGATCAGGGATCTTAGGTTCCAGAAGGACATGTAGTGGCTGACATGCACAGTAGTGAAAGGAAAAACTGATACAGTACTGCACATCACATGCAGTAGGAACTTACATGAGAAATATGAATCAAGATAAACTGGAAATTGCAAAGCAAGAAATGGAATGTTTAAACATTGCAGTGTCCAGTGTCAGTGGACTAGAACAGGATATTTTCAGTCAGATACACTACAAAGTGTTCTACTCTGGAAATGACAAACTTAGAATCTAATTGGCTCTAATATTAATGCAAGATGTACTTATTTGGTTGTTTTATTTGACTTTGTTGTTTGTTTTATTATGTTATTTTGTTACTTGTATGTGCACCACCCAGAATGGGAAATTTATTTATTTATTTGTTTGTTTGTTTAAATTTATTTATCGCCCTCCTCCCTGAAGGGACCCAGGGCAATTCCCAACACAATCAGCAAGACAACAATTTAAAATCAATTTAGAAATTAAAAGCTGTAAAAGTTTTAAAAGAAGCTTAAAAACTCCCAGATAGGAGATCTAAAATGCAATCAATCAATATAAGCTCTTAGTGGTTATAATGCAAGGTATGACTAAGTAATAATGATCAGACTTCTTGGAAAACCTATCAACTTAACTATTGTTTATGTTTGCTCCAACTACATAAGCGGAAGAAGATGAACTTGTCACTGGAGACCAATATCAAGATCTGGGTATGTTTAGCCTTGAGAAAAGGACACTGGGAGGGGATGTGATAGCACTTTTCAAATACTTGAAGGATACTCATAAAGAAGAGTGGCAATATCTGTTCTTGAGCCTACAGTGCAGGACATGCAGTAACAAGCTGAAATTATGGGAAGCCAGATATAAGCTGAATATCAGGGAACACTTCTTAGCTGTAAGAGCAGTATGACAATGGAACAACTTGCTTTGGAAGGTAGTGAGCACTCCAACACTGGAGGCATTCAAGAAAAAGCTGGACAACTATCTGTTAGGTCTTCTTTGATTTGGATTCCTGTGTTGAATACGGGGTTGGGCTCGATGGTCTTTAGGCCTTGTCCAGTTCAGTATTTCTATGATCACTATTGTATTATCAATTGCCACATATGGTTGTGAAAGCTGGTCAGTACAGAAAGCTGATAAGAATTTTTAAAATTCAGTTGAAATGTGGTACTAGAAGACCTTGGAAAACCTTGGACTGCCAAAAAGACAAGCAAATGGTTCCTAAAGCAAGTCAAACCTAAATTGTCTCTGGAAGCAAAAATGGTGGAATTGAACCTGTCCTACTTTGGGCACATCATAAGAAAACAAGACTTTCTGGAAAAGATAGTAAGGCTGGGAATGATGGAAGGCAGCAGGAATTGAAGTCCAAACAGGGAAAAAATGAATTCAGTTGAAATATGTTGGAGGAGAGCTTTATGGACCACCAGAAAGATTAGCAAGGGAGTCCTAGAGCAAATCAAGCCCAAACTGTCCCTAAAGGCAAAAATGACAAAACTGTGTCTGGCCTACTTTGGACACATCATGAAGAGGCAAGATTTTCTGGAAAATACAATAGTGCTAGGAAAAATTTAAGGCAGCAGGAAAAGAAGACAATCAAATACCAGATCGATTCCTCTATAAAGGGAGCCACAGTTCTGGATGTATAAGAGCTGAGCAGGGCTTTTAAGGACAAGACATTTTGGAGATTCCTCATTCATAGGGTCGCCATAAGTCAGAGGCAACTTGATGGTACATAACAAAACAAATTGATTAGGAAAACTTGGTATTTGGAGTGACAGAACACAGTGAAGAAAAGATGCATAATTAGATGTACTGGTTTTTGAAATTTAAATATGGATTAGCTAAACACTTTTTTCCTGTAAAATCTTTTTGAATGTTCCATATAGCTTGCTGTTCTGTATGCAATAGAAGTGTGTTGCATCTTGGTCAGTAGTCTTGCTCCTTAAGCAGTGTAAAATTGCAAAAAAAAAATCTCATTTCATGGGTGCTAGACGAAAGTTTGCATTTTTCTCTAAACAAACTGGTTGTATAGAGATGAAGGTAGCAGGAGTAATTATTTCAAACTTAATTATGTTTTCAAATTAAACTACTTCCTTGAAGGAGTGTCTCTAATTTAAAATTATGCTTATGAAAGCTAAATTAAAGGTCTAAAATGTTTGTTCCTCTATAAGTATCTTCATAGTTGAATTTTCAAGTCTAACCTCACTCAGGTTCAGAATATCATGAGATATTATTATTTCACTCCATTTAAAAATTGTGATCATTATAAGTAAAGCCTGGTATCCAGAGTTACCACAAAGTTTCATTTTCTCAGCTGACACCTGCTATATCAGTGGTGGTGAACCTATGGCACACATCAGTTTCTAAAAGGTTCACCATCACTGTCTTAGGGGTGATCAGACAAGCATATAGCTCGCTATTTGGTGTGCCCTGTTTTCCAGCAACTTACATAAGTTTCAAGTAAGAGTGATCCATCATGCCTCTTTTGCAAGTTTTTCCTTTCTGGCATTGCACAAGGACTGCACTTTTGTTTGGTGTGATTAAAATAACTCCCACTTATCCTGTTCTTCAGTTGGTGTGGTTGCTAAATTCACTCCCAAATAGAGCTGTGGGTAGCATTCTCTTTGGTGACAACCCTGTGACATATGCAATAGGTTGTGGCAACAGAAACAATGGTGAAGAAACCCTCCCCTCTATTTTTTATCTTGAATTTAAAAATATTATCCCACATGACACTCTGCTGTTTCATATATAAGGGAGTATCTATGCTTGTTATTGTTCAGTCGCACAGTCGATTCTGATCCTCTGTGACCCCATGGACCACTGTCCACCAGGCACTTCTGTCCTCCACCATCCTCCTCATCTCGCTCAGCTCTGTGCCCATTGTGCCTAGAATACCATCTAGCCATCTCATTTTGGGCCACCCCCTTCTTCTTTTGCCCTCGACCTTTCCAAGCATCAAGGCTTTCTCAAGTGAATCTTTTCTTCTCATTTGATGTCCAAAATACTTTAGCTTCAGCTTCACCATTTGCCCTTCCAAAGAGCAGTCAGGTTTGATTTCTTCGAAGATTGACCTATTTGTTCTCCCCACTGTCCAGGGGACTCTCAAAACTCTCCTCCAACACCACATATCAAAGGCGTCTATTCTTCTGCGCTCAGCTTTCCTAATGGTCCAGCTCTCACAACATTGCCACAGGGAATGCCATTGCTTTGACTATGCAAATTTTTGTTTTCCATTTGATGTCTCTACTTTTCACTATGCTCCCAGGTTTCTCATTGCTTGCCTCACAAGAATCAGTCGCCTTTTTATGTCATGGCTGCAATCACCATCTGCAGTGAGCTTTGATCCTAAGAAAGTAAAATCTGTCACTGCTTCTACTTCTTCCCCATCTATTTTCCAGGGAATGATAGAGCATGTTGCCATGATCTTGGTTTTCTTGATATTGAGTCTCAAGCCAGCTTTTTCACTTTCTTCTTTCAATCTAATCAGGAGCTTTAGGTCCTCTTCACTTTCTGCCATGAGGGTGGTATCATCTGCATATCTCAAATTGTTGATTTTTCTCCCAGCAATTTTGATCCCAAATTGTGATTCATCCATCCTTGCAATGCACATTATGTGTGCTGTGTATAAGTTGAATAAGCAGGGTGACAAAATGCAGCCTTGTCTTACTCCTTTTCCTATTCCAAACCACTCCATCATTCCATTTTCTGTTCTAACTGTTGCTTCTTGATTCATGAACAGATTTCTCATGAGGCATATAAGGTGTTCCGGTATTCTCATCTCTTTAATTACTTGCCACATTTTGTTGTGGTCGACACAGTCAAAGGCCTTAGTGTAATCAGTGAAACAGAAGTAGACTCGATTCTGATATTCTTTTGTTTTTTCCATGATCCATCTTATGTTGGCAATGTGGTTTCTAGTCCCCCTGCCTCTCCTGTTGCAGTCTATCCTGTATTATCTTGAGCATCACCTTGCTAGCGTGAGAGATGAACGCAATTGTTCGATAATTTGAACATTCTTTGGCATTACCCTTTTTGGGGATTGGAACGTATAAATAACAACGGTCCGAAGAAGAAGATGCGAAGGCCTAGCAGTGGCTGGGGACCTTGCCCACTCCTCTGGGCCCACAACAATGGCCTGACGGGAGTTAGTTTGTGTTCTGGTTTGGTTTTATGTGGTTGCATTTTATAATTTTTATTGTACTGTTGTTGTTTTGACTGTAAGCCGCTCTGAGTCGCCTCGGCGAGTGGGCGGCAATATAAATTTAAATAAATAAATAAATACTGATCTTTTCCAATCCTGTGGCCATTGTTGTGTTTTCCAAATCTGCTGGCATATAGAATGTAGTAATTTGATTCCATTATCTTGTAGGGCTTTGAAAAGTTCAACTTGGATACCACCAACTCTATTGGCTTTGTTGTTTGCAGTGCTTTTTAGGGCCTTTCTGACTTCACTCTCTAGGATGTCTGGCTCATGTTCAATGTTCTCATCATTGTGCTTATCAGGGGTGTTGAGGTCCTTTTTCTAGAGTTCCTCTGTGTACTCTTTCCATCTTTTCTTAATCTCTTCTGCATCTGCTAACTCCTTGCCATCTTTGTCCTTTATCATGGTCATTTTTGCTTTCCCTTGTTCCCTTGAGTTCCCCAATTTTTTTGAAAAAATCTCTAGTCCTGCCCCTGTTATTGTTTTCCTCTATTTCTTTGCACTGTTCATTCAGGTAGGGTTCCTTATATCTCCTTGCTTTTCTTTGAAATTCTGTATTCAAGAGACTGTATTTTTTTCCTTTTTCCTTTGCCTTTTGCATTCCTTCTGTCCTCTGCTATTTTAAGAGCCTCATCGGACAACCACTTAGCTTTCTTACACTTCTTGTCTTTTGGTATGGTTTTCCTTGCTGCCTCCTGCATGATGTTCTGCATCTCTGTCCATAATTCTTCTGGCACTCTGTCTATTGGGTCCAAGCCATTAAATCTGTTCCACACCTCCACTGTGTATTCCCTAGGGATGTTGTCTAGGTCATATCTGTCTGGCCTAATTGTTTTTCCTATTTTCTTTAGTCTAAGCCTGAATTTTGCAATCAGTAGGTTGTGATCTGAGCCACAATCTGCTCCTGGTCTTTCTAGGCTGATGTATTGCTGTATGTCATTAAATTAACACACATACCCAAGAAGGAAAATCACTGTGGTCTGCAGAATGACAGCCATGGCAAAAAGCAGGGAAGAAGCATTGCTAATCAAAAGAGGGAGAAATTGGAGCAATCTGAAGTGCTGTCTGGATACATCTGATGGGAGAAGAAGCATCTCCCATGTGACTGGAAGGATTGTTCAAGTGTGAAATAAAATAGATTGCACCAAAAATAAGAGCCTTTTGAACATCACCCAAATTGTTCTAAATTCTCCTCTGTAGTTGTCTAGTAATTTCTGTTATATCCCATATGTATACTGAAAATTAGAAACCAAAAGTTCTGCTTTACTGCGTATGATTGAATGAAACTTTATGTGAAATTCATCTTTCTCTTAAGCTTCCTATGAAGAATATTCTTCAGTATGTTCTCTTCCTTTTAAAAAAACTTTTCTGTCAAAATATCAAATATCTACACAAGTTTATTGTTTTGGCTCACTGGCCTTTGCAAATTGCATAAGAGTAAAAGAAACACACACTTGTTCAACACAATACATTATAATATTGAAACAAAATGTTAATTAAACATCTGATTAAAACAGGGGTTCTCAACCTTTTAAAGCTGGGGCCGGATCATGCCCCCTCAGACTGTTGGTGGGCTAGACTGGTATCCAGTCTACTCAGCTGTCTGAGGGGGGAGTTGGCCATCCCATGGTGCAAAATGGTTGAGAACCCCTGCCTGAGAGAAATAGAGTATTCTTTTAAAAATTTGATGTTCCTGTTCTTACATTCTAGGGACTAGATGCAAATCTCTAGTCTACATCATTGTTTCCCAACCTTTGATTTTTGGACTTCAATTTCCAGATGCCTAAGTCAGTTCCCCAAAGCACTGATCAGCCAATGTAATGACTGATGCTTCTGGGTATTTAGGTCCCCTTGTGGGGCATGTGCTCCACATTGGGAACCACTGGTCTATATGATGTTTCATATACAATTTTTGTTCCACTAGCTACTTCTCATATTTTCATGCCAAACTGAAGTATTGGTCTTGGAAACAGAGGACTTCTTTATACACTACAGTAATACCCCGGTTAGCATTTCTCCCGGACAATGCTAAAGCTGGATAACATTGGGGAATTTGAGGCAAACATTTACACCGCACAATGTATAACATTTGTGCAGTGCAAATGTTTTCCTCAAATTCCCCAATGTTGATCTGTTCCCCAAAGCCTGCAGGGCTGGAGTCCTGCTCTGCAGGCTTTGGGGCAGAGATCTCAGCTCAGAGCAACGGTTTGGTTGGCGGGTCGGGTGTGTGCACCCATTCTCCCCCCAAGCAAACTGGTGGTCTGAGTGTGCGATCACTGCTTAGGTTGGGGGAGAACAGGCACGTGGCCGGTTCTCTCTCCAACCCAGACGGCGATTGCACACTGCGATCGCTGCTTGGGTTGCAGGGAGAGAACCAGATCGTGCATACGCCTCCCCAACCCAACTGGCACTTGGCTTGATCTGCCTGCCTCTTTGGAAAGAGCAAAGAGGCAGGCAGATCACCACCACCACCCCGTTCCCTTTCCTCTTCAGAAAGGGAACAGGGCTTTTTTTAAAAAAGTTGTGCGATCAATGCATCACACAATGTTAAAAACTGGATAACGGTAAGACTTGTGGAACCAAGCCTTAGCATTATCAAGGGTATTAGTGTACCTGTATGAGCCTGCATCAGGATTTATATGTAATTTCAAATACCCTGCTCTGTAATCTATTGAAAAAATATGTTTTATTAATGTACTATTAGAGACAGGATCTTTTTGGTGCTGGCTGGACATAGAGTAATACCTCGGATAACCCTAAGACTTGGTTCCACAAGTCTTGATGTTTTCCAATTTTTAGTGTTATCCAATCCATGTTAAAATCCTATGGGATGGATCGGATAACGTTAAAGCTCCATAGAGATACATTGTAACCACACAGGCTTTAGCGGTTGTTATCCGATCCATCCCACAGGACCTTAACGTTATTCGATCCAATTCTCCCCAGATTACTTAACGTTATGCGATTTTAGTGTTATCCGAGGTAAATGTTATCCGAGGTATTCCTGTATCTGCATCCCTGGAATGTGTGTGGCCATGTTCTTAAGAAAGCGTTGAATTTTAGAAATCTGGACAACCAGCAGGTTAAAATGCAGAAAATTGCTTATTGCATGTTCTCAGTGTTTGCAATTGACTCCAGCCAATCTAAAAAAAGATTAAAAAGATGTGTTAGAATCTAAAAGATCCATATAAGTGCAAGAAAATCCATATACAATTTGCTGCAGTGTTCTATTCTCTGGACAATTGCCTTATATTCAGGGTTATCTATTCTCAGATCACTCCAATATTTTTTTTCTTGCCTTCACACTTGATTCCCAAAGGAGGCTGGGAAGAAGGTTTCTGAGGCAGACAATGGTGAGACATTTACCAAGCTATCCTGTTGCAGTATTGTTTATTCTCTTCTTGCCTGTTTCATTCTGGTTTATCTTCTTTTCTTTCCTGCACCATACTGTATATTAAAAGTAGATTCAAGAGTCAATGTTTTAATACATTTATGGGTATGTAAACAGGATTAATAGTATATCAGAGAGTAGACAAAACAAAAAGACTTTAAGGCTAACTGCTGTACAGTAATACCCCGTATAACGCGAGTATCATATAGCGCTAAAACTGCATAACGTTACAAGATTTTTGGAAAAATCTTGTATCGAATAACGCGATTTTAACATTATCCAATACAGTCGTTCTTAGTAGCAGGGTGGGTGGAAAGCTGAACGGGGTTCTCTGTTCAGCTTCCCAGCCACCCTGCAGCTATGGAGGCAGGGGTGGGGAGGCTGGAAATCTGAACGGGGTTCTCTGTTCAGCTTCCCAGCCACCCCACAGCTGCGGAGGCAAGGGCAGGTGGCTAGGGAAGCCGACAGGGAGTCCCCGTCAGCTTCCCCAGCCACCCTGCAGCTGTAGATCGGGTCCTCTGATCTCTCTGGAGCAGGCAGGGGACACGATCCAAGCTGTTTCTGGGCTTCCCCGACGTCCTGAGCCAGTGCAGCAAGCCAGAATGTCAGAGTTCAAATCCCGACATTCTGGCTTGCTGCACTGGCTCAGGACGTCGGGGAAGCCCAGAAACAGCTTGGATCGGGTCTCCACACCTCCCTGGACCCAGCGGGGGGGTCAGAAACCCCAAAATTGGTAAAAAAAACCAGACAGGATTCGAATCCCGATGTTCTGGCTTGCTGCAGCCTCCAGGGAGGTGGGGGAACTTCGGAAACAGCTTGGAGTGGGTCTGCCCACCTCCCTGGACCTGGCGGGGGGGGGTCAGAGACCCTAAAATTGGTAAAAAAAAACCATCCATTTTTTTTTACCAATTTTGGGGGTTTTGACCCCCCCCCCCCCCGGCTGGGTCCAGGGAGGTGGGCAGACCCGCTCCAAGCTGTTTCTGGGCTTACCCGACGTCCTGAGCCAGTGCAGCAAGCCAGAATGTCGGGATTCGAACTCTGACATTCTGGATTGCTGCACTGGCTCAGGACGTCGGGGAAGCCCAGAAACAGCTTGGATCGCGTCTGCCCACCTCCCTGGACCCGGCGGGATGTGTGTGTGTGTCAGAGACCCCAAAATTGGTTAAAAAAATGGATGGCGTAAATCACATTGGCAAAGGAACAAGTAAAACTGTCCTTAATGTTGAGTGTGGTGTTGTTGAGTCCAGTAATACTGTTACCGGTGTCAATGTGGGGGCATAGTTGACAACTGGGCTTGCAGCAGGGTTTAGTTCAGATCTCTGATTCACTCTCTGTTGTGTATCAATAGTAGTTTGAGTTTGAGGGGTTATCTGTAAGGCAGTAGAGGTCCATCACCAAGGGCTTTGGAGAATGACGCATTCTTGTCCAAGAGGGGTTGGAGATCTTTCATTATGTGTGTGAGAGGTTTTAGTTGTGGGCTGAAAGAAACAACCAGTGGTGTTCAATTGCTTTCTCTTCTGGACCTGTCTTGTAGTAGGTTGCTTCTGAGTATTCATCTTGCCCTGTTGATTTGTTCTTTAATCATATTGGAAGGGTATTGTAGCTTGAGAAATGCATTTTCTAGATCCTTTAGCTTGGCGTCTCTGTCTTTTCTCTGTCTTGTTGGTCTGAGTAGATGTGGTTGTACCTAAGGATTGTACAGTGGATTTTGTCTTGTGTTCTGGATGGAAGCTGGAGGCATGCAGATAGGTGTGTCAGTCCATGGTTTGCAGTGTGGTACCAAGGTGTACATTTTGTAGTTTCACCGTGGTGTCTAGGAAATTTACTTGTTGTGTAGACTGGTCCAAACTGAGTTTAATATAAGGGTGAAAATTATTGAAATCCTGGTGAAATTTTCTAGGGCAGTGGTTCCCAACATGGGGCTCACCCGTCAGGGTGACTTCAATTCCCAGAAGCCTGTGTCAGTCCATCGGCTGATCAGTGCTTTGGGGAATTGAAGTCTCAAAAACAAAGGTTAGGAAACACTGCTCTAGGGTTTCTTTACCATGTGTCCAGATCAAAAATATGTCATCAGTGTACCTCAAATAGATAAGTACAGCAGTTAAGAAAACGTTGTTCTAGATCAGTCATGAATATATTAGCATATTGTGGAGCTGGAGTGTTTCAGAAATTAAACTTCTCTATCCTGAAGCTGCTTGTAATCCTTTCCATTATTAGGAAGCCTTGGGATGGGAGAGGGAGAGAATAGAGTATTTAATTACCAAAAATCACTGTCATAGGTGAGGTAATTTTTAGTAATTAAAAATGTCATGCTTCTGTCCTACAGTTTCCATTCTTAATAATGAAAAGGATTACCCAGCAGCTTCAAAAAGAAACTCATCAGTTCTCAATTTTTTTCATATTCCCCCCTGCAACTTTGTCTTTTTATTTTAATACATTATAATAGGAATATTTCTCATTTGATTAGCACATAATATCTAATATTATCAATGTTGCAATTAAATAAAGTTGATGATGTCTCCATCTTAAAGGTGCTGCTTTAAGTTAAAGAGACTTACAGTAATACCCTGGATAACGTTATGACTTGGTTCCACAAGTCATGACGTTATCCAATTTTTAGCGTTGTCCGATGCAACGCTAAAAAAAAAGCCCTGACTTCAGGGACAAACCGCTTTAAAGGCAGGCAGGGAAAGAAAGAGACCTCCCTGCCTTTAAAGCCACCCCCACGTGCAGTGGTCTCTGCGACTGCAGTAGGGTCGGGGAAAGTGCCTAGTTTAAATACAGGGAGGGAAAGAGACAAGGAGTCTCTGCGACTGCAGTAGGGTCAAGGGAAAGGCAGTCGCAGAGACCGCTGCGGGTGGGGGTGGATTGGGTTGTTCTACCCAAACCACCCCACACCTGCAGACCATTGAATCGGATAACGCTAAGAACCATTATCCAGAATCGTTATCCGATGCAAGTTTTTTCCAAAAAACTTGCATCGTTGTCCGATTCTAGCGTTATCCAATGCAACCGTTATCCAGGGTATAACTGTATTTATTTTCCAGTTAATGTTCTTGTCGGAGAATGGCAGACTCCAAACTGTTTACTCTAAATATGTTGCACAAAATATTTGGTAATGAAGGAAGATTTTCTTTTTTAAAGGTTAAGCATGTACCACATACCTGTGTACATACATAAATGGTACATTTCACAGATCATGATGTTTTCCTAGACATTTGCTTATGTCTACAAATTACATTAATGTCAACTTTAGTAAAACCATGATGAAAATAATAGAAATATCTTCTTAGATTGAGTTGCTTTCTAAGTTACATTTGTTGTTTTGAACCTTAGCATTTCAACATGTCTAGTTATGCAAGCAACCTTATTCTGTCAGCCTCAATGATGCAGTATGACTAGGCATTAAGTTCATATAAATATTTTCTAATATTTACTTTTGAAAAGTTATTTTTGGCACACAGTTGTTTTTTTATTTCTACTCCTTCCTTTTCCAAGTGTGAGACACAGTGTCTTAATAACAACAGCAAAAATGAAAACCTATTGTGATATCCAAACATCAAGTCCTGGTTTCACTTCCATTGGCGGTAGTGACACGAACCACATGAAATGGTGCCATGGGCCAGGTCCAGCCCACAGGCCGTATATTGAGAACCCCTGAACTACAGTATACATATTTCTCTGCTGCCTTACAACAGTCTCTGTATGTATCAGTGTTATAAATATGAGCAATTCCTGAGAGAGATTTTAACCTGTATTAAGTTCAGTACAACTAGGAAGTTTTATCTGTCATTGCTATCTATACAAGACCAGGACTGTTGTATTAGACTGCAGAATATGCTGTTAGTGATGCCAATGGTACTTGGGTCATTTTCTCTTTTCCTTTATGTCATTGTTCTTGTTGTATGGTTCTGGGAATATTTTGTTTAAATCAAGAGTCTACTTCTGAACATATGTTTAATACTAAAGCAGCCTTTCCTACTCCTCTTGAAAACAGATAGTACTGTACATTGGTCAGTTTTCCACCTGAACATGAAATGTAGAGTTGAATAAGAAACCTGCACATTCAGTTTTTATTCTGAATGTAGAGGCATATTGTTTTGCAACATACTTTGTATCCCCCTGTTTCCGAAAATGGAAGCAAGAGTTGGTTAGCTGTTTAAACTTTGCTTTTACAGTTGTGTCATAAACATACACTGTCATCATTTATTATGATCTGTTAGATTTAAAGTCATGTTTCACAATACATTTTACTTCCTGGCTCCTTTCAAAAACTGTTGTGTCCTCAAAGTGCAATTTAATGCCCTATTTGAAACTTCAGATTGAAGGTTGTGTTGCTTTTTGGAGTCCTCAAGGAAGACATCCTTTTGCAAACTGTATTAAACCCTTCTTGGTCCATAAAATAATGGTGCTATAACAAAATAGCCTTCCATGTACTACATCCTATCTTCCATTCTGCTGTCGTAATGTTCAGATGAAGTTATTACTGTGTCCTGTCATAAATCTTCCCTGTGGCGTTCATTCTTGTAGAAAGAAGGTACAGCTAGAGGGATTTCAGGTGAGAATACAAGCCATCCCCGGGGTTTCAGCCTGGGGGACCAGCCATATGCCTCAGTGTAGCTAAGAGTGCACAAGGCGATAGGTATGAATCATATTTAAATCCATATATTTTTGTCCTGTCTTTTTTGCAGCAAGAAAAAAGTTTTTGAAAGAGCCAGCATTTAAGTTAACCAGTTTTGAATTTTTCTGTATAGCACAAGTTCTACACTCTTGTGTGCCTTGTGCTAAATTTGAGGCAGAGTAGAATTAAAATTCATCACACGTCGTTGTCGTTAGGGCTCACATCTGGATGGTAGTGCAGCAGCATATTGCTGAAAGCAAATAGTCTAGCAATTTTGATCGATAATAATAGAGTCTGAAAAAACACTGGAGGCATGAATAAGATTCCATTAATAACAGAAGAGGGAGAAAGAGATGTCTAGTGCAGCTCGTTTAATGTAGAACTCTCCAGAGGCTGAGTGGGGATTTTGCCTACTTGCCCTTCATATTCGACATAGGTCCAGACGACGCGGATTGGGTGACTATCATCTCCATAGCAAGTGCGCTCATCCTCATGAATAAAGGTCTAATTATATCTTAATGATCTCCGCTGCAGATAGAAAAACAAAATCTTCACCTCGGCAAATTGTTGCATTAGTACAGCTGTAAGAGTGGAGAAATTTAAATTATCCCTCTCTAATCTCAGGGGGGTGCATTGTGAAAAATGAGACTTGTTTATAGTTGAAAATTAAATTGCTGTAAAAGCATATTTCAATAGATAGTAGAACACCCATCATAAAATAATTTGGTAAAAACTGAAGTGAAAGCCTGCTTAATGGAACATGATTAGATTTAATTTTCATGCTATCCCAATCATTAAAGTGCATTATCCTTTCCTTACACCTAATTTAGGCTTTTTATCAGTCGCCAAAATTACTTTTCTAAAAGGTACTGAAACATATTCACTTAGGAAATAAAAATGACTGATAATATATTGATATCCCTCTTAGAATTATTATTGCCAGTTTTAAACAGAAAAGTTCCACATGTACAGTTACCTGTTTGCATGAACAGCTGTTTGTGGGGGAGAAGAATTACATGGGGGATTTGTTTCAAAGTTAGTCTGTTTCAGCAAAACAAAACAAAATAAAAACAAGATGTTGTAACATCTTAAAAATAAAAATTTCCATGTACGCTTCCTGAAACATCTGCAGCACAGTAGTTAGTTAGGCTGAGATTTACACAGACTACATAATAGCGGAGTAGGGATCAAGTGAGATGGGAAAAGATGGCAATGAACTTTAAAAGTGACAGTACCATTATTAACACCAGTAATGAGCATTCAGCATATTGATTGCATAGACACCCTGTTAATTTTATTGATTTATCGTACGATGAACTTTAGTTGACTACTATATACAGTGAGCACAAATTGACTATCTCAAGTTCCTAATGAGAGTTCCATGTCTAGGTTTGAAAGCCATTGAAAGGCTTTATCTGTGGCACTATGCAAATCCTCCAATGTGTCTCTAGACATGCATAAAGGACACTTTAAATATAATGCGGCCCATGGTTTGGTCTTCTCCATAGTCACACTGGGGAGGAGACTTCCACCCCCACGTGAACATGTTAATAGACAGATCAATAAGTTTGTCAGTTGATGCTTTTTGAACAATGGTATTCTCTTCTACTCAGGGCTGGGCTGAGACCTGGTTGATGACACATGTATGTGTACAGTACATGCTTTTCGGGTGGGGCACATGATTTCATGTTGTTCTCCTACCTTCTTCATCTCTCCCCTTCCCCTTCATAGACTGGATCAAGGCAGCAGAATTTGCAAGAGCCAAGGCTGATTTTTGATCCCTCCCTCACCCTTCCTCTTCTCTCATTCTTATATCCAGCAAGGCCCACTCCTTCTTGGTTCTTAAAACAGTGAACTATCAAAGCATCAAACAAGAGTTCTTCATTTAACCATTGAATTATTTCAGAGGAAGATATGAAATTCCTCTTGTTAGCCCATAACTGACAAATTATAAGTACTTTATTACTTACTACTTCCGAGCTTTGTAGCCAACAAATAACCTGCGAGGTAGATGTGCCACTTTGCTATTTCTGCAGGCCCTGCTAGCTGGGCACCATCACCTTCACAAGAAGGTTTTTCACATTGTTGCTACTATTTTTATATGTAAACAAGTTGTATGAGCACCAGACACTTTGAGATTTATACTTCTAGAAACCTCTAGGATATATGTTCATCTTAAAAAACAAGGTAAGAAGCATACGTGTATCCTGCTTGTTGCCACTGATGTAGTGGCAAATTCAGTGATAGCAGTAGGATGCTTCTTCCTTGCAGTTCTGTAAGTTGTAGTCCCAAAGGAAAACTTGGCCAAATACTTTCAAAGCAATGTCGAGATCTTCATATATGTTGTTCAATACTTTCACATGTTCCAAGAGTACCATTTGCAGACAGATCTGCAGAGGATCTTTTGCCCCTCCATATGAGAGCTGGTTATTTAAGTCTGTTGGCAGGTCCTTGTACTACTTGGTCTCCCGCACTAGACATGAAAAAAGACAATTCTGTACTGTCCTATCAATTTCTGCTTTCTTCACAAGAAAGAACCTGGCTAAAACTGGGTCTGCTGGTTCTCCTTTTCCTCTCTAGTTGCTCCATGGCACAGAGGAAGTGAACTGGAATTGGGAGAGCTAAAGATTGCTCAATTTTTCATGTCAAGTCTGGAGATGTGTTTATTGTTGTTGTTATATGCTGTCAGGTTGGCTCCAACTTTCGTCAACCCTATGAATGAATAAACTGCAAAATGTCCTATCATTAACAGCTCTGCTCAGCTGTTAATAACCCAAGACTAGGCTTCATCCATGAAATTCATCTCATATTGTTCCTGCTGTCTTCAATTTTCCCTATCATTATTCTTTTTCAGCACATCTCGTCTTCCCATGAGGTAACCAAAAGGTGAAAATGTCAGTTTTGTTATAAAGAGCATAATGCGTTCCACGGGATTGCTCTTCAAGAGAGTTTGGTCTTTAAGCGAAACATTATTGTAAGTGACCAATTGTGACTGCTGGGGGTGGGAATTGCACCCCACCCACCCACCCCTGATTTAGTTGTTAAGCAAGTTTTTGGTTGGTTTTAGTTGTTAAGCGAGGTGACCATTCAGAGAAAATTCTACTCTTTAAGCGAGTTAGTCTCTAAGCGAGGCACTCTTTATGTGAAGTTTTTATGCGAAGTTTTACTGTACAGGTATTTGTTTTGACATACATAGCATGGTTAAAAACATCCTTAGATCTTTATGAAGAGGCTCCACTTCCTGCAGAAATCAGGTAAAAAGATAATTTTTTCGCCCCAAAAGCAGAAAAGGTGGCTTTCTTCATTGGAAACAAACTGACATCGATGATAGCAGAATTTTCATTTCCTCTGTGTTAACAATTTTCTTAACAAAATGTTAATGCTAACATCCTTAGCTACAGGTTGCTAATAGCATAATCTATAAGTGAAGTTCAACACGAGATGATGATAACTATCATCTGATTTCTAACAAGGCACTGAATCTCATTCTATGTTCTAGAAAACTTTTTTTAAAAAATCTATAGTCTTTAATTAATATTTGGAAATGCAGTCCATTGTTTTTTCTATGGTTTTTGATGTAAACAATGATTAAGAAATATGTATAAAATCTAGCATAAATTATGAAACTCATCACTGAGGTGGTATCACTGACAACTACTTCACTTTCCCATCACTGATCTCCAAGGAGAGCCAAGTCTAGATCCATAACACCAACAATAAAAGTTCAAGAAAAGATTGCTGGCATCAGTGTGGAAACTTTGAAGTCAACATCAAAATCTAAAACTCAAGACTGAGCAAGCTACTCTCTGTCTCACATGTTGAAATTGAAACATACATTGCCAGATAAGCGACTGTAATTTCAGTGAGGAGAGGAGGTAAAATGTGCATATTGCACATAATGCACTATTTTTACAACATTTCACAAAGTTAAAGTCACCTTGTATCCAGACATTACGTTCCTGCCAAATGTTGTGGCATTCTACAAATAGTGTAGTATTTGCCCCCATAATCTACAAATGTAACCAGTTATAAGTAGTATACCAGTTACTTTCAGACTTTACAAAGTTCACTCTGTAACCTTCAGATATCCCAGAACTGGAATTGATAAACCTTCTAGAATAAAAGATCAGTTAAATGGACATTACTGTACTGATTATTTTTCCTGGTGAAAAAATGTCACTTAGTTTTCAGAAACATTTGAAGACTACCTGATCTGGTAAACCACACAGCTGTAATGTATTAGTAAAGTATCTGCTGGGCTTTCACTACCCTGCCTGGACTTTAGATGCTATATGAGAAGGGATATAAGTGGATTTATAGTCCTTTTAAATTTTTTAGTTGAATAGCTTTGCTCAAGAAACAAGATCTCCTGGAACTTTGGTGTACACTTTTGTTTCTGGTGTGTTCTTCAGTCTGGAACAGTGGTTCCCAGCTTTATAGACTTCTGGTTGCCTGCTCATTCTAGTATGTTACTTTCAGACATGTCCTAATGCTCTTCAGTGGGCAATAAAGATAAGGTGGCATAAGTAATAATTAAGGATTTCTAGGTCATCCTGAGCTACTGTAGACAAATAAAACCTTGCTTTAGGGAGAAATAATTTAAAAATATTCCTATAATCTAGAATTTATCAGACCCTTACTAAATGTCACGGTTACACTACAGATTGAATTCACACACCAGAGGTTAAAGAAATGATATTCATAGACAAATATAGCTCATAAATAATAGCTTTCTCTTGTTCATCTAGAAAATCTAGTGCTCTGTGCCTATACAACCAGAAATTCAAGCTAAAGGGAGAACATCTTGAATATGTGTGTCTTTGTACCTACTTTCAAGCAAATTTTATTCAGGCATTCAATATCAAGAAACAAACTTTCAAAACACCACATTAAAGTTTATGGTCTTTTAACTATGGAATGAACTCATCTAAAGGTGCCTTCATGTTGGCAGTTTTACATCTGGCCTAAACATAGAGGAGGAGGAAGAGGAAGTAGTAGTCGCCGTCATCCTTTAGCGCAGCTATTTGAACCTAAATGTGGATCTGACAAATTATTTTTTAACAGAAAGAGAAAACAAAATATTGCTCAATATGGTATGAAGAAGTGGACTTGATCCACGAAAGCTAACAATAAAAATATAGCAGTTGGTATTTAAAGTGCTACAGTGTTTTTTTATTTTGTTTTGTTTGTTTTGTTTTGTTATGTTTTCTGATATGCCTGAACCACAGACTAACATGGCTACTATTCCAAAATATTGCTTTCCAAATTCCACCCTTCTTAGCTTTCTTCAGATTTCAAAGCCAACATTTAGTTCAAAATGGAAATTATGATCCATCTATAAGCAAGAAACAACATATAGTATGTCACAATGAAGTTGCTTACCAGTTTCTTTCTACTGTCAGCCACTAATACATACTTAGATGATAAAACTGAAACCATGCAACAAACTAGAAGGTCCATGAAATCTCTTGCTCTCTCTTGTCCTATTCTTCTCATTATTGCTTTCCATGCTGATGTCCCAGTATGAAAATTAGGAGATTCAAAATTTTCATCTTTAAACTGCAGTGTTAAACTTTGGTAGGTATAAAGTATACCATTTCAGGATATAATTTTATCCCTGTTAAAAGAAAATTCTACAATCAGACAATATATAATACTGGTGCTTGGTGTTCACTATAAATTAGACAACTTTAATGAGTATGATGTATCTATATTTTGAGTTGTATCTCTTCCAAATCACTATTTGTACAAGACAGTATGAAGTTATCTCTCCCCCCCCCCCCGTTACAGTAATTATTTTGTTTGCCAACAAAGGTCATGTAGAAGCTCAGAGAGAAGGAGAGAGAGATGCCCCAAGTAATTGCAGTTTAATAACTTTAATTTCATTAAGTGGAAAAAATTACTGTGTGAAATGTCATGGCTTCCAGTGATTTAGTTACACTGCATATTTTAAATTATCATGTTTTAGATCTGTCAAAATAGTAATATGAGTTGATTATCTTTTAAGTTTGGTTTGTTTCAAAACTTATAGTGTGGATGGACTGTAAGATGTGCTGTATTAAAAACATTTCAATGTTTTTGACAAGATTTTGTATATCTCTATACCAACCTCATTTGAAATTCTCAGAATTTTTTTTATCACAGTACATCACTTAGAAAAGGGATTCTCAACCTGCAGCCCGTGGGCTGGATGCGGCCCATGCCACCATTTCATGTGGCCCTCACTGCCTCCACCATACCAGGAAATGCCATGTGGTGGAGGAAGGGCAAAATGGCCATCCAGCCTCCGAAGCTGTCTGAGGGAGTGTGACCTGGCCCCTGACTTTAAAATGTTGAGAACCCCTGACTTTGAATGTAAATTTTAAACAATTGTGACTTAAAAGGAGTATAGTAGTTGTGACTGGTTCTTTTTTTGTACACCTTACTTGATTTTCCTTTCCTTTTTATGCCCTTGGTATTTCATAGCTGGCCTGTTTAAGTACTGAAGCAATTAGTTTTGGGAAGGCTGATTCTTTAGGGTCCAGTGCTTTCTTGCCTTTCATTTGCTGAAGCTGTACATTTTAATGAAGTTGTTTCATCTGTGTTGCCAAACACTAGAATTTTGCTATTTCAGTTCTAATTATCTCTACTGGCAAATGCTATGTTTTATTAAAGCTGTCAAGAGCACTGTACATTAGATGTCCACAAGTCTATGGTGTCGTACACACAAATTAGACCAGTGTTTCTCACTGATGGATTGTGCAGAACTTAAATACTTTCTACATGAGCCTTAGAAACTCAAAGTAACTGCCACTGGCAGCTTCACATATACAGATAAGATGTACCTATGGCGTCATGAGACATTTTCTGTGCAGTGACATGTTTTGAGTGATTTTCAGCACTGTTGTCTGTTATATCAACAAATATGCCTCATTGTGCAGTGGAGCAATAAAACTGTTTCTCTCCATGGCAAGTTGTCCAATAACACATGGCAACACATACATAGGTACTGATGTAGCAAATTTAAATTAAGCAATAAAAAATATATCCCAGCTAGGTGAGAGCCATGGCATGGGGGCTTGAGCGGTCTAAATAGGCAGTTTTTTCCATCTCTTGTCAATGATGTTAGGCCAGGACTAAAACTCAGCACAGTGTCCTCCACTGGATCCCTTGGGAAAGGTTAAAGCGGAGGGCACATGTCATGGTACACCTAGCCAATGAGCGGCATGATATCTAAATGACTAAAAAAATGCATGCAGATGGACTTGATTTCTCAAGTCCATTTGCATGTGCGGAATTTCGTTGCGGAGATGTCTACCAATGTGCGGACTCCTCACTGAATAACGACTCCAAAGTATCCAAGGTAATATAAAATATCCCTCCTGAGATGTTGTTAGTGTAATTTTAATATCAGTCACTGTATCTATGTAATGTTGTTTCACTAAGCAGTTATGTAATCAAGTTTGATTCCTGCTGGGGAGGGGGGAATTGTGTTGTTAAATAGTATTAATCTTATGGAGGCATAATGTTTCACTGATTGTTCTGCATTATTTATTTATTTATTATTCTAATTTATATATTGCCGCCCAAATTGAACGAGCAACTGTGGGCGGCATAACAACAGTGAAAACATTACATTATATTGATTGATATGTTAAAAATCTGATTTTTATTAGTTTTTTAAATCAAATGTACAGTGAATTGTAGAATTAACTGCTAGATTTATATCTCTGAACTGAAAGTAACTGATGCTTCAGCATTCCCCCTTTTATATCAGTAATCATTCTACTCACTTTCTAATTTATATTTAATTCTAATTTATATACAGTCAAACCTTGCTTAATGAGTGACTCGCTTACCGAAAAACTCGGATAACGAGCTGGTTTTTCGCTAACTAGTCCGACTAGTATAACGAAAATTTTTACTATGCGAGTCCGACTTTCCCTATGCAAACGCTCGCATAGCTAGCATTTCTATGGGGAAAACTTGCATAACAAAAAAACTTTTGCTATGCAAGTTTTCCCTCTAAAAAAGCTTGTTATGCGGGTTTTTCCATAGAAATTTTCACTATGCAAGTTTGTTTGCTGTAAGAATCATATTTAGAGGTGAAATATTCATGAATCATAGTAATTTGAGTCACCATTAGCATCTGTTCACATGTACAGATGAATTTGACAATTCTACCAATTTTGTTTTGTGGTTTGAAGAATTCCACACCACACTCATATCATTGCTTTTTGTCCCCCAGTTCTGTTTATAAAATGGGAAAGTTGTATCTCAGTAGAGTATGGTCTACTGTATGGTCTATCATTTACTGTATTTCATTTTTAAATTCTGATCATGGAAGCATGACTCAGCAAGGGTTTTTTCCAGACCAAACAGAAAAAGAATATTCCCATTCCTAGGCAAATTGTATCTCTTTGATGAATTGTTTTGAGTAAACCTGTTTGACATGTCATTAATGTAATTGAATATAGATAGAAATAATTAATTTTTATTTTATATTAAACATGCATACCCAGAGCTTCAATCCAAAGTTGTTACAGAGTATCTTAGAAATGAGTAAAAACAGTAAAGTCATTAATCACCATAAAACTCAGGCAAAAAAGGGCTTCAGATTCTGCCTGAAAAGTGTCCACTGGTATTCTAGAGATAGGATATCCTTAACAAAATTAATCCATATCTTTCATTTTATCCACAATCATGAGGAGATATTACTATTCAGACTTGGGTTTATACATTAGCATTGTTTATATAGGATTGTAGCTTCTATTTGATGGTCTGTTTTTGGAAAAAATCCAGTACAGTAAAACACCGGATAACGATTGGATCGGATAACACTAAAATTGCATAATTTTAAGTAATCTGGGGAGGAGAATTGGATCGAATAACGTTAAAGTCCTATGGGATGGATCGGATAACAACCGCTAAAGCCTGTGCAGTTACAATGTATCTCTATGGAGCTTTAACGTTATCCGATCCATTCCATAGGATTTTAACATGGATCGGATAACACTAAAAATCGGATAACACCAAGACTTGTGGAACCAAGCTTTAGCGTTATCCGAGGTTTTACTGTACTTGTAAATAAGTGATAGGGTGCTGAAATATGACTCCCATTGTCTTCCTATCTAGGCGGTTTAATCAGGTCCATTCCTTTCCATCTTTAGTTGTTCTATGGGATTGGATGATCCCTATAAAAAGAGTTAATCCATTTTACATTTAGAAGGGAAATTCTTTTAAAATTTTACTTTTTGTGTTTTCCCCCAGGACCACCAGGATATGCTTCTAGGAAATACAATACAGAATGCAGTTGCAGTATTAAATAACCTGATTTCCTATAAAAATGCAAACATGGCATTGCTTTATGAACAAGGTATGCATTCTTAACATGTTGTTTACTGTATAGTTATACACATAAGTTTCTTCAGTAACATCTCGTAGACCAGTGATGGCAAACCTTTTAGAGACTGTGTGCCCAAGGAGGAGGAGGAGGCACTTGGCTAGGCACCATGACTGCCCACATACTCATGTGATGTCACCTGCATGCATCTGGCGAAGTCCCGCAGGTGTATGCAGATGCGTGCTGCTCAAAGTGCACAGTGACACTATGTGTGTGCCTGCCCCCCAGTGAGTGTTCCCCCTATGGGCACTCCCCACTCCCCATGGGTACTGCCCCCTCAAGTGCTCCCCACTCCCCCATAAGTGCTCCCCACCCCTGTGGGGCCTCTTCACCTCCTTGAGTGCTCCCCCAAGTGCTTCCCTCACAGGGCCTCCCCCCCAAAGTGCTCCTCACCTTACCATGCCCATCCATAGCCTCCTGGCTATTTCAACTTTCCCTCTCGCCTCCCCTTTGGCGGAGGGAGAGGGATGGTGGGGAAGCAGGGCAGGGCAGGGCGGGTCTTCCCCTCGATCTCCCATGTGCCAGAAGAAAGGCCTCTGAATGCCATTTCTGGCATGTGGGTCACCAGACTATTTCAAATATAGCTTTCTTCTTCTCCTGCTGTACCTGAATCCAAATATAGGCGATCCTCATGGCGATTAGTAATGAAGATTGTCTTGAGAATATAATGCAGTGGCCTTTCATCTGCCTTCTGCATTGCAGCATGATACCCATACCATTGTTCCAGCTCCACAATCACTTTCTGGTCCTGAGCTCTTTTGGCATACAAAGTCCTCCACAGCCCCACGTCAGTACAGTGGAACCCCATACATACAACAAATGCTTCATATAAAAAAAATCTGTACAACAAAGCATTTTTGTGCTATTGCTGATGTACCATGTAAAGAAAAAAAAGTTTGTTATAGAAATCACTATTGGCAATACCCCATACAATGAAAAAAAATCGTTGTGCAGGGTATTTGTATAAAGAACATTTTCTTGTTGTTATCTTGTGTATTGCCCATAGGGATCCATATAATTGGGGGGGGGGGAGAACTATAGCAAAGAGCTCCATGGAATGGAGTCTTTTCGTTATGTGGGCTTCTGCTGTATTTATAAAGCTGCTGCCTTCTATCAAGATGGATTAAAGTGGGATCTTCTTGGGGACCATCTCCCCTGTGGATTTCGGCACCCAAGGCCATTAGTCCTCAGGGTGGTCAGGTTAGTTAACCGCTGCCTGACACTCGGCATTGAGTCACTGGAAATATGGTCTACTCTATTACCATAGCAAGATAAGCTGCCCAGACTAGATAGCTTCCTAGAGGAAGCAATTGTCTTATTATGGTTGCAGACATGCTTTAAGAATTCCTCTTGCCACATTCATCATTTCAAATGTGACAGTACCCTGTAGGAAGAGCAAGTCTTTCCCAAGAGATGGGACTACTTCTTCCGTGTCTAGGCCGCATGTGAAACTATCAAAATGAACTCACCTTTTGGTGAATAGTTCATCTCACCTGATCTAGTGTGAGAAAGATTAGCCGGCACAAGGTTGTCGTTGCCCAGGGTACGCTCAATTGTGGTTCAAAAATACCATAATCTTCAAGGAGGCTCTTTCTGAGTACCCCAGAGATGGAACTGAAAAAGTTTCAAATGTAGATAGGTTAGAAATAAGCCAGGGCCACACTGTAAAATTTGATAGCTAGTCAAAGAGGCCTTAGGATCCAGTTGGAAAATGCATATGCCAGAGACATCTGAAAAGAAACACTGTGCTGTAATAATTTGGAGTGCATGCTTTTAAAGGAAGGCATAGATAGAGGGTAACAGACAGCTGGCAGAATAAGGAAAATTATTTGCTTGGTAAATGAAGGGTAGGAAATAAGAGCATCAGCTAGATTGAACAAAGAATGTTCAACAGAGCACTTCATGCCATTCTATGAAATATCAAGAGGCAGTACGCACTGATCAGCACAAGCACCTCCATGAATGTTTATATCAACAAACAGGGAGTCCTGTAATATCCTGGAATGGACAGACATGCATTTGCCACTTGAAGCAGACTATTGGGCAGGAACAGCAAACATGCTGTTGATGATTCTGGCATGACATCATTCAGAAATAACAGGTTGTTTGGGAAGCCAGTTCTGGATCTATTTGTAAGCCATTTCACCGAAGAGGCCCACAGGTTCCTGACAAAAGTTCAGTGTCTGGATATAGTTGGAATAAGTTTGATGGAAATGTTATGCCCCCAGAACCTTTCTGCCCTTCAGGTTGAAGCCCAGCATGTTACAGAAGATGCAAAAATTTAAATGTCATCTTGAGAGAACTCTAAGGTCATCAGCTGAGGCTCTTTTCCAAGCACTTTATTTAAAAAAATTATTCTCAAGAAAATTTCACCTGATGCTAACATCATTGTCTTTTTGATGATAGATGAAAATTTGTTTTGGTTTTATAAGCTTTTTAGGAACTCTAGTATTCTTATTTTAATCCTTGCACTGTTTTATTTCCCCTGCTTGCTTTCCATCTGGTTTTATTGGGTGCTACTGCTTATACAGTCAAACCTCGCATAACGAGCGTTTCGCTTAGCAAAAAACTCACATAATGAGCAAGTTTTTTGCTAAGCAGTCTGACTCGCATAACAAATTTTTCACTATGCGAGTCGGACTTTTCCCTATGGGAAAACTCGCATAACAAGCGTTTCTATGGGGCAAACTCGCATAGCGAATTTTTTTTGCATAACGAATTACATTCGTTATGCGAGGTATGACTGTATTATAATAGGTTTATCTGACCAATTTTATTGTTTTTGTTTTATGGTGCCTTTTATTTTGTATTTTTAATTTACACACAAGAACATGAATTACTGAACTGTAACAAAATTCATTCACAAGAACTTGAACAGTGTAAAAATTAAATGAATAAATTAGCCCAGACAACCCTCTTTTCGGGGGTGCATACTAATCTTGCTCAGGAGACATTAGAGTAGTGTTTCCTAACCTTTGGTTTCTGAACTTCAATTACCAGAAGTCTAAGGCAATTCCCCAAAGCACTGATTAACCACTGTTCTGACTTAGGCTTCTGGGAATTGAAGTCCAAAAACCAGAGGTCGGGAAACACTGCATTAGAGCAGGGGTGCCCAAATTATGGCCTGTGCCCCAAATCTGGCCCCTGATGCCAATGTATCTGGCCCACGGAGCCCTCATCACTTCCGGGAGCGGAAGTAAAACGCACCCATATGGGCATGTTTTACTTCCGCTCCTAGGAGCGACAAGGGCTTCACGGGCAGGATGAATTGGTGCTAGGGGCTGGATCCGGCCTCCGGGCTATAGTGACCAGCCCCCTGAACCATGTGACTGGCCCGCAGCCCCAAAAGTTTGGTACCCCTGCATTAGAGGCTTGTAGCAAGAACAGATCTTCTGTCTGAAGGTATGATGATATTCTGCAATAAAGTTTTCTGCTGCTGGAGAAACAGTCTTTAATATTCTTTATACTCTCTGAATGTCCTTTTTATCAGTTTAAAAAAAGTTTGTTTTTTTCTTTTACATACATTTAATAAAAAATTGGATAAGTTTAAATGCATTTTGAAGTAAGTCTTAGCAGCTTGCTTTAATAGCTTGAATTGTAGGATATAAATGTTTACATAATCCCAGAAAATAAATTAATTCATCCTCTTGAGATAATATATTTTTATTAGAAAAACATTATGATTATTATGAAGTCAAGTGGATATAAAATATAATTGTTTGTATCTTTAAAAAATTGATCCCTCTCATTAGCCAAGGTTTTGTACAGTTATGTTATTGGTTTAAACATGTACTTCAAGGAAAAGCAGTTTATTGCATGAATTTCAAGGCAAAGTAATATGATAGGAAAATGTTAAAGGATTCAAATTTAAAAATAGACACTTCAGTATCCCTTGAAAATGTATTTTAATATTCCTAATAAATATCAGCTGCATTTTAAAATGCCTAGAATGCATAGATCCTAGAATCACCGGCATATGTAATTCTGAAACATCAATAATGTGTAGTAATGCAATACATTCATTGTATAGTAGTAATCCAACACATATTGAATTTTTTAAAATTTTAGTCTAGTTATTAAACAATATCAGAGTCTAGAAAGACCGCCTAACTAGTCAACGCAAACCTCTATGTACAGAGACATGTATATGATAGTACAGTACAATAGAAGTAGATGATGGTGATGACATGGACTTCAAAAATGGCACAGGGCGTTTTGGGTCACTACAGTGCAAGCCTGTCACAATACTTTGTACTTTCTTTTCTGTTTGTTTTTCTCTAATGCCCACAATAGAAAAATTGCATTTCAGAAAGCTCCTAGTTTTTAGAAATATGAAAAAGTTACCTTTTCCTATGCGAGTAAATGGAAACCACGTTCTGTAATGTTCAAAGATATATTCTGTGTTGTATAAAACTTCAAACCAAGAAGTCCAAGGTTACCCAAAAAACTTGGCAAAATTGAAAACCATCTTAACTGACATTGTAAGTCAATTTAGAAATTGCTTTTAAACAATGAGTTACCTTTAAATAATAAAAGTTAAGTATAAGTGCTGTTACTGTAACACTATAATTTTAATATTGGAAGGTATGTAGTAAACCACCCACTATCAATTTTATCTGTACAAAAACATACCAGAACCAAAATAATCTAAAAATTACCTGACTGGAAACTCCTTTTGTTTGAACTTGTCTTTTATAGTTGATCCAGTAAACTGTATAGCCCTTAGCATGTTCAGTATTTACATGTATCTGAAGCTGTGATTTTCAATGATGTCACAAAGATCTGAGGGAGCTGCATGTCATAGTCAATCAGGCACATGAACAGCATGTCATCAGATTATCCTGTTAGCTCCAGCACCTGGAGCTTCACGTGCATAAATATGGAACAAGGTACTGTCCTAGTGAGTTAATCTACTGATTGAATAGATTAAAATTTATAGCCCTTGTTTATACAGAGCTAAACCTGGAACACTGGGTGTTTAAAGAAAAATCTTGATCTTTTACTATTAATGGGTCAAAAGCTAGATTCTGCACTGATCTGCAGACAGAATATGATGTAGGGCTTGGCTAAACAGGGATGTTTAAGGTTGGGTAAAGATCTCATATACTGTACCAGTAACATTGCGTGGATTTCAGCTGCCCAAGGCTGAAGCCAAATTTGCCGCCCCCTGGTGGATGCTGGCTCCCGCTTCCACTAGGGCTTCTGGGAATTGTAGTCCAAGAACACACATAGCCCAACAAGTGCCCCCCGGGGCCGGCCGCCCCCCTAGTCCCCTGTACACAACACCACTGTCATATACCATGTGGTGTAATATTTGCATTCATATGGTATAGTGACCCTGTTTGGGCACCTGTTCGTTTTAGATTTTAAAAAAATAAAATTTAAGGCTTTGCTAACAATCTGTTTATTGCAAATACATGCTTCAAGCAACGGAACAGTTGGCTATATATGTGAACATCACCAAATGGTCAATACAAATATTAAATAAGCTATATAACTTGAAGCAGGAGTTGGAGAACCTGCATTCTTTCTGCCAAAACAAGAACAGGAGCAGATTGTGGCATGGATCATGAACTGCTAATATCCAACACTAGAGTAAAGCTGAAAAATAGAAGTAAAAGAAATGCAGTGCCGAAATATAATTTAGACACTATTCCTGATGAATTTAAGGACCATATAATGAACAGATTCACAAGGCTAAACTCAATTGACCAGGAGCTAGAAGAACTGTGAGTTAAAACCAGAAACATGATTGGAGAAAAATGCAAAAAGTCAATTCCTGGAGTCAAAAGGAAAGAAAAATCTGGCTGGAGAAAAGGAAGAAACACTTAAAATTACAAAGGAGAGGTGATGAACAAAAACAAAAAGTGACAGAAATAGGGTCAGAACTATTGTACTGTGCGTGTAATGTGGATAATAGTTTATATGTTAATCTTCTGGAATGGTTTCACATTTTTTAAATTCATGTCAGACACACCACCAGCATATAATAACATCCAAAGCTAAAATTAACACATCTAAAACAATATAGAATTAAAAGGGCTAGAAGACATCCACCCAATATTGGGCCATTTCAACAGCATTTCCTCTTGCCAACATAAGGTCCTCCTCAGTACACGTTGAGGGCATCGTGTATCATATGAGAGATAGTTTGTCATCTACAGGGAAACCCCATTTTCTCAGATTAGCCCTCCATCTTCCTACCCTGGCACGCAGTCTGTTTAAAGCTTTCCACAAAGGCCACGGTTCTTGGCCAGGCAGTAGAGAGTCGTGTGGTTTTGCCCAGTTATCTGGTAGCTCCTTGGTTGCTTTCCATAGTTCTGAGGCAGTAAAGTGGGGGCTGGTTGGGTTTCACAATAAAATTATAGTTCATGTACTTGCTGAGTTTTCTTCCCTTAAAATAAAACAAATTTCAGGTTATTTTTAAAGTGGAATAACCAACCTTTGGGTTACACCCTGCATTCTTTATCATGTTAATGCTGCTGGTGACAACTTTCAGTAGGAGTGGATCATCAGCAGTTGTAAGTACACACACACACATGCAAAATGTTCAATAAAATCACTAAATGAGAGCTTGTAGCAGTCACATCCGAGGCTGTATTAAGAAAAAAACAATAGGCTCTTAATGCATGAACAGTTATTAAAAAGAAGATGAGATCTGCAATATAGAAGACACTTAATAACTCATTTATGCCTCATGAAAGAAAGATAATAGTAGTCAACCTTCACGGATGAGGTGTTCTGTTCATCTTGTAGTCCACTGCTTTGACTTTTAGTCAAATGTCAAGAGATTAATTAGATTTCAAATGTCTTTGTGCTTGTCACATTGTTAAAGTCTGTTATATCTTGCATCCTTAAAGAGACTCCTCTGAGAACAGCAGTCCAGCATTAAAGTTTTTAATCAAAAAAGGTCATGTGTCAGCCTTTTATATTTTTAATATATAATGGGCAATTTTCAAAAGGTTCTGAGATCCTGATAACTCCCTCAAGGAGTAAAAAACACCTAAATGCTTTCAAGGCCCTCCCTGTATCTATAAGTAATTATACTATATGTCTGGTCCCTAGAGTCAACTTTATTTTGTCTTCTGTCACCCCTTAGCTAATTACTACATTACCGTAGAATTGTATGATAGATACTCAATCCCTCATTATTCCCATGCTTTCCATTTTCTTCCCTTACTTGCCTTAGTTGCTTGCCTTTATCTTCAGCAAGCTATTGAAAAGATCATAATATTTTCTTTTACCTCTTCTGTGGTGAAAACAACAGTCATTGAGGCACTCGGACTAGTTTTAGGATTGAAATAGTAGCTCATATAATCCGTTCAATTGAGAATTGCTGGATTTTTCTTGAAGGAAGAGAGATCAGAATGTGCAGAAATAAAGGAGGCAATTAAATATTTCACTTTTATAGTTCTCTTATTGACGGTAACCAATGATAGTTCATAGCACATGAAATAGAAAATCACAGCATTGCTGAAAATCCACGATTGGTTTTTATAGCTTAGTTCATTGATATAATTCACACCAAGAACCAACCAACCTACCTTCCTTCTGGCATATGGATAAATTAGCAATGAAATATCACAGTTTCAAGTTGGTTTATTATCTTGGCTTGTTCTAAAGTTAGTAATTTTTGTTTTGCATTTCACATCAAGAAGTTATGATTTTGCATGCAAACATGCTTCAAAGGGAGGAGGCAAAGACAGCATGCTTGAGTAGTAGCTGTCTCTATACTGGTTTATTAAGCTATTAATTACTAATACTAATAAGGCCAGAGTTAACATATGAGGCCTTCTCCTTGCTGTTATTATTCAGCAAGGAGTGCCTGGATGAGAAAACATCTCTGCAATGACACTCGGCACCACTTGCGGTTTTCTAGCCATTTACATCACGTCACCCACTGGCCAGGTGGACCATGACGTGTATGAGGACACCATACAAATAAAAACATATGAAGAGATTAAAATGGTGCTGCTATTTCTAATATCTAAACTTTACATTTAGTCATTCATCAGGACATACTAAAGCCTGTTACAAGAAACGTGCCCAATATTTATTGGAGCATCTACGCATTTTTTTAAATTTAGGCATTATAACAGAGAGACAATGATAATGTGTGTAGTAGAGCGGCATACAAGTATAATAATAATAATAATAATAATAATAATAATAATAATAATAATAATAATAATAATAATAATAATAATAATAATAATAATAATAATAATAATAATAATAATAATTTCATGTAAATTGGGGTGTATGGCTGTTGGTGTGAAGTGGCTTTATTTAGCTTGGTCTGCTGCTTTGGGACACAATCTTTAAGAGCAAAATGGGAAATAACCTAATTTGCTAGTTTATTTTATTTTTAACTTGTTAACTAGATTACAGATTTTCTGAATTTTCAAATGTGATACATAATCATTTTTTCATATTAATGCACTGCTTATTTAATTCATTACACACAATTTTAGATTTTAATTTGCTCATGTAAAGGTAAAGGTCACCCTTGCTTAAAAGCCAGTTGTATCTGACTCTAGGGTTCGGTGCTCATCTCCATTTCTAGCCAAAGACCCAGCGTTGTCTGCGTCTGCAGATGTTTCCATGGACATGTGGCAAGCATTTCTAGAAACCAGACTTCACGGAACACTGTTTACCTTATCACCAAAATGGTACTTATTTATCAACTTGCATTTTCTTGCTTTCGAACTGCTAGGTTGGCAGGAGCTGGGACAGAGACGGGAGCTCACTCTGCCATGCAGTACTCAGGTCATGAACTGCTGACCTGCCGACCTGCCAGTTGTCAAATTGGCAAATTGGTAATAAATAAGAGACAGGAGCTCATTCCGCCATGCAGCAGCCAGATCTCAAATTGACAGTTGTCAAGTTCAGCATTTTAACCACTAAGCTACTGTCCTTTGTTCATGTTATTACATTACTTATTTATTTCATTAATTAAGTAAAATTCATTACTATTTTCTGTCTTTAATCATTTAGTAATGCAGCAGAAAATCATGGATTTGTGATTCTCTCCTGGTTAATAGCTCTCCTCCCCCCCCCCCCTCAGTTTCTCACATGGCTGCTAACACTTAAAGTCTTAAATGACAAAAGAGTCAACCCTCTCTAAACATGTTTTAACTAAAATGAGTGGGACTGGCCTGGGAAGAAAGTGGTAATTGAAAGATTCCTGTTTAAATTTGCTTTGACAAAAAGCTATTTATAAGAATTGGCTTATTGAGATTCCTCTCTAGATTTAGTGATATACAATCAAACCTTGCATAAAGAGTAACTCGCTTAAAGAGCAGAATTTTATCTGAATGTTCGCTTCGCTTAACAAATGAAACCAACCAAAAACTCGCTTAACAAATAAATCAGGGTTCGCAATCCCCCCCCTCCCCAGAAGTCACAATTGGTCACTTACAATGGTGTTTCACTTAAAGAGCAAACTCTCTTAAATAGCAATCCTGGGGAACACATTATGTTCTTTAAGCGAGGTACACAGTGATGGAATGACAAAAATTCTACTACCACGCCATGACGTCACGGATGTCATGGGCGTGGCCAATGTCATGACGTCATGACATCATGGGCAGAGCTGACGTCATGACGTTGTGGGCGGGGCCAAAAATAAAAATAATAATAAAATAAAATAAACACACACACACACACACACACCCTCAACTCACCCACCCACCCAGACAGCTACATCACAAACCCGTAAATAACTTAAATAAATAAAATAAAGAAATAAATAAAATAAAAATTAAACAAAAATACAACCAACCACCCAAAACACAAATAAATCGCCCGCCCACCCCAAATACAAAACCCTCACTTACTTACCTCCTCCTCTGAACGCCCCAGCAGCAGGAGCCACCTCCTGCAGCCGCCGGCCACAGCCGCTGCCATAGCCGCCGCTGCCCGCAGCCCCTCGCCATGGCCACAGCTGGGCTGAAAAGGCTCCTGCCCAGCCAGTCCTTCCACGCTGTCCTTCCTCCCGACGGGCGCCCGGTCCAGCCAGCCCAGGCCAGTCCGGCTAATGGGATCTCCAAGCTGGCCAAGCTGCTCAAGGCGGAGGGGCCCCAGGCCGTGAGCTCCGTGGGGCTGGAGTGCTACCGCGGTGAGCAATGCCACCACCGCTGCCACGCCCGGGCAGGGCCGCCCAAGGGGGGCAGGCAGGCTGGGGCGGGGTCTTCGGAAGGGGCGCTGGCTGGGGAACTGCGGGACTAACCTCCCATCACCCCCATTCTGGAAGCGGGAGCCTCCGGGATGCCAGCCCAGCACTGGTGCCCCTGCTGCCCTCCCATCTCGCTCCAATCGGAGCCCCCCTCCGTCTCGGGGGAAGCTCAGCCCCAGCAGCTGCCGTGACATGTCAGGCAAGGTGGGTGGGTGGGTGGCAGGGTCTCCGGTGCACCCCACACATCCCAAAGGCCCAAGGAGGAGGAGGAGGAGACTACAGGCGGCGGTGGTGCACCCCGCCAGGCATCCCCAGGCCATGGGTGGGCTCAGCAGCGGTGGACGGCCCAGGCAGGCCTCAATGTGCGCATGAGGGCTCGACGGCCCCGGGAGAGGTACCCTCCTCTGAGGGCTGGTGCCGCCGTCGCCGGAGCTGCCCTGAAAAGGTGCAGCTCCGACTCCGAAAGAAAAAAATTAAAATTGGAGCCAAAATGGGTCCAATTGACTGCACATGCGCAGAAACTCAATCTGATGCACTCGCAATGCATCAGATTGAACTTCTGCGCATGCGCAGTCAATTGGAGCCATTTTTGCTCCGATTAAAAAAAATTTTTTTCTTTCAGTGAGGCGTCCGGAACCGGACGCCTCAAAAGTTGACTACCCTCCCGGAGAACCCTCCGGGATTGTTCCTAACAGTTCCAGGGAACCGTATGGAACCGGGGACATCCCATCATTGGAGGTACAACTGTACTGCTGAATTTTAGCAGTAGACCACAACTGCTTTTCTAAACGTATATTTTTGGGAAGTATAGGCAACCATGACAAAATGTGGCAGTGGGATTCACATAACTCACAGACCACACTTTGCTTACCGTGTTGTAGGATAACCATGTTTTTCTAGACATTCAGCTGTACAGAGGCTGTAACATGACTTCTTCCTTTAAAGCAAATCAATATCTAACTGTAGTTCTTTTTATTTAGCAGCTTCCAATTAATGGGGATCTTATGAATGAATGACCTCCACAAGATCTTGTCATTAACAGTCACACTCACCCAAAGTACAATAGCCTCAACTAAGACATTTTTGCTTCTGATAAATGTTCTAGCTTTATTCGATCAGGCATGATCACCTTCACTCTCCAATACATTTCAAACAAATCTCCCCCCACCTATTCAACTTTCTTCACTATCCAGTGTAGCACAAAGGACTATCCTGTTACAGAAGATCTTAGTTTTGATCTCTAGTTGTACAACCTTACACTTGAGGATTTTTTTTTTCTTTCATAAATGGCCTTCCAAGCCTTAGTTTTCTTGTCACCTTATGACCAACTATAATGTTCCCTGGTGGCACAATGGTTAAACTGTTTTACTGAAGCCAAAAAATTATGAGTTTGATTCTGCAGTATGGGCATCTAATGCTATAGAAGGCAGTTCTGTTGTTAATGTGCAGCACGTAGGCTATGGTCCTGTTGCTAAGGAATCATGCGGTATCCTATCTTTGTCATTTCCTTTAATTCTAATAGTACAACAGCAATGCCAACATTCTTGCTGTTACTAGTTAATGGAGGGCAGTTCTGAAATGGCTTCTCTTTTCTCTCTCATAGGTTAACTCTGCTCTCCATAGTGGGTTTTGGGGGTTCACAGGATGAGCCTACTCAAAGATTGTGGTATTTTTGAACCACAGTCGGGCGTACCTTGGTAACTGCAACCTTGTGTTGCTGGCTAATCTTTCTCACACTAAGTCAGGCGAAAGGAACTGCAGATTGAACTCACCAAAAGGTGGCTTCATTTTGGCAGTTTCACATTGGCCTCAACACAGAAGAATTGGGTTTTTGAAAATTGTGTTTGTGATATAGTTCTTCATTATAGGCTCTCTTGGTTAATAGCTTGGTACAATCTGGATTATGGCATCAGTTTCTGTCTGCCATACCATATATGAGGAGTGGCGGGGCTGCGGTGAGGGGCTGCAGTGGCTCAGTGGTTAAGAAGCTCACCTTGTTAGCTGGAAGGCCAGAAAGTCTGCAGTTTGAGACCCAGGTACTGCATGACAGAGTGAGCACCTGTCTCTGTCCCAGCTACTGCCAACCTAGCAGTTTGAAAGCAAAAAATCACAAGTAGATAAATAGGGACCACTTTGGTGAGAAAAGACCTTGGGGACATGAAAGGAGCCTCATTTGGGCATCCCCCGAGTGGAGTTTCTCCAGCAAAAATCCTTTCAACCCAGAATAATTTCTGACACGAAATTATTATTATTATTACCATGTAAGCTGGGCATTGGCAACTCAACACAGGAGTTACCATCTTTGGTACTGGATCTGGATGGGGCTAGTTTGCCTCAAACAGACCCAGTGCACAATCTGGGGGTCCTCCTGGATTCATGACTCCTGCTCAGTGAGCAGGTGGCAGCGTGCCCAGGAGGGCTTTTGCACAATCGCGTGTAATTCACCAGTTGCGCCCACTCCTTGACAGGGACTCCTTGCTCATGATCACCCATGCCCTGGTCACCTCCAGATTAGACTATTGCAATGCGCTCTTCATGGGGCTGCCCTTGATGACCATCTGGAGACTGCAGCTGGTCCAGAATGCGGCAGCCCGGGTGGTGTTGGGATGTGGGCATTATTCTCATGCATTCCCACTGCTTCGGGAGCTGCACTGGTTACCAGTTTGCCTCTGGGTGCAATTCAAGGTGCTGGTTATTATCTTTAAAGCCCTATATGGTAGTGGGCCAGGTTCCTTGAGAGACCGCATCTCCCCAAGGGTGTCTGTCTGTCCCACCAGAGCAGACCGGAGAGGTGCCTTAGTTCTACCATCAAGCCTCTCTGGCACTAGAAAGAGGGCCTTCTCCAGTGATGGGATGTAACAGGTTCTCACCAGTTCTCCAGAACCGGTAGTAACTTTCCCCAGTGTCCCAGAGAACCGGCAGCAGCTTTTGGGAGGAACCACCTTCGGGGCTTACCTTTTCACTGCGCATGCATGCCAAGCACTTGGTGTGCATGCATGCCTAGTGCTTGGCACATATGCACGGCCTCCTTGCTGTTCTCCCAAACGGAAGAGGAAGAGAAGCTGCTAGCCTGAAGCTCCCTATAGTCTGAAGCTCCCTATTTTTATTATTTTGTATTTTTTTATTTGGCCCCGCCCATGACATGACATCATGATGTCAGCTCCGCCCACACTGTGATGACATCACGGTGGGGTAGTAAAAATTTTGACATCCCACCACTGGCCTTCTCCCTGTTCGCTCCGACTCTGTGGAACTGCCTGCCTCTGGAGCTGCGCCTCCAGACAGAGTTACTGGCTTTTAGGAAAACCTGGCTGGCGGGAATGATGTGGGGTAGTGATGGTTTACTGACACACACACACACCCCCCCCCGGCTAGCTTATTTAACTTCCTACATCTACCCTCCTATCCCGACTCCCATTCCCATTCCTTTTATCTGGTTCCTTTTAGGCTAGGGAATGGGAGGTTGTTTTTAATTGTTTTTAATTTTTATTGCTCTTTTAGTGTTTTTGTGGTATACCATATGCCTGTTGTGCTCCGCCCTGAGTTGCTTGTGTGAGTAGGACGGAATATAAATTTGATTAATAAAGAAATAAAATAAGCTCTGCTTTTGTGGAAATAGAACATTTCAGAACATTTCCTTTCCATGCAGATGGTCCCATTTCATCAGTGAAATTTTATTTCCAAGTGGAGCTAGGAAAATGGTGTCTAAATCCCTAAACCGACACTTTTCATTGGTGTAGAAGAGACTATTTGGCCAATTATGTGACATTGGTTTGGTAGACTTCCTGTGTTCTTATGAAGAGGAAGAAAAAATCCAATTTACAACTAAGCTAGTAAAAAATACTCAGATTCTGAAGACAGAATGGTTATGGTCATATATTTCCAGAGGTCTGCTAAAAGTGCAGTGATGGCACTATTCATTTTTGGTCAAAACAAATTTCAGATTGCTTTTAATTTAAATCATAACTCCAAATTGTAATTTTAGACTATACCATTAAAAAGACGAAGAAGTCTCCAGAAGCACACCAAATGGTGCACATTCTGTTTGCTGTGCTTACTGTCCTTGTCGACTGCAGGATGTTTGTTTTTAATTTTCCAAGGTATAAATAGGAAGACATTATTTTCTGTATTTAGTTGCCATTTTAAATATGACCCACTCTCTCTAAATTATAGCTATTGTTAATAAACTGGGGTCTAATGGTGACACTGCTGCTGTGTAATTTGTCAGGTATAATTATAAAACACTTAGAAGTTGCTGGAGAGGAAAATTTAAAATGTGGTTCTAGAGCTATCCAGTACAATCCCTTGAAACACCTGACAAACACCATTTAGAGTTATTTCTGTCCGAAAGGCACTTGAAATCCAAAATCAATGTGTTGCAAAGCAATTAAGACTGGTACTGAACTTTGAAGATGAAAAGTGCTAAACCTAGTAAGAATTAAGTACTGTTAATTATCAATCTGCCGTTCTACCTAGTATTATTCTGTGATATCTAATTGGCTTCAGTGGAATTAACACATTTTATAATACCTGAACTCAAACTATGCTTTAGAAGGGGCGGTAAAGTTTGATAGATGGTCTTTGTTCTCTTTCTTACTTGTTTATTATTTGGTTGTATTCAATGCTTAATTTCTTTTTCAAATAAGACCTTGGGGCTCAGGTTTGGCTGGAAACATCATTCTCTAATCAGAAAGTTATTTTCTTCTAATGTTGATATTTAATAGTATCCTCAACACCCAAAGTGGTAAAAGAGGAAATAAAGAAGAAGATACTTAACAGGAAGTGAAATTTGTACCTGTTCAATAGCAAGTTTGACTCTTTTTGTCATGTAATACCAAAGTTTAACTTTGGAACTAAAGAAAATGAAAGTTGTTGTCATTCCATATCTCGGATAAGGCTGCTCAGTATCAGTTGCTTTCTAAAACCTTTAGAAATGATTTAATAAACAGATGGTAACACATTTATACATAATGAGGAGGTACATCCCATGCCATTTGATCAAATAAAATGCCATGTTCCCAAAGGTATATTTGGGGATGGATAGCAGAGAGAATCAAACAGATATGTTTTCCTCTGTGGGCAAACATAGAAAGACAAACCAGTTACAGTAAAACCTCGGATAACACTAAAACTTGGTTCCACAAGTCTTAGTGTTATCTGATTTTTAATGTTATCCGATGCATGCATCGGATAACGTTAAAACCTGATGGGATGCTTCGGATAACATTAAAACTCCATAGAGATACATTGTAACGGGCACAGGCTTTAGCAAATGTTATCCAATGCATCCCATAGAATTTAACATTATGCGATGCATTTTTTTTTTTTGCCAGATTGCTTAATGTTATATGGTTTTAGCGTTATCTGATGCAAACGTTATCCAAGGTATTATGTATTTAAATATGAAACTTAACCAGTTATTTAAATATGAAACTTACTTATATCCATGTAACTGATGATTTGGGTTTGTTAAAAGGATTTTTTTTTAAAAAAAGTACAGTCAAACGTCACATAAAGAGTGACTCGCTTAAAGAGTTAACTCGTTTAAAGAGCAGAATTTTCTCTGAATGTTCGTTTCGCTTAATGAATAAAAACAACCAAAAACTCGCTTAACAAATAAATCGGGGTTTGCAATCCCCCCCCCCCCACAATTGGTCACTTACAATGGTGTTTCTCTTAAAGAGTAAATTCCAGTTTTAACCTCTGCATTCATGCAAAGTCCTCAGTAACATCAGTGGCAAATTTGTGTCAATAGTTTCTGTAGTAAGATTATGTTATTTCTGTTTTGGGTATTTTTCAAAGTAAAACATTTGTGTCTCCCAGAACTTCCACAAGTTAATTATGTGGTCAAGGCCCCTAGACCAGGGGTCAGCAAACTTGGCTCTCCAGGTGTTCTTAGACTTCAGTTCCCAGAAGCTCTGATCAGCAGGTGTACTGACTTGAGCTTCTGGTAACTGAAGTTCAAGGACATCTGGAGAGACACGTTTGCTGACCCCTGCCCTAGATCAAACATCCAGCATACAAAATTTTAATCACAACATTGATATTGATCAAAATATCAGTTACAATCTTAAGAACTGTTAGTAATACAGTTACATAACATCTATATCACACATACCGTACTGTATAACATTTCAATCACAACAAGCACACAGATAATACCATATTTCTGCTATTAGCTTTTTGAATATATTACTTCCAGGGCTTAAGGTTATGATTGATATTTTGTACATAGTCATCATAATTTTGAATGCTGGGTATTTCTAATTGTAACTGTGTAACCAATTGTAACTATTCCCTGTCGCTTTCCTAGGCTCCAGTGTTGGCATGTAGGCTGGGGAATTGCTTGGGTTCTTGCAGTTATTTATTTATTTTGTTCAGCTTTTATCACTGTTGGTTTTTGAGAAGCACAGGGCTGCTGTGACAATTTCTGCCTTCACCATCAGCTGTAAAGTGGCCCTTATTGTGATTTAGCCAAGACCTTTAGAGCAGCCCTCTCCATCCTTACCTCTTGAACCAACATAGAAAGAGTTAAGTACATAACAGAGACATTGGAAGCACTTCTACAGCCAAATGCTAAAAATGTATTTGCAAGCCTCTTCTTGGAAAGCAACATGTGACATGTATTGTAAGGAAATGACCTTAGGCTAGTCTTTAAGGGACTACAGGAGTCTTAGTTTGTGTTATATGTATTCAGCCAATTGTCGTACAGTAAAACCTCTCATAAAGAGTGCCTTGCTTAGAGACTAACTTGCTTAAAGAGCAGAGTTTTCTCTGAATGGTCACCTCGCTTAACACCTAAAACCATCCAAAAACTCACTTAACAACTAAATCGGGGTTCGCACCCCCCCCCCCCCCGCCAGAAGTCACAATTGGTCACTTACAATGGTGTTTCACTTAAAGAGCAATCCCATGGAACGCATTATTCTCTTTAAGCAAGGTACCACTGTTCTGTTAGAGAAGGGGTTCCCAACCTAAGGCCCATGGGCTGGATCTGGGCCATGGCACCATTTCATGTGGCCCACCACTTTATGTGGCCTACCTCCTTTGAAGCTGTTGGGACAAAATGGCCACCCCATCATTCAGGCAGGGCAAAGTGGCTGTCTGACCCTCACAGCTGACTGAGAGAGCATAACCCAGCACCTGGCTTGAGAAGGTTAGGAACCCCTGTTTTAGAGCTTGTTTTCACACTATGAGGCAGAGCACAAAAACAGTAAGCCTTAGTTCTCTGCTCTAGCTTGGAGCAGCAGGGTGGAGGGAGAGAAAGGTAGTGATCTTTTCTGTAGATGTGTCACTCCTTCTGAATTGCAGCACAAAACACAATATAATCTCAACAAGCCATCTCAGTTTAATATTTAAGACAAAGAAAGAGTTTCTTGTTATCTTTGCTATGGCAAGAAAGGCATGGATGTTTGCTGATTACAGCCTGATCTGCTGAGAAAGATGGCATAATCATAGTGGTCTTAACACATGGAAAAAATCATAGTCCAAAGAGTCATCTGTACCCATGCTAGCTTGCAGATTTCCATTTGATAGGCAGCCGTTTTTATTCAGTTGTTTACTTTGGCTTGCTAAATTTTAGCTTAGTGGAAGAAAAATGACTGATGACAGGTTTTGAACAATAAGGACATGCAATTATGTTTATGTAGTTTCTCTTTTGTGGGCAAGGGTGACATCACCTAAATATATCTGTGTGCAGTCTGTTATTTGTGCGGTTGTACTCTAAATGCTGACAGAAGTGTGACCTACGAAGAGGAGGAATCAAATAAAAATGATTATTTAAAACTTAAAATTTTGATTTGAATTTACATTCTGCCAAGTTGAAATGATCAGCAACAAAAGAGGGGCAGGGACAAAATTATGAATACTCTTCATTCGTTCGTTATTTGACAACACATCAACACATTTTGTTTGTCGTGTTGCATTTTGAGGTCATGGGTGTTTCTCCATAGTAAAGGTAAAGGTTTCCCTTGCTCGAAAGCCAGTCGTATCCGACTCTAGGGGTCAGTGCTCATCTCTGTTTCTAAGCCGAAGAGCCAGCGCTGTCTGCTTCTGCAGACGTTTCCATGGTCATGTGGCAGGCATGACTAGACACCGGAGCGCATGGAACGCTGTTACCTTCCCACCGAAGTGGTCCCTATTTATCTACTTGCAATTTCTTGCTTTCGAACTGCTAGGTTGTTAGGAGCTAGAAAATTCAAAACAAAGATCCTGTGCCAGTCCAGTGTTGGAATAAGGTACACAGTGGTGGGTTGTTAAATTCTTCACTACCCCACCGTGATGTCATTACATCGTGGGCGTAGCCGATGTTGTGGGAGGAGCAAAAAATAAAATAAAAAATGGCTGTGCATGCATCAAATCTCTATTTGATGCATGCACACTAAAAAATAGAACTGTAACATCCCGTCACTGAAGGTACATGATAGAAAAAAAATGAATTGTGACTATCTGGGTTCTTAAGGCTTCAAGTAATGCTTTCAAAAATTATTATTTAATATTCATTAGGAAAGAAATGTGGAATACACTGACATAGATGTTATCAGTGAAATGTCTGGTAAATTGTCCTTTAGCTATTATTTACTGTATAATTTTTAGAAGTTCTTAAGAAATGAAAGCTAACATAATATAGCAGTTAGTCTTTATGGTGTCACATTTTTGACTTGATTTTTGCTTTTGTTTTTGTTTGTCTGATATGTCAAGAATTTCTAGTGGACTCTTCCTGACAGCATTGCACTTGGGTTATATAAAGATACTGGTATACAATATATTTTGAAGGAGAATGTGACATAATGTGTAGCAAAGAAAATAGGTTTTCTGAGAGGCTATCTAGATAGGCATTTGACCCACTGTTTGGTGTGCTGATGGGACAGGTTAATCTACTCTTTTACCTGGAGGATGCCTAAATATACTTCCAGTGCTTTCCAATCTTTGAGGAGGCTCCTTCGGTGTCCCCTAGGCAACAAAATAAATAATGCAAGGTTATTACTGACAGGTTCTCAGGAGGTTTCAGGTCTTCATCTGCTGGTCATATGTCAGAAGAGCAGCCTTGATGGTGTCAGGATTAGACCGGCAGCCTATTGTAGCTTCCAGGGCCCTCATAAAGCACAATCTGAGAATAGGGTTGCCATAAGTCCTGGAAAACCAGGATTGTCCTGGATTCAAAGTCGGAAATTTTTTTCAATAAAAATCATGTTAAAGTCCCGGGTTTTAAAAACTTATTAATTGTGTATTATAACACACTATTAAAATAAATTCAAACTCTCACCATCAAATATCAGAAAACAAAACAAACAAAACAAAATAAAAAAACACTGTAGCACTTTAAAGACTAACTGCTATATTTTTATTGTTAGCTTTCGTGGAGCAAGTCCACTTCTTCAGACAAGGAGTGAAACTTACAGTCCTGGTTTTTATACACCAAATTCAGGGGGCAAAGGAAGCAGGGTGTGTTCAAGCAAAATTACAGACAAGAAGCAAGCACAACAGTACAGCTTCCCAAAGCCATCAGCAACAAAAGATTATTCAGATTAGCTCGAAATGTCTCCCTTTCAATCTCAAAGGGTCTGAGAAAGCCCATTCTGGTCCCTGATCAACCTTTGACCTGCAAACAAAAACACTGTAACTGATTACAGGTTGCCTGGTTAAAATGAGCGACTTCCTGCCACATTGGAGTTGTAGTATACCTGGAGACAAATCTTAATGTCCTCACCTCACACACACCTTGATAAGTGTGACCAGTGTGTTTCCTGGAACTGAGGACGTTAAGAGTTGACCGTGACACAACTTCTCAGAAGTATAACAGATCATCTTACAGTAATAATTAACTGTTGTAAATAAATTAATTTATGTATTGATATATTTAATGTGGAAGTGTTTTATAGCTGTCATTATGTTTGTTTAAAAAAAGGCTATGTTGTAGATAACCTGCCCATTTTTGTCAAGTATGCTTCTGTCCCGGTTTTGTGGGAGAGAATTATGGCAACTCTACCTGGGAGCCATAAGAAAAGAATGTACAGTATAAGAACTGGTTCTCCCTACCAAAAACTGCTTCAGCAATGATAGTGTTTTGATCAGAAGAGTAGCGTGCCTTGGCGGGGCTCCATATAAAAATTTGTTTGGGGGCCCTTAGGAAGGGTAAAGATTTGTTTTGCTTACGCACGTTGGGGGCCCCCGTGGCCCGGGGGCCCCGTATAATTGATACGGCAGATACGGCGGTAGCTATGCCTCTGGTTTTGATTTGCTGTGTGCTGCTTGACTCCTTGTATACCCTGCCTTCTAGACCAGTTCCTTATCCTATTCTTGGCTCCTGTTTCCACGCTTGCTCCAGCCCTAAGGTATCTTGCTCCTGTTCATATTGATTCCTTTAGTTGTCTAACTTCTGGCCTGCCTGGACTACATCTTGCCTTCTGATATGTACTTGCTTTGTTCCCCTGTTGACTCCTGCTTTTGTCTTTGGATTTAGGGTTGCCATTTAGGCTTTAGCCTCGTTGACCTGGGTCCTGGAGTCTGTGTTGTTAGTTGGCTGACTTCACTCACATCTAGAGCATTTCCTTTCACCTTCACTGTGGTGGGATGCAGAGGCTACATACCCAAAAAAATGTTATTCTTGTTCCAATATTTCTGGACCTGACTGTATATGCATATGAAAGGAAGGATATTTTTCTGCTAAAGGCCTAGATCAGTGGTGGGGAAACCTATGGCATGCATGCCAGAGGAGGCATGCACAGACCTCTCTGTGGGCACGCGCACCATTGCTCCAGTGAGGTGAGATATCTAAACACCCCACACCCACCCTCCTATACTTCTAATTGTATGTGTGTATGAGTGCCTAAGGAGGAGGCAGTGTGTGGGCATGCACCCATGTGATGTTGCTGGCACTCCTCAAGTGACGGATGTGTGGTGCCTGCCCATGCGCAAACCTCTGTCTCCTTGGGCACTCGGTCTCTAAAAGGTTTGCTGTCATTGGCTTAGATGAATTGCCCATTTAAATGAAGCAGAAATAAAAACGATTTATTGATGAATTTATTGCTATAAGAAGAGAGTGATTTCCTTTTTCAAACAGGTTCTGGGATTCAAAATGTGACAACTTGGTTGTCTGTGTTTCCCATTTTACCAATACAGTCTTGGAAAGTGTCAGACAAAGCTTTTTACAGTGCTGTAGTAAAATATGCTGGGAGTCACTAATCACCTCTTTGTAGAGTACTATTTCCCAACATTTGGGTACCTAATGGTCTTAGATGATAGCTTCGGAGGCACAAAGAAAAATTTAGCTTGTTAAGATTTTTAACTAGGGAATTGAGGTCTAAATTTGTGTTCGCAAGGTTAGAATATTTATCATTAACCTGGTTTTTAAAAGGGAAGTACAGTAAGACCCCCGTTCCCTCCCAAAGCAAGGGAAATTTGAGAAAAACTTTACCGACATTAATCTCTGCCCCAAAGCTTGCAGGGCTGGAGACCAGCCCTGTGGGCTTTGGGGCAGAGATCTCCGGAGCCCAGGGATCATACGCTGTGATCTGCGGCTTGCTTTGGGGGAAAGCGTGCTCGCGCACTTGTCCGCTTTCCTCCAAAGCAAACTGGGGATTGGACAATGTGATCCGAGGCTTGCTTTGGGGAAGGGCGTATGTGTGCGTGCGCCCGCTTTCCCCCAAAGCAAGCTGGGGATTGGACGCATCCGTGCACGGGACGCCCTCCGTCTCTTGGGACTCATGGCGTCGACCACGGCGGTGATCTCGCATGCCAAGCTCAAGATGCGGTCCCTCCAGTCTTGGTTCCTTGCCTCGTTAGACCTCGTCAACGACCATCTAGGGAAGTGGCTCACACCAACTCCCGAACTGCAGGACCAACTGAACTGGTGGGTGCTGGACCACAACGTGGCCGTGGGGAAGCTCTTCACCCTTCCCACGCCGACCGTGCAAATCATCACCGACGTGAGCACGCACGGATGGGGAGCGTGCTGCGGCAGTCTACGGATCCACGGGGTCTGGACACCCGCGGAAGCCAGGCACCACATCAACTTCCTCGAACTCTTGGCAGTGTGGAAGGCGATGCGGTCCTTCAGACTTTCAATAGTGGGCCGCGTGGTGCAGGTCACCTTAGACAACACCACGACCCTGGCCTATCTCAACAAGCAGGGAGGGACGAAGTCTCTCTCCCTCCTTCATCTTGCTGTGATGGTCTGGGAATGGTGCCTGAAGGTGCACGTCTTCCTGATCGGTGTCCACATCCAGGGCACCCTGAACATGGATGCGGACTTTCTGAGCCGCAAAGGGACGGCAATGCATGAATGGGAGCTGGACAGATCGGTGTTCAACCGGTTGTGCCGCCGGTGGGGCACACCGGTCCTGTACTTGTTTGCGACACAAGCCAACGCCAAGTGTCACCGTTACTGCTCCTGAGCGGGGATCGGTCACGGTCGGAAGGGGATGCCTTCATGGTTCCATGGCATCAGGACTTCCTATACATGTTCCCACCGATCCCTCTCATCCAACGGGTCCTCGTACGGATCCGTGCAGAGAGTGCATGACGATTTTGATCGCCCTGTCCTGGCCGCACCAGCCGTGGTTCCCTCTGCTTCAGACGCTGGCTTGTGACTTCCTTCGGCTGCCACATGGGGGGTGGTCGGATCCTACATTCGGACCTGCCGAGCCTCCATCTGACGGCCTGGCTTATCCACCCGACCTAGCGCGGATCCTTGAACTCTCTCATAAGCCATCCACGCGGAAGTCTTACGATGCCAAGTACCATCGTTTCCTTGACTTTTTAACATCCAACGACCGTACCGTGGACTCTGCATCCCTGCAGGACGTGATGTCCTACTTCCTGCGTCTGGCTGAGTCAGGATCCGCGCACTCATCCTTAAAGGTTCATCTGGCTGTGGTGCTTGCCAATGCTCCACCTTCCTCTGTGCTGTCCTCTGCCTTCAGGGACAAGACTGTTAAACGTTTCCTTCAGGGACTGCGCAATGCTTATCCACCTGTTAAGGTTCCACCTCCCCAGTGGTCCCTTACTGCTGTGCTCACCGCATTCACCAAGGCACCCTTTGAGCCCATGGCCACAGTGGACATCAAGTTTGTGTCCTACAAAACTGCCTTTCTGGTGGCCATTACCTCTGCCCGGAGGGCAGGTGAGCTTGCAGCCCTTAGGTCTGATCCTCCCTTCCTGAAATTCTACCCCGATAGGGTAGTGCTTCACCTGGACCTTGCATTTCTCCCAAAGGTCCTCACTGACTTTCACTTGGCCCAGTCCATCATGCTTCCAGCATTCTTCCTGAATCCTTCATCTGCACAAGAGAGAGTGTGGCACTCGTTGGATGTCAGGAGGGCCTTGCTGATATACACCCAAAGGACTGCGTCCTTCAGGAGAGTGAAGCAACTTTTCGTTGCTTATGGTGGCAAATCAAAGGGACAGCCTTTGTCTGCCCAGAGACTATCTAAATGGATCTCAGGTACCATTTACCTGGCCTATGAGATGTCATCTCTGCCACCTCCGCCTCATGTCCGGGCTCACTCCACCAGGACATTGGCCTCATCTACTGCCTTCCTGGAAGGCATCCCTATGGAGGACATCTGCAAAGCCGCTACCTGGTCCAGGTCCTCTACCTTCATCACCCACTACCGGGTTGATACAAGGTCTGCTGCTGATGTCAGACGTGGCAGGTCCATCCTGACGGCTGGTCTCCGATCCTCTTTGGTGATGACCGCCCATCCCTGATGTCAACTCGCTCTCCTCCATCTCAGGACGCCGGCTGCCCACCATCCAAGTAAGTGAGCTTGCTAGTCACCCATTAGTGTGCATCCCCATACAACATGAAGGAGAAAGACAGGTTTCACTTACCAGTAACTGTCGTTCTCCGAGTATGTTGTTTGGGGATTCACACGACCCAACCCGACCTCCCCTCTAAGCTGCCGGCCTGAGATGGCCTTATGCTCCGCAGGCAGCTCTAGTATCGAACTGAGGGAAGAGCGCGAAATGGCGCCAGAGGCGGTTGGGGATGGTGGGCGGTCCTAACTTCAAAACTTTTATCCAATCAGCTTTTCAGCTCCGCTCGGATTCAGCGCACGCGCAGGACCCATTAGTGTGAATCCCCAAACAACATACTCAGAGAACAACAGTTACTGGTAAGTAAAATCTGTCTTTCACCCGCCTTCCTTCCCTGCTCACCTTGGAAGGGAAGGGGGGAAGCGCTTCATCCCTTCCCTTCCAAGGAGAGCAGGGAGTGCGCGTGGGCTGAGCCCAGCTTGCCTTGGAAGGGAAGGGAGGAAGTGCTTTGCCCCTTCCCTTCCAAGGCGAGGAGGGGGTGTGTGCGGGCCGGTGTCCCCCAAAGGAAGCCACAGATCAGAGCCTCCCATCCGCGTCTTCCTTTGGGGGAAGGCAGGTGAGCACGCTCATCCCCGGCTTCCCCCAAAGGAAGCTGGCTTTTTTTTAATGTTGTGCAATAAATGTATCACACAACGTTAAAAACTGCATAACGTTGAAGATCGTGGAACCAATCTTTAATGTTATGTGGGGTATTACCAGTGATGGGATGACAAAAATTCTACTACCACGCCATGATGTCACGGACGTCATGGGCGTGGCCAATGTCATGACGTCATGGGCTGAGCCAACGTCATGACGTCATGACGTTGTGGGCGGGGCCAAAATAAAAATAAATAAAATAAAAATAAACACACACACACACCCCTCAGCCCACCCACCCAGCCAGACAGCTACACACACAAAGCCGTAAATAACTTAAATAAATAAATAAAAATTAAATAAAAATACAACCAACCACCCAAAACACAAATAAATTACCCACCCACCCCAAATAAAAAACCCTCTGCCGTGCGCCGGTCTCCTCCTCCTCCTCGGGCCGGTGCCTTGTACCCAAGGGGTGGGGGTGGGGGCGTCCGCTCAACTCAAGCAGCAAAACAAGCCAGGCAGGGCGGGGCTGGTGACGGAGGGCGGGAGAAGCCCAGGTGCCCCCCTTTGAGAGGGTGGGTGTCGAGCAAGCAAGATGGGCCCGGGAAAGGTGACCCCCCCTCCTCCTGGGGCAGCTTGAGCCGCAAAGAGAGCAGGGGCGGGGGGTTGGGGGGGGTGCCGGCAGGCCGAGGCGTCCCAGGGCGTCCTCCTGCCCAAGGGACTCCCAATCCCCACGACGGGTGTCCGGTTGGGGGGGTTGGTGCCACCCTCACTACCTGCCTGCCTCCTTTACCCCACCCCCACCCCCCGGGGCGAGGCAAGGTGAGGCTCACCTGGACTGAGGCATCGAGGGCGGCGAAGAGGACCTTGCAGGTCGGGCAGCTCAGGTTCCTCCAGCCGAAGCGGACGCCGGACACGGACAGCAGGCGCTCCGGCCCCTCCATCGCCTCAGACCTGACCCCGACCCGCGACGGCGGCAGGAGTAGGAGCAGCGGCGGCAATAGGAGGAGCAGAGGCAGGAGGAGCCCCCCGCGCCCAGCCTGGGCCCCATGGTTCCCCCGCTCCGTCTCTCTCCGCTTCCTCCCGACAGGCTGACAGGCCGCCACCGGCAATGGAGAAGGGCCGGTGCCGCTGCCGCCGCCGCCGCCCTGAAAGATGCGTGGCTCCAATTCTAAAAGAAAAAAAAATTAAAATCAGAGCCAAAATGGCTCCAATTGACTGCGCATGCGCAGAAACTCAATCTGACGCATGCGCAATGCGTCAGATTGAGTTTCTGCGCATGCGCAGTCAATTGGAGCCATTTTAGCTCCGATTTTTTTAAAAAAAATTCTTTCGGTGAGGTGTCCGGAACCGGACGCCTCAAAAGTGGACTCCCCTCCCGGAGAACCCTCCGGAATTGGTCCTACCGGTTCCAGGGAACCGTCTGGAACCGGGGACATCCCATCACTGGGTATTACTGTATACCTGATTTCCCCTTTGAGGAGGGAAAGAGGCAGTGACATATATACCCTTTGCAGAGAGTCCATTAAACTAGCATTTAAATTAATTTGTTAATAATGCCAATTTAGTGAGTTAAACATTTTCTGCTTTATAGACTAGTATCAAGGTAGTCCATATTTCTAATATTTAATTAGTTAATTTTTAAACCTAACATTCCAACTCTGCTTAAACTGTGTGAATTATTTGCAAGACTCAATATTTTGGTTGCTCTGTAATGGCTGAAAAGCACACCTTTTAAAAGGATTTCTTTCCCCTCTGTCATTCTAGGAAGCCCTGGTTTGCCTTTGCATTCAGTAGTGTACCCTGCCAAGCCAAAATTAATGCTTGTAGAAATCTGCAGCTGTATCCATAACTAAGGATTGTTTTTGTTTAGCTGTGTTTTCTTTAGAAGGTCAGAAGTTTGCAGGAGTCTTAATTTACGGGAAGTTCAGCAAGTTAGTTGACCCTTTGTTTGCTGAAGAGAGTGAATTGGCATTTAAGGAAAAGAAAAGAAGTTTCAAGCTTTTTCAGCATCTTTCATTCTTGGCAACGGTTGGAACTAGGTTTTGCTTGAGAAGGAGCCGCAATTAAAATTTTATTTAAATTCCTATTTTTAAGTTCTGCAATTATTAGAATTTAAATTGCTGATTTAGTTTAAGTTGCATCCAGTGCTGCTTTTTTTATCACCACTCCCTTTGCAGTATGTGATTCTTCTTTGAAGCATGAGATTACTAAAACCCTCCTGGGTACTGTGATTTGTTGGCCCAAATGAACAACGGATAGGCTCCTTCAGAGCGATGACAACAAGTGGCAGCTCCAGCAGCCTCCCATTGCAAAGCAAAAAAAATCATACAATGGGAAAGGAAGTGATAGCTTGGCATGCCTAGAGTGGCGCTGTTCCTTCTGCGTTCCCTGTAACATATACCGTATATACTTCAGTATAAGCTTACCCAAATATAAGCTGTGGTACAGTAATACCTCAGATAACGTTTACCTCGGATAACGCTAAAATCGCATAACGTTAAGTAATCTGGGGAGGAGAATTGCATCGAATAACGTTAAGCTCCTATGGGATGTATCGGATAGCAACCGCTAAAGCCTGTGCGGTTACAATGTATCTCTATGGAGCTTTAACGTTATCCAATACATCCCATTGGATTTTAACATGCATCGGATAACACTAAAAATCGGATAACACCAAGACTTGTGGAACCAAGTCTTAGCGTTATCCAAGGTATTACTGTACCTAATTTTGACCTGAGAAACCAGGAAAATAGATTGACCCAGATACAAGCCGAGGGTGGCAAATGCAGCAGCTGCTAGTGAGTTTCAATAATCAAAATGCGGTACATGAAACCAAGATGCAGCAGAAAGGAGTTTTCTCCATGCTGATTGAGATGCACTGACGACAGGATGGGAGAAGTGGGTGGAGAAGGCTCTTAGCCGCCGCCTTCTTTTTCCATTGCACTCAGTGACCCGAGTATAAACCGAGTCCACTTTTGGACTTCATTTTTAGGACTGAAAAACTAGGCTTATACTCGAGTATATACAGTACATGTGAAGACTGATTGACTTGAATCTTACAATGGAAGGCTGATAAACGAGACAGAGCAAAGAATATAATAACAATATTACAAGAGGAGAAACAAACAAGAAAGAAGAATATGTAAGATGGTCAATTGTGCAAATCCCAGATGTTAAATGGAGGCATTGACTACAAAGGGAAATTGATAGTTAGGAACTTATTTCTCTTTTCTAAATCACCCAATTTCCATGTGTAATGTTTTGTTCCTTTAAAACTTACATCAGATATTGAGCATTAAGATATTCAAATTGAGAAAGATGGTAGATGTATCAAAACTGTTTTGACCATGTTCTTGATCAAATGAATTCATATATGCCTTTCAAAGGGATTTGGTAGAACTGACCAACCCACACAGTTTTTGTTCTGTGGACCATATATTTCTTGCTTCCTTCCTAGTACAGCTTTGTTCTAGTCATCCAATGTAAAATTAAACAACAATTCAACATTAACTTCACTGTTAAATACCTGTCACTCAACCTAAGCACAAGTGAATTCTGGTTTTAGTCACCAGTAGTTAACTAAGTTGTTTACAGAAAAACGAGAGAGAAGATGAGCAAATGGGGATGATGTTAGACTTCAGAATCTATGTTTAGTAATGCCTTTTCATATGAATGAAGAAGGAAGTTGCAGACATTTTAAACTAGGCTCTAGTTGCACCTAGACCTGCTGAGATGAAGAAACACATATACTGTATAAAGATTTTAGATTTTGGAATGAGCTGGAGAGTTGTAATTTTCAGAGTGTAATAATCTCTGCATGTTGTCTTATAGTTCCAAGTATATTAGTTCATGAATTGTCATCACTCAAAAGTCACATCTAAGGTCATGCTTTACTTAGCATCAAGATGGAAAGATATATTTTAAGTTGATGTTTTTCTTTAGGTGGAAATTTGGTAGCCTACAGTCTGTAGGTGGGTCTGCAGATGACTCAGAAACTCTGAATTGGTCTGTACAAACCATATGCCAGAAGATTATGCCTTGATTTTATTTCACTTTTTATCATTAACATGAGAATGTATTGGTCAACATATATTATTTTATTTATTATTTATTTATTTGCATTTAATATCCCGCCCCAATCGGGCGAACCCGACTCTGGGTTATTATTCACTGTAAGGTGCTAGTTTTGTTTATAGCTCGAGATATACATATTACATTGCCTCTTTTATTTTACAGTTAACCTGCATGGATATGGTTTACTTTCCTGATCATAACAAATTACTTACTAACTAGAATAGTGCTCCTCAACTTTATCCTACCTATTTGTCACTCTGATGCCAGGCTCTTTGTTTCCTCCGTTCTCCCACATATTTATTTATTTATTTATTTATTTATTTATTTATATTTGTATGGCCACACCTATCACTGTAGCGACTCTGGGCAGCTCACAATTCACAACCCACAATCACAGTAAAACGGTCCGCTATCATTTTTCATGCATTTGTTCTGATATCTTTATCCCAACCTTGCTTACTTCTGCTCTTATGGTAGCTTCCAACTTAACTTTTTGTATCCTAGGCTAACTTTTACTTAGTTTCTGTACCTCCTTTTAAATCTCTTTCTCGTTATTGCAACTAATGGCCCAAACAGCAAGGGGAGAGAAATATCTCCTAACTGCAACATAGAAGAAACTTGCAATCTTGTCAGTAACCTATGGAAGGATACTAGCAAAACCACCATCAACTTTTTGTAATAATTGAGGTTTTACATTGTTTTATGCCACTAGTGCAGGGGTGCCCAAACTTTTTGGGCCATGGGCCAATCATGTGGTTCAAGGAGCTGGTCACTAAGGCCTGGGTACCAGATGCGGCCCCAACACCAATTCATCTGGCCCGTGAAGCCCTCGTCGCTCCTGGAAGCGGAGCTTCCAGGAACGATGAGGGCTTTGCGGGCCAGATAAATTGGCGTCGGGGGACGCACCCGGGCCTTAGTTTGGGCACCACTGCACTAGTGCCTTGTATGATCTGTTGAAGGAGTGGGCAGTGTGGTGCTTCCTTGCTGCGATATGCTCTCAGACATCTTTCATGATGGTCTAGCCTTCCTCATTTTAACTTTGTAAAACAATTTCAAAAGCTTTTCTCACCCAGCAGCTGAGCTTGCTTTGAAGTGATATGACAGCCTTCATCCACTGTCATTCTTGTTTCTTATGAATGTCTGATTGACAGATGGCATTCTGTGATGTTCTTTGGAAATGAAGATAGAAGTGGCTACAGCTGAGGTTTTCCTCTGCATTGTGCTGAGCCACCAAGACAAAAGAGGAGAGAAAGAGAAAGGCTCATGGCCCCCCTTTGGGGGAAGGGACAAACCCAGTGCTGAGAGGGTGGAAAACTGATGTTAAGCATTAGAGATGGCAGAGAAGCCAGCTGAGTAGGAGGCACATAAATCAATGGGGAAGTGGCTATGTGGGACAATAGGAAACCATCAGAGTGTTGGCGATGGTCTATGTTTGTATCTGAATAGATGGGAGTTTCATGTGTATGAGAAACATACACATGTGATCCAGAGCGAGTGGGAGGCATTCGGAATAATCTTGAAATAATGCAAGGGGTTTTTCATATGCTTTGACTGACAGAGAAAAGGAGAATCTGTATATATGTGTAGGTGTGCATGATGGTTACATAGGATGCAAGTATGTTTATATTTGTGTGAGGGAGAGAGACACAAATGAAGGCAGAGAATGCAAGATGGAGAGATGGGGAACAAAATGAAAGCAAAAGAAATGAAGGAATGATTTGACTGACAAGATCAGAAGGAGAAAAAAGTTTGTTTTCTGTTAAATAGGTATTTAACAGAGACAATGACTTTGAAAGAATTGCCAACTACTGTACTTCTTTTACTACTCAGTCTTCAGAGCAGGTGGTTTGGCCTTTACGGATTAGCATGCCTGACATGAAAGCTATTTCTAGTAATGTCAACAGCAATTCTTCACATTCCCAAAAACATAATAGGGTCAGAAAGACTGCAGGCCACAGATCTGTGGGCTTGGTAAATCCATTATGATTTTGACTACTGTTAAAACTTGTCATCATTAGAAACAGAGGGAGATATGAAGAATCTGGGAGCAGTTTGCTAGCTTTTTGATGGAAGCAATGAAAGTGAATATAAGGACTCTTAAAAACATTTCTCATTTGGAAGTGAGTGAGTTCCATTTCTGAATTGGGACAAATTTAGTTTTTTTAAAAATTGGATTCTTACCTATTTTAAAAAATACCCTGAAGATCCTGATTCTCCCATCTGGCCTACATGAACTAACTGCAGCATCTAGTTTACAAGGATTGATGATAATATAATTCACAATATAAATTATTATTGTACAATTTATATATAGTTCAAGCTCTGCTTCCTCATATAAAGTATGGATTGTATGAAGTAAGGACAAAGCAGTAAACATATTGGTTAAATGAAATGCCTTCTTGTATGTGGTGTGCTTTTTCTTTTAAGTACCAGTTGTATCTGAAAATGCTGTCTGTTTATCTGTTTAGGTTTGGTGCATCACATCTGTAATCTCCTAATAGAAACTGCAGCTCTGGGTTTGGATGCAGATGATAAGAGCAACATCAAGACGACAAATGCTTTGCTTCTATCTTTGCTTGACATTTTGCACCACATGCTAATATATACGGCTAATATTGTCCGCTTGACACTACAGGTATAGAGTCTGGGTGTTTTTTTTGAGGTTTTTTTTTGTTGTTGTTGGTAGAATGAATACTGTTGTGCAGATAGCTCATTCTTATTTACTCTTGTTATTTTCACCAGAAATTAAAAAAGAATACAATAGATTTGATTAAGAAATGAATGTATTAAAAATTTTCACAGATAATTTTTTTTTTTTTGTGGGTTCAATGGCCACAATAGGTATCCTTGATTTTCAACAGTACTTTTAGTTGCATTAAATATTATGGCTCTATAATTCTCAAAAAAGACCCTCCTATTTTGGATAGGTCTTTTGAAAGGATTAGTTTTTACTGTCACAAACTTTGATTGCGACATTTAGTTTTGGATTGGTTTTAATGTTGCTGCTTTTACCCTGTTTCTTCAGCATATGGATTTTGTAGAAATATGTTTTCCCCTCACAGTTCATGGATTTTTTTTAATAGCACTGGCTTCTCATTTCTTTAGTCACATTTTTGTCTGGATATTTAGTTAGTACAGTAATACCTCGGATAACGTTTACCTCGGATAATGCTAAAATCGCATAACGTTAAGTAATCTGGGGAGGAGAATTGGATCGAATAATGTTAAGGTCCTATGGGATAGATCGGATAACAACCGCTAAAGCCTGTGCGGTTACAATGTATCTCTATGGAGCTTTAACGTTATCCGATCCATCCCATAGGATTTTAACATGCATTGGATAACACTAAAAATCGGATAACACGAAGACTTGTGGAACCAAGTCTTAGCGTTATCCGAGGTATTACTGTATTTTACTTTCTTAGGATCAAAGCTCACTGCAGATGGTGATTGCAGCCATGAAATAAAAAGGTGACTGATTCTTGGGAGACAAGCTATGCAAAACGTGGGGAGCATAGTTAATAGCAGAGACATCAAATTGCAAACAAAAATTTGTATAGTCAAAGCAATGGTATTCCCTGTGGCAATGTATGGTTGTGAGAACTGGACCATTAGGAAAGCTGAGCGCAGAGGAATAGATGCCTTTGAGATGTGGTGTTGGAGGAGAGTTTTGAAAGTCCCCTGGACAGCAAGGAGAACAAATAGGTCAATCTTAGAAGAAATTAACCCTTAGAAGGTCAAATAGTAAAGATGAAGCTAAAGTACTTTGAACATCAAATGAGAAGAGAAGACTCGCTTGAGAAGGCCTTGATGCTTGGAAAGGTTGAAGGCAAAAGAAGGGGGCGACCAAGGATGAGATGGCTAGATGGTATTGTGGACACAATGGGTACAGAGCTGAGTGAGTTGAGGGGGATGGTGGAGGACAGGAGTGCCTGGCGGACAGTGGTCCATGGGGTTGGAAAGGGTCGGAATCGACTGTGCGACTGAACCACAATGGTACCCTCAGTACTGTTATAGGATAGGTCCAATATCTGGCTGTGATGAGAAAGCATGCCACACTAGATTGTGATTTTTCATGAAAAATTCCCATTACAGACTATGATAGTGATTTTCTTGATTCCCCCCTACTGAAATTGGTCTTTGTAACAGTTTTTATTCTCATTAAGGAACAGAAAGCTGGCACTGGAGGAGATACTCAAACTGCTGAAGACCTTCTCCTTATCAATAAACCCCTGACAGACCTAATCTGCTTACTTATTCAGCTGGTAAGAGTTATATTTGTTCATCTATTTATATTATTGCTTATTTAAACTTTAGCTTACCTATCACAAAGATTTAGGGCAAGTTATAACATAACAGGAAGAATATCTCAGTGAGTTCAATACCTGGCTGCAGAACCAGAAGTTGGGAGTTCAGTTCCCCATCACCACTCTGCTTCGAGGGAGAGGACTCTACCTATATAGGTCTGGGTAGGCTGCCCATTCCAAGAGTGGCTTTAGAGCAGTGGTTCCCAACAGGGGGTACACAGCCCACAAGTGGACTCCAATTCCCAGAAACCTAAGTCAGTACATTGGCTGATCAGTGCTTTGGGGAAATGACTTAGGTTTCTGGGAATTGAAGTCCACAAACCAGCATTTGGGAAACACTAGTACTGTATGCTTTTAAACACCTGGAGGGGATTGTCATAAGTTAGAATCCACTTGACAGCACATAATTATTATAACATGGCAAAAATATTCAAGAAAAAGCAAATACTATACTGAGAATAAAGTTTTCATTGAAGAACCTACTGTGGATTAGCTCACTATATCAGTACCTAAGGTATTATTTGGCTGTACCACAGATAGATGCTTCCCTGCCTTAGGCAAGGAGCAGCATCTCTCCCTTCCATTTACAGAAGCCAACAAGAGTGATAAGATGAATCTTATTTCAATACCAGCTGGCTCCACAAGTACAGACAAGCACCTTAGAGGGCACAAGGTAAGATGTCTGGTAGAATCTGTTACCTGAGAATTGCTGCCTGAGGCAGCTGTCTCACTCTGCCTAGTGGTTAGACTGTCTGTGCTTCTCAGAGCTGATCAGGGCCGTAGCCAAGCCCTGCCCCCCCCCCGGGGGGCAAAACCCCTCCTGAGCTAACAGCCCCAACCCAACCTATGGTGCCAATGTTATGTATGTGAGTGTGACATTGTTGTCCCTCCTGAATTTTTTTTTGCCCGCCCGAACACCCCCCCCCCCTGCAATTTAGAATCTTGGCCAAGGCCGTGGAACTGATCCTTATGGTCTCGTTCTCCTAGGTCTACCTCCCAATTCATACATTCTCAAGATTTATGTAAACTGATCACTCATTTGACATTTAACTATGATTATTGTGTTGACTATTTTCTGTCCCTACTTTTACTAGTGATATCTGCCATATAACCATGGAGATGTCTTGTCTCAGCATTGTTGTTCATTCTGAGCGCAAGCTTGAAGATACAGTAAAACCTTGGATAACGCTAAAACTTGGTTCCACAAGTCTTAGTGTTATCCGATTTTTAATGTTATCCAATGCATGCATCAAATAATGTTAAAATCCTATGGGATGCATCGGATAATGTTAAAACTCGATAGAGATACATTGTAATCAGCACAGGCTTTAGCAAACGTTATCCGATGCATCCCATAGGATTTTAATGTTATGTGATGCAATTTTTTTCCAGATTGCTTAATGTTATGTGATTTTAGCGTTATATGATGCAAACGTTATCGGATGTATTACTGTACTATGAAATGATTTTTTAAAACCATTACATGGAGAAAGGTGTTTACTAGTAAGAGCCACTTACTAGGAGCTCAGTAGAGGTTGTTGCTTTCTTTGGAAGTACAGGTAGAGCTTGTTTTGCTTTCCTTGGGGAGAATAGAAGCAGGGAATGCAGCTTAAAGCTTGTGCTGTTATTGAACTCACAAGTAATAAGAAGGGATTCTTGGGATCATGTCTCAACTTTATCTAGTTAAAGCTGATGGTGTCATGCCCGTTGGTTCATTCCTGTTGTTTTTACAGATGGCACAGGGATCAAAGATGCTTTATGGCTCTTAATAGCATCAGCCTGTAGGTGCGTCCTTCTCACTGAGGAAAGTTTTTTCTAACTAGTACAATTTTTAAAAAAAATAACAGGCATAATAATGAAAAGTCCTAAATGATTGTATATTGCTTTTCGATGATCATAAATGAAAAGTTAAAAACAGACAATACATGTTGCATTTAAAATAATAATGGCTATAAAGTTTAAAGCATAACAAATGAAGCAGTATAATGTGACCTTCATAAAAGGCACCCATGAAATATTACAGAACGGTTAAAGAATATCTTTCATATCACATTATGTCAGTTACGGTAAATAGCACAAGGTGCTATCACACCTTGAAGTGACCCATTGATCATTAGAAGATGTTCATCTTTAGAAATAAAGTAAAGTGGCTTACCAGGAACAGCTTTCTTATGCTCTGGTAGAAAATGTCATCCCGAAATAAGTAATGCTGCCTGTGAAATTCTTAGAACAGAAATTTATGGTGAGACTAATATCTGTTTCTGTGTCAGCTGACAACTGATAAACCAAGTTCACTTTGTTTATTTTTTAAAAAAATAGTAAATATTAAAACCGAACAGAATGATTTTAATCTGGAAATGTTTCTTCATTCTTCAGTCAAATTCATCTGTTAAATAATGCAAGGAGTAATCTCCTTGATAATTTCAAAAAAAAAAATCATGGTTGAAATAAGAACTCAGCTAAAAATATGTTGTAAAATCATTTTGTTAAATCATCTAGTATGAAAATTGTGCCTGTGAACTTCTAGGTCCATGATGGCGAACCTTGGCGCTCCAGATGTTCTTGGACTTCAATTCCCAGAAGCCGAAGCCCACATGAATCCACGCGAATGGGTTTGCTGCAATTCATCCGCCGCCCTCGCCACTCCTGGAAGCGGCAGTAAAATACGCCCATACAGGCGCATTTTACTTCTGCTTCCAGGAGCAACAAGAGTGGCACAGCATGGGCCAGATGAATCGCAGCAAACCCATTCGTGTGGATTCACGGGGGCTTGGGCTTCTGAGAATTGAAGTTCAAGTACATCTGGAGTGCCAAGGTCGCCATCACGATTCTAGGTTATGTTAGTTTTAAATTTATAGAGTTTAAACAGTGATGACTGATCTGCCTCTGAAACAGATCTCTGAAGTTTAGTTATATTTGCTGCTAAAGCATATTTCCTTCATTATCTATCTGCAATACCCTTCCCTATCAGATGTATAACCTTGAACCATTCTTTTTATTTGCAAATGTTTATATTCTTCAATTATTTATAAGTAACTATTATCTATTATTTATAAACAACTATTGCAATCATGACAGAGTCAATATTTACTAGTAACCTCAATTTTGGGGCTTTCAGAGTTCCTTGTATTAGTATAATTAATTGAAAAGGAAATCTGGATAGGAAAATCCTAACTCAAGTTTCAGGGAGCAAATTCATTATTCAGGAATAGAGTACTGAAGGAGGGATCCTCTGCTAGAAAAGAAGCTGACAATAGGCAATAGCTCCCAACAAATTGACAGTTAAAATCAGTGATGGGCATGAGCTGGATCGGACCAGTACATGCGTACCAGTAGTAAAAATGGCTGGCCCCATCCACCTCCCCTCTGAGAAGAGGCTTCAGAGGGGGCTGGCTCCATTTTCCCCTTCATCAAAGGCTTTTCCTGGCCTCTGTTTCACCCCAAAGCACATCCCCAGCCGCTCCAGAGTGGCTGGGGAGACATTTCAGGGTGAAACAAAGCCCTGGAAGAGCTTTGGACAAAGGGGAACTGGCTTAAGAGGTTCAGTATAGAGTGATGAAAATAGAAGAGGCTTCTATTTTCATAGCTGTATAGCGAAGAACAGTCACATGGCCAAGAGGCCATGCCCACCCAGTCACATGGCCATGCCCACAGTGTGGTAGGAATTTTTTTTATGCCCACCACTGGTTAAAATGATAGAAGAGCAGAACACTGGAGGATACGTGGTCAGTAACCTGAAAAGCAGTTACCTAAAGGAGGGAGAAGAATCTGGCCAGGTTATCCTGCTATGGTACTGGAGTAGACCATATTGCCAGCAACTCAACATCAATTGTCATGCAGAGGTTAACCTGACCACTCAGAGGACTAATGGCTTTTAGGTGGCAGAGTTTACAGGGAAAGGTGATGGTCTCTAAGTTGATTAAATCTCACTTGAATCCACCCTGATGGAGAGCAGCAGCTTCATCAATACTAGCCTGGGGCTGAGGAGGACTTTGTGTGCCAAAAGGGCTCCGGACCAGAAAGTGACTAGTGGAACTGGATCAGTGGTATGAGTGTCATGCTGTGATGCAGAAGGCAAATGGAAAGCCACTGCATTATATTCTCAGGACAGTCTTTATGGCTGATTCCATGAGGATCGCCAATATTCGGATTCAGATATGGAAGAAGAAGAAAGGAGAGATAGAGTATATGGTGGAATAAGAGTGTTGTGGGAAGATCTAGAAATTAGTTAAAAGGTCTAGAAATTAGTAGATGTTGGTCATAAAGGGCAACTGCGGCCATCAATGAATTGCCCCTTCACAGTTTCTCACAAGTTAATAAGACTTTTGATAATTGTAGGCTAAAATAATTGGCCCATAGTTGCCATCAGACTTATAGCATGTCTTTTTGGATAATGCAAGACAAAGCCATCTCCTTGTAGTTTATCCTCCTTTGGTTTATGTATGTGGTTAAGTTGGTTTCTTATTTGTCTTTATGTTTTTTTACTTCAAAAGCAGAGGACACAAAGAGACAGTTAAACAAACCTTTGTCTGGGTAGCCTTCTTTAAGAACAAGCAGCAGCATATTAAAATTTTCCTGATTGTTCTAATAATTAAGCCTAAATTTAATAAATCTAACAATAACTACTAATATTGTTTTTAAAGATTAAAAATTAAAAGCCAAGACTCAGTGTTGTAAAGATCTTTCCAACTTGGTAAATTTTCTAATAAATGAGATAAATTAAAATTTAACAGATTTAATAATACTGCTAACAATTTGCTTTGGCATTTTCCTACCTTTTCAACATGATCTTGCTTATAACTTCTAGCAACCCAGTTCAGTGTGTTTTGTTATCATATTTCTGATGCAACAAAAATTCTGTCTCTCATATGTCCTCTTTGTGTGAAATCTCATTAGTGTGTTGAAATAGACTTTCCTCTGGGTATTAAATGCATTAGCAACTCCACTGGTATTAAAGCTGCTTTTTCAGATCTAATGATCAAACAAATTTCTTGTAGTGATTTGTAATTCATTAATGCTGTGCAACTGGAGCCAGAACAACAAGCTCTTATTTATATTAAAGTACAAGAATTTGGAAATAACAAAATATATACTTCCTGAGTCTTGTGTCATCTAGCTACAGAGAACATAGGATGCCTTATATTGATGGTGGAGATACCCCCTGGAATTGTTCTTAAGCTACATGTTATTTCACATTTGCATTTCATTTCTAAACTGGTGTGTACACATCTTTAAACAAACTTACTGTTTATGGAGTTAGCTCAGTTTAGAAGTGCATCTAGTTTGGGACTGGTTTGCTCTAGATCTCTAGTGCCTTGCATAGTTATTTGCCAGCCAAAGTGTAAGGCTAAATGCAGGGGCAAATATATAAGCTCTGTCCCCTGATCCGAGGCATGTTAGAACTTCATGTGTTGAACACAAAGATCTGAAGAGGATTCTGCCAGCACATTTGGCTGAATATGCTTATCTTTATAAACGTAAACCCTGGTAAAGCAGGGACTCAAAGATCTCTGAAATTCCAAGTGCATAGGGCATTTGTAAGCAGGGCTTACATGGATACCAATTTTTCAAACACTAATTTAGTCTTACCTTCAACTAGGAGAATACATCTACAGTATAGGACTTATCTTTCTCCTTACATTTCAAAAGTACTTTTGTAGTTTACAGGTCATTTTGAAACTGTAATGTTTTTCTTTCACTACACTCTGTTGGTGATTCTCCACTCTATGTTACCCTTTGAAAACATAGTTTGAATTCTTACAGAAATTTTGTTACATTATTTTTAGGTGGATTTATTCACAGAGATGGTAGTCACAGTATTGTTTACATGCACTCGGATATATAATACAGTAATACCTCGGCTAACGCTGAGACTTGGTTCCATAAGTCTTGGTGTTATCCGATTTTTAGTGTTATCCGATGCATGTTAAAATCCTATGGGATGCATTGGATAACGTTAAAGCTCCATAGAGATACATTGTAACCGCACAGGCTTTAGCGGTTGTTATCCGATCCATCCCATAGGACCTTAATATTATTCGATCCAATTCTCCTCCCCAGATTACTTAATGTTATGCGATTTTAGCGTTATCCGAGGTAAACGTTATCCGAGGTATTACTATAAATTTATAAGAATACAATAAAACCCTGTTTTATTTTAAAAGTCTATTCTGTAGCTTTTTATATAATATGGCTTTTTACTGAAAATGTGGCATTCCCATAGGGATGCATTGAAAATTTTTTAAAAATCAGTACAAAGAGATGGTAGTATTGTTTACATGCACTCAGATATATAATAAATTTATAAGAATACAATAAACCCTGTTTTATTTAAAAAGTCTATTCTGTAGCTTTTTACATAATACGGTTTTTTACCGAAAATGTGGCATTCCCATAGGGATGCATTGAAAAATTTTAAAAATTCAGTACAAAGGGAATGACAACATGATCGCCAAAAATTTTCCATCCTGCTGCTGCTTCCTCCTGAGCAGTTTGTCTGGCCATCAGGTGAGCAGGAACCGCCCCGCCACTGTCCCCCGCTGCTTTTACTGGGACTGGGAGAGTGCAGGGGACATATGCACGTGGTTGCGCTCTTCATCTGAGGTTTCTCTGTGGCGCGCTTTAGCTGGCAACACACATCGGACAAAGACTGCTCCATACCAGTCTTCGTCTGATACACGTTCCCTGCTAAAGCTTGCCGCAGAGAAACCTTGGACGAAGAGCACAACTGAGCGGATATGCTCCCTCATTCTCCCAGTCCTGGTAAAAGCAGCAGGGACAGCGGCTGCGGTCTTTGTCCGACATGCGTTCCTAGCTAAAGTGTGTCACAGAGAAACCTCAGACGAAGAGCGCAACTGAACAGATATACCCCCCCCCCGGCACTCTCCCAGTCCCGGTAAAAGCAGTGGGGACTGTGGAAAATGTGGCAAAACCGCAATCATTGCTACTGCCTCTGCCGCTGCCACAGTAAGTGATGTCTTGCGACTTCTAGCGGTTGGGGTGGGATTTTTAAATCTAAAATGGTGGAAGTGCCATTTTAGACTTACAAGACACAAAGAAATTCTGCGGGAACCCATTATGTGGAATGGTTTATTTGTGTAAAACGGGACATGTTTGCCACAAAAAAGATTATGCAAACTGATTTTTACACAAAATGAAGTGTGCGTAATATGGGGTTTTACTATAAAAGTAATGGTAATCATTTACATCATCAAGAAAAAATTGCATTCAAGAAAACTGTAAATGTAACACAGCAATTGAACCTAATGGCTTAAATTGGGCCATCCTCAGGCTGAAACTGAAGAATTCATATGTGCAGTCAAGTTCCAAATTATTTGCTCTAGATTCTGTCAGAAAATAATTGTAAGTGTTGGGACTTCAGGGATTCAAAGAAACAATTCACCATATCATAGTTAGGTGCCTAAAACTAGCATCAATGGATTATTCATGCACGCATAACTAAGTTGCAAAGATAATTTATCAACATATGGCTAAATCATATAGATTACTCACATCTTTTTCTCCATAAGATAAATACTAGCTATTTCCAGCTTTAGAAAACAACACTGGGAGAAGGATGTTATCTCAGATAAAACAGTTGATTATAATCAGCCAGATATTATACTTCTTAATAAGCACAAAGAAATACCTTATAGAAGATGGAGTTTCTGCAGAAAGTGAACTGAGAACAACAGAAAGGACAAAATTACAAAGTAATTGGGCCCAATGGCAAAATTATTAAGGCAAAAAATATAAAAACATGATCAGATCCTTCTCCTCCTCAATTTTTTTTGCTTATCCAACAAATAAATGAGTGCTTATCATCATTGGCTGCTACTCGAGTCCAAGTAGACATTTTCCCTCTGAGAATCATTTTCACGGTTGATGGATGAAAGAAAAATGACAAACAGGAAAATGCCATTGGTGTGAATTTGTTTAAGGTGGATCCTAGCTTGCCATGAAATGACCCACTATAATCTCGGCTCCATCTCCTGCAGCATATTAAATGAAACATGCAGGATTTGACACCAGGACTGCTGCAGCCTTGAGGATATTGACAAGTTGTGCCTTCACAGCCAGTCCATCTGGCATGGCCTCTTCCGCCCCCATGATCGTTGGGAATCAGAATGGTTCCTCCTCCGTTCATTTTGCTGCTGGGTCCAATATGATGGTTTCTGGTGGCATTTGTTCCACTGAGGGGGACCATCACCCCACCTGAAGGGGCACATCGGCCCATAATCGTTGGCCCTTTAGGGAGTGAGGTTATTTAACACCACCCAACACTCGGCTTTGAGTCGCTGGTTATACAGTCTACTCCATTACTGTAGCGGGATATCTGGACAGAAATAAGAGTGCTTATATGTAACATATATATAAACAAACAGCAATAAAAATAAAGTAATACAATAAAAATAAATGTGCAATTAAAAATGAAACAAACAGTAGCATAAGACAAGGCAAGAACTAAGGTGATCAAAATTAAGATCAAACAGTTATTAATTGATCGAATAAACACATTTTGCCTGAGGTCTTCATGAGTAATTGGAGGGAATAGTGCATGAGTGTTTACATAGTTGTAAATGGATATAATATTTCGTAAACATGAGATGTTTTATTCCCTTGTCTAAGTGAACACATCTTCCCACTTAGTTTATCCATTAGCAATTGCTTACTGAAGTTGACAGTTATGTTAGGCAGAACTTTTGAGAACCAATTATTATGCTAGTTGATTGACAAAGTGTGATTATACAACAAGAGGTCTAATGTTATGCATAAAGAAATATTTTTATTTGTTATTTCACTAATTTTCCTATACACCATTTTCCAAAATGTATGTATCACATGTAGAATATAAATCAAATTCCATGCCTCCCTTCCAACAATTAGATCTAGAAGTATTATTGATTTGATTTAATCATATCAAGGTTAGTTCCTGTCAGTGAAATGCACGCTAATTTAATTTTTTGTCTTTTTTTTATTTTGCTCTTCTGATTTGTTTACTCTTTGATAGTTTTTCTTTATTGACCATCTTCATTAAATTTACAGAGAATAAAATGGGTAGGCAGAAATAATTGTTTAGTTAGAAAGTGGATACTCTAATACTCAAAATCCCTGAAGCTGAATTCTTGACATTAAGAGTTTCATTTACTATTTTTATTTTTAGCTTCCAAGTGAGGATACTGAAATATATGAGAAGGCATCACAGTGCTTGTCACTGTTAGTTCAACTCTATGGGGGAGATAACATGGACAGTATGTCTCCAGAATGCATGGATAGCTTTGCTGAAGTATTGCAGTTCAAAACGGAAGTGAAAGATCAAAAGCTGTTGTTGAGAATCATTAAAAGACTGGTAAGTCAACTCTTTCTCATAATTTTCATGACATTTCTCATGCCCATTACCTAATCTGCATGCTAAGATATTAGTGAAATATTTCAGGGCTGGGACGTGAGAGGGTGAAGAGACTATGAAAGTGGAGTTATTTTCTGTTTAAACAAAGTGTGATCATAATATCATGGATAGTTTAACATATTTTTCCAGTGGCTCTTCTGTTTTCATCTGAATGGAACCACAAGATGATCACAATGAAAATAAACAACTTAAAATACATAGGAGGAATGTATTTTCACCAGTAGCAAAGCAAACACAGAGGCAATGTTACTTTCCAAATGCTTGTCTGAAAATCAAAGTTCGCATATGTATAAACACATGCTTTGGTGGGTTTATTTGTGAAGAAATTCCACAAATATGAGTTGGGTTCAAACTAACGCAAAACTAGGTTCATGTTACTGGTTGTTACTGCTATTTTTAAACTAAATCACTATTTGGTTTTCTGCTTGGACTGTGCTTGTTTGTAGTTAATGCAGCATGATTTAAAAATCCCAATTTAAAGCAGGGTCGTGTTGCAGTATGCTATATTTCTGGATTCACAAACCACTGAAGTGCCACAATAAGGGCTGTTACTCTCTTGCCAAAGTTGCTGTCCCATGGGCACGAGAAGGCACTTATGGACATTTGTGTTTGAGCTCATGGTTAATAACAACAAGCGACTCTAAATCATGATTTCTCTATGGTACATTTAGAAATAAGATTCACATAATGGGGAGATAATATTGTGCAATAGCTTGTATTCTTTGCGCCCCCAAATGTCAGAAACCTTTCCTTAAAGCAGGGGTGCCCAAACTATGGCCCTCAGGCCAGATCTGGCCCCCGATGCCAATTCATACAGCCCATGCCGGCCTTGTCATTCCCGTAAGTGATAGTAAAACACATTTTACTTCTGCTTCGGGAGTGATGAGGGCAGCATAGCTTGGATGAATTGGCGCAGAGCCTGTATCTGGCATGTGGGCTGTAGTTTGGGCACCCCTGTCTTAAAGCATTTATGTCTGAGAATAGCATTTTGAATGGATAAGAATTCTGTATTCTTCAGTGTAAAATGCTTCATTTTCTCCCTTTTTAATAGTTCTGTAACATTCTAGTACTGAAAGTAAGTAATAATTCCCATCAAGAAAAAAGTAAGGGGGTAATGACATGCATCAACAAACATTATACTAGTTCTTTAGTTTATTAGTAGAAACTGTTTATGTTAGTAGAAACATACTGAAATGTAATGGCTTCATTACTCTTATGCTTCTCCAGTGTAAGTGGCAAATTAGATTCTTGGAAGCAGATAGACCTGGAATACAAGACTATCACATGAGATGTACACTTACTGCAAATCTTACCATACCTCTCACCTTTTGAAGTCTCTTGGGAATATGCTTAGGTGGGTTTTCAGACAATTAGCTTATTGTCTACAGTACCAACCAAATAAGATTTTTTTTTCTGTAATAACCATATTTTCTCTCTAAATTTGATGTACTATTTCTAAGAGAGACATACAGCAGCTTTGCAGAATTGGTTGGGATGCAGCGAGGTGTTTGAAAGATTAGAAGCAAATCAAACAGAAAGAGCCGTAGCACTTTTGCTGACATTTAACTTCTAAACATGTACAAGTTTAGAGAAGGTAGCTCTGTAGTAGTTCTAGTAACACATTCAGTGTAACAGTAGCAAGCACTTTCCAGTTAAGTTGTTGGGTTGATTAAATACCTCATGGGACTGCCATAGCTAAGAAAAATATTGTGCCATCAGGTGTGCTTGGTATTGTAGTAAAGGCATCTAATGCGTAATGGGACATGACCTATGACATCTCACACCAGAATAGATTTGTGGTTTGTTTGTTTTCAGATACCCCAAGACTTAGTTAACTGCATAATTATTTTTTCATCATGCATTACTGCAGGGCTGATGTCTATATTTCTGGTGCTTTCACCAGCAATTTCTTTGGGTATTTGTAGGATTTAACTTTCTTAAGGCTGACATTATCCTATGTCTTTCTGTTTTTCTACTTTTTTAGCAGCAATTCCAATCACTCTGTTGCTTGCCCTAAATTTTCTCCTTTCCCCTATCCTGAAGTGCATAATGAACAAGCTCAACTATACAGACCAGTTTAACATAACCCAATATGAAATTTTATTATTATTATTATTATTATTATTATTATTATTATTATTATTATTATTATTATTATTATTATTATTATTATTATTATTATTATTATTATATTTGGATTTGTATGCCGCTCTCTTCACCGAAGCGACTCAGAGCAGCTAACAACATAGATAACAAACCACACAGTCTTACAATCTCAACAACATAAGATAAATATGGCATATAATGCAACACAATACAATCAATAAATCCAACAGTGCAATACATCAGTAAAATAATACAATTTTCATAATTAATACAATTTACATAAAACACACATAGTACTTAAATAGCATAACAATTAAATAAAAAGACTTTCACCCCTCATACTCCTCCTCCCTCCAACATGTTATGCAATCTGTGTACAGTCAAACCTTGCATAGCAAGCGTTTCGCTTAGCGAAAAACTCGCATAACGAGTGAGGTTTTTCCTAAGCGGTCTGACTTGCATAATGAAAATTTTCGCTATGTGAGTCAGACTTTCCCTGTGGAAAAACTTGCATAACGAGCGTTTCTATGGCGAAAACTCGCATAGCGAATTTTTTCAGTTTTCCCCCTTGAAATGCTCGTTCTGTGAGTTTTTCCATAGGGAAAGTCCGACTCGCATAGCGAAAATTTTCGTTATGCGAGTCGGACCGCTTAGGAAAAACCTTGCATAGTGAGCAACCTCGCATAACGAATTAAATTCGTTATGTGAGGTATTACTGTAATACAGTAACAAATATCAACAATACATAAATCATGATATCATCATAAAGACAATATATGCAATATATATCATAAAAATATAAAAAAGATTATCAAAGCATTAGCTGTTTATTCCAGTCCAGTGACATTGGGGACAGTGGGAGCAAGGTTTTGTGCCTCCTGGTCGCCCAGCACAGCTGTGGCCTGTTGCCTCTGCCCAAGCGCCAGGCGAGGAAGCTGCCAGCAGTTTCTCCCCTCCGGGCAACGATGGTGGAGCCCAGAGGGTGGCTGGAGCCTCATCTCCCCACCCGCAGTCAGCATCTTTTATCAACCTCCAGGCGTTGGTGAAGGGCCCCGGAGGGTGGATGGGAGCTCCAACTCACCGCTGCAGCTGCCAGCAATTTCTCCCCTCTGGGCGATGATGGTGGAGCCTGGAGGGTAGCAGGAGCCTCGTCTCACTGCCTGCAGTCAGCGTCTTTTATCGATCTCTGGACATCGGTTAAAGTGCCCGGAGGGTGGGCGGGAACTCCAACTTACCGCTGCAGCTGCTGGCAATTTCTCCCCTCTGGACAATGATGGTGGAGCCCGGAGGGTGGCAGGATATGTAATATTGATGGTTTCATTGATACAGTGGGCACAGATCTGGGTGGGCTGCAGAGGATAGCAGATGGCATGTGGTGGTCCATAGGGTCGCAAGGGTCGAACTCGACTGTGCAACTGAATAACAATATGAAAGTATGTTTTCTCTTTCTTCCTTGCCTTTCACTTAGCAATAATAGAAAAACACCACTTGGCTTGTTTTGAATAGAATGTAAACATGAAGAAGGTGGGAGTGTTTCTCAGGGCCATAGCTAGAGCCTTCCCTACCCACAGGCCTGATCTGTTGCCAAAGGAAATCATGGTTGGTAGATGCAGCTAGTGGAATTGTAGTGGTGGCAGGAGGCAGGGGGTTGTGTATCAGGTCTCAGTGACACAATGGAGGGCATGCCAAATCAAGTGACTTGATGTGCAATAACTAATGCTTACAGAGATTTCTTGCCTTGTGAATTGACATTCACCCCTAAAAGCTACAACTTTTGTGTAATTGTCTGAAAGGATTTCAACCCATATATTAAACATACTTTTGATATGGGCGTGGATAGGTCTCACAGTGCTGGTGATACCCTTTGGAAAATGGGAGATACTGGCAGGGTGTTCCGTGCTAGAATTACTAGTATTATTTTCATATCATGAAGTACAAAGTTGATTTGGGAGTGCATTTTGCACTGCTTCTCCAAGTGTCAAAATGACCGGTTACAGCTCTAGTGCATCTCCCTGTCATCATCAATATCGGTTGGGGTGATGGGATGGCTTTCTTAACTGTAGTGCTTTCATAAAGGTCCTCCTCCTGGAGACACCATCTGGCACTGACACTGAAAACAGACACTTCCTGTTACTATGCTGTTTCCAGCTTTACAACTGTTTACCAGTGTACTTCATTGCACATAACTTCCACAAGTAGTCATACACTTCCTCCTCCTCCTTTCCTGTTGTTGCAAAGAAATACAATGGATGGGTTGAGGGGACTCAGCAGGTGAAGCTTAGGTGCAGCTTAACCCACAGCCAACAGAGCCTTCCAATGTTTGGTGTGCTATGTGACATACACACTACTCTCATGCTGTCACTTGGGAGAGGAGGGGCACAAAGACACAAGTCATTCATGAGCAAACATACCAACTAAATGAAATCATCAGCATCACAACCAAATCAAATAGCAGTAACCCATAGGAGCCAGGTAGAGTAATGGTTTTCTTTCTTTCGTGTCCAGATAAAATTTTAAATTGGCAATATGAGTCCACCTTCTTGGCTTTGTCATTGGCCAAAATTAAATCCTCCTCGGTACATGTTTCCGGTAGTAATCGGCAGACCCATAAATGAGCTGAATTCAGTATAATTCCACATTCACACAGCGTATTGTTGTCTACCAGCAACCCCAACTTGAGCATGTTGGTCTTGCATTTTGGTATTCCAACTCTAAGCCTATTCAGGGTCCTACAAGTGACATAGGGGAGGTAAAATTCCTCAGCCACATACTCCTTTAATGTTATCTTTTTTTTAAAGTACGCTCCTTCCCTCATCTTCTAATTTGATTTTGCCCTTGTGTGCCCTCAAGAACGTTTGTTCTTGCTGTAAAGCAATTCTGGGATCTGAGTCAGAAGAGTTGAGGGTCATTCTCTTGTTTAGTTCTCTCGGTGTCCGCTGCTACTTCTCTCCTTATTTGAGGTGGAATGATATACCAACAGGGAGATATATTTTCTCAAGTGATATAAGTTTGAGGTATCCTGTCACTGTACACATTGTTTCATTAACAACAAACATATGTATCTTAAAATTTCATGAATTTTAGATTAGAACACTTTAGGATCCTTACAAAAAAGAACCACTATCTTGTATTTATTGTGTGACTATATTGTGAAATAGCAGGAGGGATCCACAGGACATGACTACCCAGTGTTCAGTGAAAATATGTCTTCAGAAGACAGCTAATCTAAAACACTGATTTGCAAGTGATGTTTAAAAATAGCACTTGAAATTAGGTTGTGCTTTCAGTGGATTTCCCAGTAATTGACTTTTTAAGGATTAGCCAATGTTGCAATTCACGTTTTCAAAGATGAAACCTAAACATTTTGAATTATAAAGGATACGCTAGTTAAACATTTACAGTATACATGCAACTCGTATTGTCATTTGTTTGGACTATTAATATGTTTTTCTGCAAAAAGCATAAATTTACAACAAGTTTAATTTAGATAGTGATGATGATAGTCTATGGACTGTGAACTATAGTATCATAGTGTACTGAATATGTTTTCTCTGGGTAGATAATACCTTCTTGATTTGTATATAAAATAAATACAGCTTACATGAATAAATATTACCTTGGTTCTTTGCCCATGGATATTGATCTTTATCCTTGTTTTATGTCTGCTTTTATTTGTTCTGTCTGCACTTTTGTTTTTAGCATGCATTGTAATTTAATTGTGCGTTCCTCTGGCTGATAATCTCTGCTTGGGCACAGTGGCGGAAGCATTCAATGTAGAAGTCCATTTTCTTGTTTTGACCCTCTAGAACAGATTTTCTCAACCTTTTCTGAGTACAGGCCAGATCACTCCCTCTCAGATGGATACATGGGCCATTTATGTGTTTCTGACACCCTCGTTGCCATCACTTCCACCCAGAAATCCACAGTTTCAATGAGTTCTCGTGCATTTTTGATGAGTTCTCATGCAAAAACACACATTTTCTGTGAGTTCTCATGCATATTTTGGTGGGTTCTTGTGCAAAAATGCATGAGAACTCACCAAAAACACTCGCCAAAAATGTGCGATAACTTGCCAAAAATGCATGTTTTTGCTGGTTTGGAGTGCATTTTCAGTGGTTCTGGGTGGCGGTGGCAGCGGCGGCAGCAGCGATGAAGGGTTTGGCCCATGGGTTGTAGGTTGAGAATACCTGCTCTAGAATGGGGTGGCCAAACTTTTTGGGCCATGGGCCAGTCACGTGGTTGAGTGATTGTATTTTCAGCAGTTCTGGGTGGTGGTGGTGGCAGCAACAAAGGCGTCAGGGGCCAGGTTTGGCCCATGGGCTGTAGGTTGAGAATGCCTGCTTTAGAACAGGGATGACCAAACTTTTTGAGCCATGGGCCAGTTATGTGGTTGAGCTGGCCTGTCACATTCCTCCCACCGGAAGCAGAAGTAAAACGCTACCACACTTGCACAAAACGCTGTTGTAAATTCACTGGTGCCTGTCGTAAATGTGTTTATGAAAGCTGTGGGTACATTTATGGGAAGTGTTTTGCGCATGCATGGTAGCATTTTACTTCTGCTTCTGGAGTGGCATGGGCAGCATGGGCTGGATTATTAGGCTCCTCAGGCCAGATTTGGCCCACGGGCTGTAGTTTAGGAACACCTACTCTACAAGAGTCCCCATAAAATTCTTTTTTTCTGTGTTGGGAGTAAGATGGTTGTGGATCCATTCATGGTTCCTCCTCATGTTGTAGCAAATGAGGAACAGTTTATGAATTGTCATGCTGGTTGTTCTCAGTTTATGGAAATATTCTTTGAGTTGTAGACTTTGGACAAATTCTTCCAGGTCACCACAGAATTGTATTGTGTGTGTTTAGTGGGATAGAAGGCTAGGCCCCATGATAGAACTGACTCTTCTTCTGCTTGGTTCAGTGAATGGCTTGAAAGATTTATGAATTGATGAGACTGATATGATTCAGTGGTTTCTTCCAGTGTTCAACTATTATTTATTGGGGGGGGGGAAGGCAAATATCAGGTTCAACACTTTGAAATCCTTGCATGTCCCTTATTTTCCACTATCCTGACCCACTTTCTCTTTTGTCTTTGAAATGCAGACTTATTATCTTTAGTTCCTCCCTTTCATTGTTAATCTTAATATTTCCAGTTTTGTCTGATTTACTTGTAAAATAGTTAGCTTGCCAAGAGAAACTGCAGTGGTTCAGTGGTTAAGAAGCTCGTCTTGTTAGCTGGAAGGTAGGCAAGTCGGCAGTTCAAGACCAGAGTACGGCATGAGTGCCCATCTCTGTCCAAGCTCCTGCCAACTTAGCAGTTTGAAAGCAAGAAATTGCAAGTAATTAAATAGGGACCACTTCAGTGGGAAGGTAAACAGTGTTCTGTTACTCCAGTGTCTAATCATGCCTGCCATATGTCCATGGAAATGTTTACAGACGCAGACAGCGCTGGCTCCTTGTTTATAAACAGGGATGAACACTGTACCCTAGACTCAGATATGACTGGCTTTCGAGCAAGGGCAACCTTTGCCCTTTACCTAATTTGCCTCAGTGTTGGTCACTAACCGGAATTGAACAAATTAGTCAAAACCTTGAGACAAGATTGTCCTTTATTTCCCATATTGTTCACAATGATGAAATGTGATAAGAGAGGATAAAAATATAAAAGTAATAGGACAGGAAGAAAAAGTTATGATCAGTTTATTTGCAAATTATACTTTGCTAACCATAGAAGAACTGTTAAGGGCATTAGGAGTTATGGAGGATCATCTGAAAAACTTTGAGGAGGTAACAAGTCTAAAAATTAGTTGGAAGAAATAAAAATGATTCTGTATCACAGTGATAGAGAAAAAATGGATAGAATTAAAGATAAATTTAGGATTAAAATTAGTTTGAGTTTTAAATATTTGGAATATACAGTCAAACCTTGCATAAAGAGCACCTCGCTTAAAGAGTAACTCTCTTAAAGAGCAGAATTTTCTCTGAATGTTCACTTCACTTAACAAATAAAACCAACCAAAAACTTGCTTAATAAATAAATCGGTGTGCTCAATCCCCCCCACCAGAAGTCACAATTGGTCACTTACAATGGTGTTTCGCTTAAAGAGCAAACTCGCTTAAAGAGCAATCCTGTGGAACACATTATGCTCTTTAAGCAAGGTACAACTGTATATTATTAATAGTTTGCAAATTAGTTTGCAAGAATAGTTTGCAAGAGTATGAATAAGCTGAAACAGGAAATGAAATGAAAGATTGATAGATGTGGGAAATTGGGACTGTCTTGGTTTGGGAGACTAGCGTTATACAAAATGGAACAATTAATTTCTTGTTTTCGAAGCTCCATCATAAAAATTAATGGAATTGCACAATGTAATAAATAATTTCAGCAATGAGATAAATGACCGAAAATAAAAAGAGGATTATGGTCTCTACAATAAAAGGAAGGAGGTCTGGATATTCTAAATAATTAAGTATTATTATATTACTTATAAAATGAGGAATATTCCTAATATGATAACAAATTAAAGAGATGCTTTGGGGGAAATGGAATTACTGTATATGAGGTGGAACAGAGACGTAAGAGTTGGTTTTTTGAACAAGAGGGCACAAAGTGACTAAAAGATTTAAAAAGAAATCCTACATGTAGCAAAATGCTACAGATCTGGAATATATATACGAAGTTATTTGTCCAGAGGTTTTCCCATTAACTTGAATAGTGGTCTAGAGAAATTTACAGGTAATTTAAAGGTAGGATTAATAATGAATTTGGAAAGGAAGAAAGTAAAAAGATTAAAAGAATGGTTAAGTAATAAAGAATGAATAATGGTTTTACCAGCTGGGAAGCAACATAATATATTTTGTTGTAATGTAATGCAATTGGATAAAAGGACTAGAAATTGGGTTTAAAGATTGAAATTGTAGCGAGCTAACAGAATTTGAGGCATTAATTGTACAGAGGGAGCAAGAGGCATAGACAGAAATAATTAGTAAGTAAAATATATAGAATACTAATAGAAGCTGAGTATCAGCAGCAGAGTTTAAGAATGAACTGGGAAATATTTAGGTATGATTATAAAACAGGAGAAATGGGCTAAATTATGGGGTGTGGGGGGGGGGAGGATTTGGAAGAATGCCTTTTAGACTCAAAAAGAACAGTTCAAAAACAATATGCTTTTTAACACCAGTGAAGTTGAATAGTCAAGATTCAAAATACTAAGGAAATTGTTGATGATGTAACTAGGAGATAGGTACAGTGGAATCTCGTATAATTTTAAAAAAACATTCTATGAGGCTGTTTTCTATGTGATTTTTTTCATTATACAAAATTTTTCGTTCAACAAAAAATCCTATGGAAAAACTTGTATAATGAAATTTTCTATGGTAAAATTTGCATAACAATTTTTTTCGTTATGCGAGTTTTCCATAGAAATTTCCATTATATGATTTTTTTTCCCCACAGGGAGCGCTATTTTCTCATAGTGAAAATTTTCATTATGTGAGGCGCAATGGTTTTCAGTCTCTTTTCGCTATGCGAGTTTTTTTGCTATATGAGGCATTCATTATACGAGGTTCCACTGTACTTCTTTTCATTTTGGTGTGATTGTGCAGTATCACAGAAAATATGGGAAATGGCATTTGACTAAACATATGAGATATTAACTATTAATCTATGTATGTGTCTGAGAATTGCATTGTTATGGGTTTACACTTGGAATGGCAAAAAAAGAAAAGAAAAAATGATTGTGATAATGTCCACAGTAACAAGATTAATTATAACTAAAAATGAGAAAATAATGTTGATTTTCAAGTTGATAAATGGTACAGAGAGATTTGGAATACTGTATAGCTATTAATGATATATTGACAAGTGAGATCAGGTTTAAAAAAAGGATTGGCAAAAGAAAAAAAATTAAAGCTATATGGGGAGAATTTTTGGAATATGCCCTAGTGAAAGGAAATGGGAAGAAATTATTCTGGCTTTTTGCTGGAGGAACTCCACTCAGGGGATGCCCGAATGAGGATCCTTTCATATCCTCAGGATTTTTTCCCACCAAAGTGCTCCCTATTTATCTACTTGCAGTGTCTTGCTTTTGAACTGCTAGGTTGGTAGAGCTGGGACAGAGACAGACGCTCAAACCATCATGCAGTAACCATGTCTCAAACTGCCAACTTGCTAACCTTCCAGCTAACAAGGTGAGCTTCTTAACCGCTGAGCCATGGCAGCGCCCCCCCCCCTTGGAGATGAATGGGGATATTAGGAATATGAATTGATATTATTTAAAAACTATTTGTAAGGCCTTGTGATTGGTGAATGAATGTTGACTTATTCATTTACAGTAATACCTCGGATAACACTAAGACTTGGTTCCACATGTCTTGATGTTATCTGATTTTTAGTGTTATCCAATTCATGTTAAAATCCTATGGGATGGATCGGATAACGTTAAAGCTCCATAGAGATACATTGTAACCGCACAGGCTTTAGCGGTTGTTATCCGATCTATCCCATAGGACCTTAACGTTATTTGATGCAATTCTCCTCCCCAGATTACTTAACGTTATGCGATTTTAGTAGTATCCGAGGTATTACTGTATTATTATTTATTAGCTCAAATTTATATTGCCACCCAATCACCGTAGCAAATCAGGGCAGCTTACAAACAATATGTTAAATTACAGTACAATATGTTGATGGGGGCCCAGGGGGAGGGGCGTTAAAGTCCTCAACCTGCCCTGGCTTCTTCATCCCCTGACCATTGCTGTGGGCACAGGGGGAGGGGCAGCAAAGTACTCAACCTGCCCTGGCTTCTTCTTCCCCAGCCTTTGGCGTGAGCATAGGGGAATAGTATGAGTTACTGTATATTTGATTTTTTTCTATAATATTTTTGTTATATGTGTTTAAATTTTAAAAACACCACACTGAAGTGTTGAAGATTATCATGAGTACATGTATATTGTTAATGAAAGGTGTTGCCAACTTCACAATTTTCTGTTCTGCAGGTTATTACTATATGAACTTAAAGATAATATTTTCTCCCAATTTTCCTATAGAACAATGCCTTATGAAATGGTAAAGATGATTGCCTTGCCTGATGTGTTTGAGCAAACATGGCATAAATGCTAAAGGTGGCAAACAGATTTGGATCAATTATGTCTGTTATTAAATTGTTATATTCTTTTGTGTTATCATTTCAGGAAAATAATACTTTCATGTAATAAATTATTCTGGGTTGAAAGGATTTTTGAAGAATAAGGCTCCTTTCATGTCCTCAAGAGCTGGGACAGAGATAGGCACGCAATCCATCATGTAGTACCTGGGTCTCAAACTGCCGATTTGCCAGCCTTCCAGCTAACAAGGCGAGCTTATTAACCACTGAGCCATCGGTATTACTGACTGAATTCCCTGACTGACTGAATTCCCTGGCTGACTTTAATTAAAATGTTGCATCCGTTGATTAATCATCTAGTGTACATAGGGGAATTAAGTGTTGTGGTATGATGATATGGTTTATACTATACAGTACATAGTAATTTTAAAAATCATAGCATGTTATGTTTAATATCGGTCATTCTTCCTAGTTTTTATTCTAGATGTTATCCTGCTGCTTCTTAGTGGCTCAACAGACAATGGATTATACATTTTTATGATTTTAATAGCTCATTATCATGAATCTGCATATTAATGTTAGATAACAAGATAGTGGATAACAACATTTTAATAAGTTTGAGCTCCATAAAGAAAAATATACCATTGTTTTTGTGCTCCTAGCAATGGAACAGTAGGCCAGACCAAATACATCTACATTGTAGATCACATTGCTTTCTGCTTGTTATCTCTTAATTACATAGCAAAAACAGTCTGCAGATTCTTGGTTCAAGCTGAAGCCAATTACAATTTAATAATAGGTTTAAACATTAATTAAAGAATAAAAGAAATTGAGGAAGAAGATAAATGAATACAGCTGTGTCCAAATGGTCTAGCAGTTGGGCTATTAGATAGAAAGCAGGGCATGACAGCAGCTATTTGCTTGAGTTTATAATTGCTGATTTGGAATATGTAATCTTGCTGGTACCTATGTTAATATGATGTAGCACAAGATAAACCAAAAGTCTTGTAGCACGTTTAAGACTAACCAGTTGTTACTTTTCATAAGTTTTTGTGAAATTGAAAGTGATAACCTGGGCCTACTGATGATGAAATATGCTTGAAAAGATTTAAAATAAATAATCATTTTTAATTAGTACCTATGAAAGAAACTCAAATTAAGATGTTATATAGGTTATATAACCTATTATATAAGGTGTTATATAAGGTATTATATAAGGTGTTATGTAAGGTATTATGGCACCTATATAGGTGGCAAGTGATAGTCAGTGGCTGGTTATATAGAACAAGCATATATAGAGCCTGTAGTTTAGGATGTTGAGCATGTGGCAGATTTAACACTGAAATGTGGAGTTTTTAGTAGCTCAAGAATGTCAATGAATTTCTAGTATATTACTGGAATCATATGAATGAATGTAATGCTAGGGGTACTCTAGCAGTATTATTGAATTATCTTCTGGAGGTTTCAGGCAAAGAAGTACTGTACTAAGGAACTTATTGTTAATCTGCCTACTGAAGTTAGGAGTGTTTTATCTAATTGAAAAGTTGGGGAAATGCTGTGACTCTGATGTTAAGTTTTAAGGCATTAAATACAGCTCAGATTCACATTTTGTAAAACCCAGATAGAGAGCAAAGAGATAAAGTGCATGGAACAAATAACTTCTTAAGGTAGGCAAACCTCAATTCAAAATAGTTCTATTTCATTGTCTTTGAATTATATATTTTTGTGATTAATAGACTGGATGATTTTTAATTTAGAAGGTGATTGTTTTTTAAAAATGAATGGAACAAGTAGTGGCCTGGCTTTTTCTGTGTAGCAAGGCAGACTACATCACCATAAATAGAATGTCAGACTTCTACTGCTGTATTGTTGTCTGTATTATTATAGCATTTTGAATAATACATTTTTTCAATGGTTAGCTACAAGTGACATAATCTTTCTAATAAATACATGCCTTTGTTATTAATATTATCCTGTTTCTCTTCAATTAATTCAATACAGCAGCTTTTGCTGTTTATAGATTGGTAGCTTCACTCAAAGCAAGGAACACATTATAAACAACAAAATGTTAAAATAGAATACACAGAAACCCTTCTAAAAATAAATTTAAAGGTATGAAAGAATGAAATTGACCAGAGAGAAGTAGCTTCCCTAATTCAGGGATTTGCAACCTATGGCCCCTGGGCCAGAGCCACACCCCGACGCCATTCCATCTGGCCCACGGTGATGACCCAGGAAGTGGGCGTGCATGTGCAAACGCGCCCACCAGCAGTGGGAAAATACGTGTCTGGCCCACTCAGCTGTTTGATGTGGAGTTATCTGGCCCATGGCATGGAACCCTTGGGAACCCTTGCCCTAATTCATGGACTAAGCCTCAAATCATTTAGATCTATCTATAGAAGATTTGGGAATAAAATGTGTCTTCAGTGCATCTTTTTGTCTCTAGGCCAGAAGGAAATTGGAGGGTAACCTATCCCTAGACCTAAAGACAAAAGCAACACACACACAAAATCTGGAAACTAGAAGCCTCTTTCCCCAACTTATTTTGTTTGATATGGTCTGGGGTAGATTCTGAAAATTGGAAATTCCTTACTGAACCCATGAAAATCACCCACTCCAGATCTAAGGAAAGTAGTGCTAGTGATAATTGTGGTGATTCCACCCATTATGAATGGCATGTACTGTATAGGTTTGCTTATGACTACCAGTATAAGTTTGTGTATAAGCAGTTATCAATGCCTGTGTTGTGAATGTGCTTGGGTCTACAGTAGTACTTTGGCGAGTGGAGTTTCTTCTTCAAGTGCGGTATCCATTCCAAATATTGACTATATTCATGGTGATAGTCTTCCTGTTGTTAACTCCTTGAAACAGTTCTTCCGAGGACATTCCACTACAGTCTCTCAGTCTTTAGTCACGAAGTTCGTCTACATCCAGGATTCTCTTCCCTGGGATCTTGTTTTCATAACGAGCTGGAGTATTCTGTACTTCACGCCATTCCTCATGATATGCCCAAAGTATTGGAGCTTTCTTTGTTTAATAGTTTTAACGAGTTTTCGTTCTTTATCCATTGGGTGCAACACTTCTATATTAGTCACATGGTCAACCCATGATATCCTTAGCAGCCGTCTGCAGATCCACATTTCAAATGCTACCAACCCAGAAAATTTAGGATTCCTTAGCAATTTTGTGTGTTCTACTGCTTTATGTATAATTTGCTCTTCTGTTTTTATGCTTCTGGCTAGGTTTCAACATGACATTTAGTGATATTATAGCATTCTTTTTTATCTTGAATATCTCCATTATAATGTTAGGCAAAGGTCATTTTTAGGTCCTGTTTTTGTGGAAAATGCTATCAAATCAATAGTTGATAAGGCTTATTCTTGCTATCATTATTCTAAAGAAATTGTTTGCACCCTACCTTAATCCATTTCTAATTTTTCTTTTCTGTAAGAACTTTATAAATTATTTTTTTGTTTATATTTAGAAATTTTCCTTATAAGGAAATATAAAGAGTCTGTGTGCATATATTTACACACATGTAGACCTTCATGTCCATGCATGGGTAAGAATGGATAGATAAAATAAATATTACAAAATGCTATAGGTCAGTGATGGTGAACCTTGACACTCAATGTGTTCTTGAACTTCAATTACCAGAAGCCCAAGTCAGCACTCCTGCTGATGAAACTATTTAGAATTTAGATTAATAAACATAGTCCAGACACAAACTGAAAAAATTATGTTGTCATATATCCATTGATATCCATTTCAGTGGTAAAATGATGCAAGCTAAGAAGTTTACATAGACATTTGCTGCAAAATACCAAGTCATGGACTGTTGTGTGAGAGCAAATGCCTACATAAACAGCTTAATTAGTGACAATCTTCCACTGAGATTTACTCCTCTGGATTTAGATCAGTGGACATAACTAATAGGATTCTGGTTATAGTAAATTTAAATAGTCTGAAGATTTTGACTTCTTGGAATAACGTTTTGATTTTCCATTCATGATTACTACGCTATTTCACTGTAATAGCAGGAAAATGTGTTACAAATGGAACCATATTAAGAATCTGAAAAATAAATAAACAGCTGAAATCCTATTGCATTGACATAGCATAAAGTTACGTGTGTAAAAGTTTGCCATCCATGCAGTCTGTGCATCTGATTGTTCATCTAGTACAGCTTATGACTTCCATTTGGTACACATTTTTCAACAGCTTACACAACTTCAAGTTGATGCAAACATAGCTGGATTTTGGACATTACACATGGATTTTGGAAATACACATGTATTTTTGCATTGCTGGGTACTCTGTTTTTGCACACCCACTGCAGCTCTCTATGCCCATCAAAAAGCTAGTCCTGGGTAGTGGGGATCCTCTAGATTAGAATACAGTAATACCTCGCATAATGAGTTTAATTCATTCTGCGAGGCTGCTCGCTATGTGAGTTTTTTGCTATGCGAGTCAGACTCGCATAGCGAAAATCCCTATGGGAAAACTCGCATAACGAGGTTTTTTAGGGGGAAACTTGCATAGCGAATGTTTTTCATTATGCGAGTTTTCCCCCATAGAAACGCTCACTATGCAAGTTTTCTATGGTGAAAGTCCGACTCACATAAGAAAATTTTTGTTATGCGAGTCAGCTCGCTTTTTGAAAAACTCGCTCATTAAGCGAGTTTTCGCTAAGCGAGATTTGATTATACAGGGTGAAAGAACACAGAGGGATATAGTGGGTAGGATGGCTTTGCAAAAATATGACATGGTCAGAGATTATAAATAATATATTGCCTCATGCTAACATTCCTACATCTTCATGTCAGAAGCTAGCATTCTAATGAGCTTCTGTGAACCTGTGTTCCTTACCAATGAGCTAAAGATGCAGTGGGATATTATTTTTGTTGAACTCCCCTCCCCCCATGTATTTTGGCATTTTAGAAGTGAGTGCCACTCATCCAATTATTCAGTTTCTATTAGAAGTGGTGAAAAATATTTTGTGACTATTATTTCTTTGAATAACATATCTTTAAAATAAAAGAAATAGCCTGCAAAGAGTGCTAATGGGAACTTCTGTGGGGAAAGTATCTTGGTGTGCGAGCCGACAGCACGAAAGAAAAGAAGGAGGTGGAGAGAATCAATGTATAAGAAGGTTTAATGAGCCAGAAAATTTGAAGAAATCCAAAAATAGAGGCCGCTATTAATACCAGGAGCGGCTAACATCAGTCGTAAGATCTGCTGTCACATAATCAGAAATAGCTATGCTGAAAGTAAGTGAAATTATGGTCAGGCTTGTGGTTTATTAAACTTTTGGTGAGGGGCAGAAAGTTGGATGCAGTGGAGCAATATTATTATTTTAAGAACAATTGTGTTCAAATATGTGCAAAAAGGGACTTCGTTCCATCCTCATCACTTTCCCTACAAAGGTAAAGGTTGGCTTTGCTCAAAAACCAGTCATATCTGACTCTAGGGTTCAGTGCTCATCCACACCTTTATCACAGCTTGGAGGGTGTATTGTGATTGGTGCATTGTGATTATGTCTATTCATATGCCTTGTGCTAGAGAAGGGTTATGTGTATTATCATCAGAAGCGGATGATACACGTAGACAAGGAAACTGCGAATTTCTTTTCATAGATTCAAACTGGCAAATGATTGGCTTGTCTAGGTGAGAACGTTATTACATAATTTTCTATTTGTGAAATATGCAAAAACTATGAATAATCATAATTCATGGATACATACATACATAGATACATACATACATACAGTTGTACCTCGCTTAAAGAACATAATGTTTTCCATGGCATTGCTCTTTAAGCGAGTTTGCTCTTTAAGCGAAACACCATTGTAAGTGACCAATTGTGGGGGGGGATTGCGAACCCCGATTTATTTGTTAAGCGGCTTTTTGGTTGGTTTTATTTGTTAAGCGAAGTGAACATTCAGAGAAAATTTTGCTCTTTAAGCGAGTTACTCTTTAAGCGAGGCGCTCTTTTTGCGAGGTTTGACTGTACATACATACATACACACACACACACACACATACAGGTGTACCTTGCTTAAAGAGCATAATGTGTTTCACAGGATTGCTCTTTAAGCAAGTTTGCTCTTTAAGTGAAACACCATTGTAAGTGACCAATTGGTCACTTCTGGAGGAGAGGATTGCGAACCCCAATTTATTTGTTAAGCAAGTTTTTGGTTGGTTTTATTTGTTAAGCGAAGCGAACATTCAGAGAAAATTCTGCTTTAAGCGAGTTACTCTTTAAGTGAGGTGCTCTTTATGCGAGGTTTGACTGTACATACATACATACGCTTCCTTTCTCCTGCAAAAAACCTAAAGCAGCAAAGTGATGGTGTATTTTAGAGATGTACAATCAAACCTCGAGATAAGAACGACTTGACTTAAGAAAAATTCAAGATACATCCGGAAATCTCAGAAAAATCAGTTTTGAGATAAGAATTTTTAATAGGATTTTCTCAAGATAAGAAATTCAATGCATTCTTATAGGAAATTGCATGCAATGCATTCCTATGGGAAATTCAAGATAAGAGTTTTTCAAGATACAACCAGCCTCGAGGAATGAATTAAATTCATATGTAGAGGTTTCTCTATATGCTGCTTTTTCAAAGTTCTTTTTTAAAGCTATAAGCTCCAGCATTTTTAGAATGTAAAACATTATCTCCATGGGATCTGCAAATGTACTTTTATGCTCCTACATTCTAAAAAATAGATTGAAACATAGCTTAAGTATTTGCCTCCAACTTAAATTTAATTTTCATAAATTCTTAAACAATTGTGCCTACAGCTTTTCTCATAGCTGTAAAAACTTTGGACAATTTTTGCAATTGTAACTAGCTTTATGAAAGAGTGGATTTCTGTTGAAAAATTTATGCTTGCATAAGTTTCATGACTGGATTTCTGTATAGATTAAGTAATGTTCCTGTAACAAAAGTTACATGTTTTCAGCTTTTATTTTTCATTCATATGGAACACAGAAGCAATTAGATGAATACAGCTTATAAATTAGGCAAACTGATGTTGCATGAATAATGATTCTATCTGGGGAAATTAGGATGAATATGACAAGAATGTCTATAGAAAGACTTGCTCCATCCATGAGTGAAATAATGGCTTGATTTCCTTCCTGTGAAGAGAGATGTTTTATTTAAACAGTTTGAACTTTAATATGATTGATGAGGGTTGTCTGATCTTACACTGAAATTAACCCTTATCGGGGAGAAATGTCACCTGCAGCCAATTCCCATAGAGTCAAAACTACCAAGGGGATGATATCAGCATATAGTGCTCTGAGGACTTTGTTCAAGTGTCAAATATTTGAACTTACACATAGACCTGGCACTAACATAGAGGAGAGATTTCAACCTGCCAACACTCCTCCTTACCTGGTGGTGAACAGAACCAGGATGACTATGTAAGAGTTGACCACAGTAAGGCCCTGTCTGCCACTATGGAACAGACGCTTAACAGACAAGGTAAAGCACAGCAACAGTTGAATCCTAACCTACCTACCTACCTGCCTGCCTACCTACCTACCTATCTATCTATCTATCTATCTATCTATCTATCTATCTATCTATCTATCTATCTATCTATCTATCTATCTATCTATCTATCTATCTATCTATCTATCTATTTGCAGTAGATTTATATACTGCCCCAATCTATAGACTCTGGGTGGTGTACACAGTCCAGCAAACACCTCATTAGCTGCTCAGCAACAATTAAAAAACAATATAAAAAACAGTTAAAAGTCCTTCCAACATAATAATGCTGCCCCCCCCACTGTGCCTTATCGATCTCTTAAAACAGGTATAAAAACAGCATAACTTTAAAAATGATATAATCATTAAAAATCATTAAAAACCAATTACAAGATGGGGGACCTCAGATGAGTAAAAAAGGGGAGCTTGTTGACAATTCCAGCCCCCAGACCCACTTTGCTAACCACGTTTTCAGCTCTCTCCTAAACGGTAGCAACTGGGCTTGGAGGCGTAATTCTACCGAGAGGAGGTTCCATAGTGTGGTGGCTACGACTGAGAAGGTCATTTTCCTCGTGCTGGAGAGGCCTTCCTCCCCAACGGATGGTATATGGAGGTGCCCTCTTGGTTTGCTCTCATGGGACGGGTCGATGTCCTAGGGACAATGTGGTTCCTGAGGTATCCTGGTCTGCTACCATGAAGGGCTTTAAAGGTGATAACCAGCACCTTGAATTGCACCCGGAGACATATAGGCAGCCAGTGCAGCTCCCACAGCAGTGGTGAGGCATAGGCAAAACAACCATACCACACCACTGCACAGGCCACTGCATTCTGGACCAACTGCAGTCTCCGGATGGTCATCAAGGGCAGCCCCATGTAGAGTGCATTACAATAGTCCAAACGGGAGGTGGCCAGGGCATGGGTGACCGTGAGCAGGGCCTCCTGGTCCAGAAGTGGGCACAATTGATCAATAACATGCACTTGCCTGAAGGCCCTCCTGGTCACTGCCGTAAACTGCTCCTGGAGCAGAAGCCGCAAGTCCAGGAGGACCCTCAGATTGCACACCGGGTTGGATTGAGGCAATGATGCCCCATCCTAAACCAGCAGTGATAACTCCTTATAAGGGCCAGGTCCCCTCATCCACAGCCACTTAGTCTTGTCGAGATTCAGCTGTAGTCCGTTGTCCCCCATCTAGACCCTAGCCGTCTCCAGACAATTGGTCAGGACCTTGACTGCTTTACCGGGATCACCACAGGCATAGATTTACAACCAAGTATCATCAGCATACTGATGATATCTCAACCCGTGGGATAGGATGATCTTACCCAGCAGTTTCATGTAGATGTTAAAGAGTAGGGGCGAGAGGACTGAGCCCTGAGGCACCCCACACGTGAGTTGTCTTGGACTCAACTCCACGCCCCCACCCCGACTAGGGAAGAGAACCAGGACAGCACAGTGCCCTGGATTCCCAACCCCTGGAGCCGGTCCAGCAGGATACCATGGTCGACAGTATCGAAAGCTCCTGAGAGGTCAAGAAGAGCGAGTGCCCTTCATCTCGCTCTTGCCAGAGATCATCGAACAGTGCAACTAATGCAGTCTCCGTGTCATTACCTGGCCTAAAGCCTGACTGGAAACGGTCCAGATAATCCGCTTCCTCCAGGACCCAGGGTTTTCCTCATATTAAACTGTGACAAAGAAAAATGAAAAATCCAGTGCCAAAACTGTATATTACTCATAAAATCAACAAAAATTGAGGGAGAATGTCCAAAGCAAAATGCTCCTTTTTTATCCCAAGGTGAACTGGAGTGGATACCACATTCTTTACATTTGCCTGTGGACTTGGACATTCACCAGTTGTCCTGATTGGTTGGAAGCTATAGTGCAGGAAAACTAAGTTCCTCAGAGAACAAGATGAAAGTTCATGCTGATCATCTTAAATCCTGGAACCCAGATTCATTTGTTCAAATTTATCGATCTTTCTCAATGATCATAGTTATCTTAGTTTTGAAAAGCAATGTATTCATGCTACAGCTGTTGTTCAAACAATCGTGTGTACTTTGTATTCTTAGTGCATTTTTATGTTTCCTTTGTTAATTTGGTCAATCCTTGTCCTTTTATTCAGTCCACATTTAATTATAATAAATGAGCTTTAATTTGAGTCTAAAAATAATCTTCCATTTCCATTAATTGCAAATATCTGCATTTATGTTGATGTTGGCCTAGAATGGAAATCAAATGACCTACCTGGGGCTTCTGTTAATTCGAAGAGACATTGCATCCCATTTTGTATAAGCAGTAATGATAAATATAATAATAAGATGCAACACGGCATTTGGAATTAAATTTAGGTCATAATCTTTTCACTCAAAGACCTAAAGCTAAAACAAGAGGTCATTGCCCACTTCGGTGAAATTTAGCCACAGCCTAGAGTATGGTATCTTGAGAAAAGTACAGTCAAACCTCGCATAAAGAGCGCCTCGCTTAAAGAGCAACTCGCTTAACAAGCAGAATTTTCTCTGAATGTTCGCTTCACTTAACAAATAAAACCAACCAGAAACTCGCTTAACAAATAAATCAGGGTTCACAATCCCCCCCTCCACACACACACACAATTGGTCATTTACAATGGTGTTTTGGTTAAAGAGCAAACTCGCCTAAAGAGCAATCGTGTGGAACGCATTATGCTCTTTAAACAAGGTACAACTGTATGTATATTCTGTAGTGAGAAGTCATAGCTCAATAGGTTGTGTAGCTGAGCTAGGTCATATATCTACTGTCACAGTACAGATGAGTATCAGAAATAAAAAAGGTAATCTCTGAGATTCATTGTCCAGAATCCTGTTCATGTAAGGTTTGAGTGCTGTAGCTAACAGATGATGTCTCAGAGCACATGTCAATTGAGCAGTAAAGCACAGTTAGCAGCAACAAGTTACTCAAATCTTACCAACCAATACGATTCTGGCCAATGGATATCTGCAATATACACTACTGTACTATTATTTATCCTATGTACTGATACTAAAATTTATTTTAACACTCTGTTTGGTTGTTAGAACAAGAATTTTAATACAGTGGTACCTTGCTGTATGAAATTAATGCGTTCCCTGGGACATTTTGTATTACGAAAAATTTGTAAAGTGAATTTCCCATAGGAGTGCATTGAATGCAATTTCTGATAGGAATGCATTGAAACCCAAAATTCATAAAGCGAAATGCGGTTTCCCATAGGATTGCATTGAAAACCAATTAATCCATTTTTAAAAAATCGCAAAGCTAGTCATTATTTTCAATGGACTTTCATTCATAAAGCAAAAATTACATTAACCAAAGCATTCATAAAGCGAAGTACCACTGTACAGGGTTTTTGTCAGAATATTTGACTTAATGAAGAGGGTTAGAAAAAGAGAGTAAAGGGAAAAGTTAAGGAAAATGCTGTGTTTTATCATATGCAATGGGTGACCTCAGTGTCATCCTGAGACCAAGAAGAAGAGGTTGTAAGCTTACACTTATCAAAAGTAGCCTATTCTGGTAAAGTAACAAATGGTGGATTTTTTTCCCTTTGGAAGAATCATTTCAATTAATATTTTTCAAATATTAAAACATACCTAATACAAAATGTAGTTGGGAATGGGGATGTCCTGCAGTTGCATGCAATAAAATGCCACATAGACCTTGAATGATAACCCAAAGCTCAGATATTCCACAAATATTAATATTAATTTAATTTAATTAATTGTTCAATTTTTATGCCGCCCCGCTTGCCAAGCGACTCTGGGCGACTAACAACGATACAAAAAGAATACAAAATATACAGTTACAATTAAATTATCATAATGCACAAAACATTTCAAAACATTCAAAAAGAAAAAAAATCCCAATTACAATAGCAAAATATCAGAACATCATAATACAAAAACACTTCACAGAAAAATCACAGACAGACAAAGACAGACACAGATTACTTATACAACTTAAATACATTTATTGTGCCTAAACAGCTAAACATACAGGTGCTTGTAGCAACACAGAATCAGAAATATACATCTCCCCTCCATCCAGATGAGCATGTTTTGATGAGACAACAAACAAGTGAGGAAACATTTCAGTTGTTAATTATAGTATTTTTGCCAGTTTTTATAAACTATGTAGTTGTTCTATTGGTAATCAATTAGTTAAAACAGTTTTAATGTACACATAGTTTATTTTTCCTGTGTGCAGATGGTTTTCCCCCAAATGTAAATATGAATTGAATGTGATTGGATAGCTTCAGGATGGAAATATTCAAGCAGTCTGCTCTTGTCATTTTTTAAAGGAAGAAAAATGAGAAAAGTTAGGGGAACATTAATAGTAGATAGAAAATAGGGAGTATGAATCCAGACCTGAAGCTAAAAATGTCCTTGCTGTCAGTTGCCATACTGAATGGAGGTCATGCTATTCTTCCTAGTATTGTGGAGGAGGCTTATATTTTTATTCTAACAGTTACAGTGCTGTCACTTCTCTTCAGCAGAAAAGCTGAAATTGCTGAAGACATGGACATTTCCCTGTCATGGCTTGAAGGCAGAGTTATTTTTATACTTCATTTGCTGTGGATTTTTCCTTCAGTTTTCCAACCAGGATATTGAAACTCCACCATTAGTCTAATGCTTGGCTGACCTAAAATTGTTTGTCTCGTGTAATTGGAGCAATTATGTTTCACTCGCCGCTGTCTGTATAACACAATATAATATGTTCTCAATTCTGGTCACTGCTGTCTGTCATTTTGTGCCATGCGGGAAAGGCTGGACTATCGCAAAGTTGTCTTCGGTGTTTACTTGATTAACTGTGCGCTGATATGTCAAGGCATTTGTAACACTTGTGTGAATTCAGATATAATCACACTTAAAGTAGATCTATTTGAAACCAGTGGGAATTATTAAGGGCAGCGGTGGCTCAGTGGTTAAGAAGCTTGCCTTGTTAGCTGGAAGGCTGGCAAGTCAGCAGTTCGAAACCTGGGTACTGCATGACAGTTTGAGGGCCCGTCTCTGTCCCAGCTCTTGGGGGTACGAATGGAGCCTCGTTCAGGTGTCCCTTGAGCGAAGTTTCTCCAGGAAAAACCTTTCAACTCAGAATAATTTCTGACACGAAATTATATTATCTAGTGGGAATTATGACAAACACAAGTATTACAGATTTTAGTAGGTCTGCTTAATATATGGTTATGTCTGGATCCAACACTGGCTGGCAATCCTCATTTGGTCAAGACAGAAAATATTGTGTTGGTTGGTTGATTTCCAAGCAGGTGCCGTGAAGCAGTCAAAATATTAAGCTTGGACAAAGGTCTGCTTGATAGGTAGGTAGGTTAGTAGATAGATAGATAGATAGATAGATAGATAGATAGATAGATAGATAGATAGATCCTTTTCATCATGATCTCTGAATCTCAGATTAGGGGGCTGTTCTACCACTGTGCAGAACCATCAGAATCTTCCAGCACTAAAAAGTGGACTGCCAAAGTGACTTTCCAAAACAAAATTTCCATCCCCCACAACTTGACACCTTACCTTTTCCGAACCATTCTGAAGCCTCCCTGGGTATCATGCACTGCAGTCAAGTGGAGAGCCTTATATTATAGATAAATAACCCGTACACTCCTCTAATTAATAGAAATAAGCTAAATGATTAACTGGAGCTTGTCACATAGCATTCATAGAGTCAACAGCTGGGAAACGGTCCCTGAATCATAAATAGTTGTTGCCATGACACCATTAGCTGCTTACACGAAATGCTGCTTTGTGGATACTGCCACATTGCTTCACCTGAAGGATGGCCAAGAAGGGACCTGTCGCAAGCACAGTGTTTGCTAAGAGATATAAGAAACCTGATCTATGCAAACCTGTAAAATAGTCTTCCAGTTCAGGTATTCATAGGCTGGGATCTTGTTGCACAGCCGTGGAGCACAATAATGTGCCAGTGTGGTCTCCTGGTTTTCTGTTAAGCAGAGACCACCCATTCAACATAATAGGCCTTTCCATTTATGCAAAGAAGCACTCCATGATTCTTTGCACATGCTCCAAAAAGGTTGAACGGTTAATCCAGTGGACCACTGCACAAAAATGTAGTCATAGATTTCTGTTGTTCTTGAAATCCAGTTAAAATCTAGTAAGGTTGCCCTTGCTCAAAACCCAGTTGTATCCAACTCTAGGATTCAGTGCTCATCTCTGTTTATAGCCAAAGAGCCAGTGCTGTCTACCTTTGCAAAAGTTTTCGTAGTCTTGTGACAGGCATGACAAGACACCAGAGTGCATGAAATGCTGTTACCTTCCCACCAAAGTGGTAGCTATTTATCTACTTGCAATTTCTTGCTTTCCAACTGCTAGGTTGGCAGAAGCTGGGACAGAGATGGGAGCTAGCACTCGGGTCTTGAACTGCTGACCTTCCAGCCATCAAATTGAGCATCTTAACCAGTAAGCCACTGAGGCTGGGGCTGCAGTGGCTCAGCGGTTAAGAAGCTGGCCTTTTTAGATGGAAGGCCAGCAAGTTGGCAGTTCGAGACCTGGGTACTGCATGACAGTTTGAGCACCTGTCTCTGTCCCAGGTCCTGCCAATCTAGCAGTTGGAAAGCAAGAAATTGCAAGTAGATAAATAAGGGACCACTTCAGTGGGTAAAGATCTTAAGGACATGAAAGGAGCCTCATGCGGGAATCCCTTGAGCGGATTTTTAATTTATTTATTTATTTATTATTTCATTTCATTTGTACCCCGCCCTCCTTCGAAGACCCAGGGCGGCTTAACAACTAAAAACAATTAAAACACATACATAAAAATTAAAATTCAGTTAAAAAAATACAGAGGAGAAACGTGGAATATTTCTTCAGCAAAAATCTGTCATGCAGTATCCGGGTCTTGAACTGTCGACTTGCCAGGCGAGCTTCTTAACCACTGAGAAATAATAAAAAAAAAGATCATTAAATTTAGACGTGTGTCACTGGAGTCCAAAACCAAGATCAAACACACTGTTGTATTTCTGATCACAATGAAAGGGTATGAAAGCTGGACAATAAAGAAAGCTAATGGAAGAAACTGACTCATTTGAAATATAATGCTAAAGAATTTGCAGATACCCTAGACCTGTGATGGCGAACCTTGGCCCAAGCCCCCGTGAATCTACACGAATGGGTTTGCTCCGATTTATCCGTACGGGCATGTGTTCCTTCCGCTTCCAGGAGTGACAAGTGCGGTGCGGGCTGGATGAATAGCAGCAAACCCATTCGTGTAGATTCATGGGCTTCTGGGAATTGAAGTCCAAGAACATCTGGAGTGCCAAGGTTCACCATCACGGGTCTAGACTGTCAGAAAGAGAAACAAGTGAGTTCTTGAGCAAATCAAGTTGGAACTTTCTTTGGCGGAAACAATGATGAAGCTGAGCTGTCCTACCTATGGGCACATCATGAGAAAGCAAGATTATTTGGAAAAGTCAATAATTTGGAGAGAGCTTGACAACATATAACAAGAACAACATTTCTGCAGGTGTCACACAACAGTCCCAGTGTGAATCACACAATTGATTACAAAACTGAACCATGCAGCTGTTAATTGTGCAGTCATGATCCACATGATCAGTTGTGCAAAGGTGTAAGAACTACTTCATTTTCACAGGTGCAGCTTTACATCATGCTAACTTAAATAGGGTTTCACCCAGTGTATTTTTATGCCACCTTTCAATCAATACTTCCCCAGATTATTAACACATGCAACCAAAAATTGTATGAGTGATCTTTTTCTCTACAATGTGGTTTTATTTATTATAATCTCCTGCCCCTTCTGCTGTGAGAAAAATTTACACCCTAAGCTCCCTGGTGAAAACAATATTTTAATGTAGTATGATGAAAGGCAGTGTAAAAATAGATATTAAGAATGTTTGTAATTTTGGTCCAACATCATCATGGTAAAACTGTTCCGTATGGTAAATTATTTTTGTATTGATGATAGCAGTCACCTCGCTCTGTCTGAGTCTCCAGACGGAGTTGCTGTCTTATAGGAAGAATTTAAAAACATGACTGGCGGGGCATGTATGGGGTATGGGTTGTACGACGACCCGAGCCCGTTGGTTGGTGTAAGATCCCTCTCTCTTTTAACCTCTCTTTTAACTTTTTTTATCTTTTAAGAGTAAGTTTTAACTTTTTAATTCCGTTATTAATATGCCTTTTTAAAACTTAAACTTAATTTTTTTAATCCATGCTTTTATTGATGATTTTATACGATGTTAAACCACACTGAGTTGCCTTGGTAAGGAGGGTGGTATACAAATTTGAAAATTAAAATAAATAAATTCCTGGAAGAATTTGAGTATTGTACTTGTGCTAGTAATATGGGAATGCAGCAGATTTGTAGAATTTATGCACCATATTTCAGTCACAGTGTCAAGTCCGACCTTTTGAGCACCCATGGACCATCGTATGCCAGGCTTCTCTGTCCTCCTTAGCCCACACAGATCTATGCCCATTGCGTTGACAGTGCCGTCTAGCCGCCTAATCCTCTGGTGCCCCCTTCTCCTTTTTCCTTCCATCTTTCCTAGCATCAAGGCCTTTTCAAGTGAGTCCTCTCTTTTCATTTGGTGGCCAAAGTACTTGAGCTTCATCTTCAATATTTTCCCTTCCAGTGAGTAGTCAGGGTTGATTTCCTTCAGGATCAACTGATTTGATCTCTTTGCTGTCCAGGATACTCTCAAAAATCCTCCTCCAGCACCTCAGTTCAAAAGCGTCTATTCTTCTGCGCTGAGCCGTCTTTATGATCCAGCTCTCATGACCACCATATAGCAGTGGTGGTCATCACCACGTTCGGACCAGAAATTCTGGCTGGCCCTGCCCATCCAAGTTTTGAAATAAAGTACTGTAGTCCTAATTCGGGTGCAATGCAGGGCTTCCCCCTGGCCACGCCCACCAGACCACGCCCATAGTGTGGTAGTAAAATTTTTTGGAGCCCACCACTGCCATATAGGTATGCTCATTAGAAAGGTGATTCCTACCTGAGTGTTGTGTAATGTGAATGCCTCTGTGTACAGTCCATTATTATGAACAAGACTTGTCTATGAGTGAAGGGAAGGGAAGTAGCCTTGCAAACTTTATTTGGTCTAGTGCAGGGGTCTGCAAACTTGGGTCTCCAGATGTTCTTGGACTTCAGTTCCCAGAAGCCCTGATCAGCAGGCGTGCTGACTTGGGCTTCTGGTAATTGAAGTCCAAAAACACCTGGAGAGCCAAGTTTGAGGAACCCTGGTCTAGCGGGACATACTGTATATATTCGACTATAAGTCACCCCGAATACAAGTCGAGGTACCTAATTTGGACCTCTAAAACTAGGAAAATAGATTGTCCTGAGTATAAGGTGGGGGTGGAAAATACAGCAGCTGCAACTGAGTTTTAATAATTAAAATACATGGAAATACGGTAAAATTAACTAATTTAGACGTTTGTGTGGGTATGTTTTATAGTTTTTACAATAGTGTTTGTGCTTTTTTTTAAACTGTATGTTTGAATTTGCACCACTGCAGCTTTGGGACCCAAATATAAGTCGAGCTCCCCTTTGGACCTCATTTTTTGCGGGTAAAAAACTAGACTTATACTCGAGTATATACAGTATACAGATTTCCCCATGAGTTGGAATAATTATGGTTTGTGTCTACATTTTTTTACTTTGGCAAGTTGCCAATTCCAGCTTGAAAGTGATCCTTTCCAGGATTTTTGAGGAAGAAAAAACATAAAAACGTAATTTACTATCTGCTTCTTTGGGGGGACTGTGGTGGCTTAGTGATTAAGACACTGAACATGACTCCTGGAAGGTTGGCAGGTTAGCAGTTCTAGACCCGAGTACTGCAGGACGGAATGAGCTCCCATCTCTGTCCCTGCTCCTGCCAACCTAGCAGTTCGAAAGCAAGACACTGCAAGTAGATAAATAGGTACCACTTTGATGGGAAGGTAAACAGCGCCCCTTGCACTCCAGTGTTTAGGCATGCCTGCAACATGTCCACGGAAACGTCTGCAGACACAGACAGTGCTGGCTCTTGGGCTATACACATTGAGGAGCAGTGAACCCTAGAGTCTGATACGACTGGCTTTTGACCTTTACCTTTACCCTTCTTCTGGGAGTGGCCCGAGACTATGCAGTTTGCCCAAGGCCACTCAGTTTTGCTCTTCTGCTAGGAGGCATAGTAGGGAATCAAACATCCGACCTCCGACTCTGTAGCCAGATACAGTACCTAAACCACAGAACTCTCCAGCCAGCTCTGTACAGAATTAAGAAACCCTAAATCAAAGTGCATGGCAGTTTTGTTGACATTAGGTAGGCTGAATTATTATAAACAAACACAGATATGCACACAGAAGAGAGTCATCCCTGGCTAGGCCTTCATTTATTACTTTAAATTAAAATTATCTATTTTAAAGATTAATAGTCTCCCCTTTAAACATTTTTTCAAGGTGGATTAATCAATATAGGCCGGGAATAACCTTATGTAGTTTTAATACAAACAAGTACAAAAATGCCTTCTGTCATGATTGGTGATGTTGGTTTTGGGGTTTGTTTGTTTTTTCCTTACAGCTTTGTAGACACAGAAGGTACTAAAATGGGTCTCGACCAGTGTTTCCACATTTTTGGACTTGGGTTCCCAGAAGCCTAAGTCAATTCCCCAAAGCACTGATCATCGGCCTGGAGGTGCGGCATGGCAGCACCTGGTGACTCAAGTGAGGGCTTCAGCCGCCGCCACCCCCACACCTCCAAGGAGGCCGCTGAACGCCTCAACAGCTGCCCAACACTGCAGCACAAAGTGGCTGCTTGGTCAGCGAGCACGCGTTTGAAGATATCAATTGATGCATGTGCGCATGTATCAATTGGTATCTTAACATGCATGCACACTGACCAAGCAGCCATTTTGTGCTGCACCCTGGGTGGTCTCCCAGAAAATGTACTAACCTCCCCCCGGAAGACCACCCGGAATTGTTACTACCGGTTTGGGTGAACCAGGGCGAACCGGCCCATACCCACCACTGGTGGGGCTGGTTGGTGCATGATGATACCCGCCCCACGGAAACAGTGCCCTGCTGCCTCAGAGGTTCCGGCTTAGGCGGAAATTGACTTGCACCACTCAGTGTCATGCTTCTGCCTGCCCCAGACCCTAGGGCACACCGGGATTTGTCCCGGTGTCCAAAATGGCCACCACGGCCATGACTGTTTGCCCCTTCAGATAGGCTTTATTAGTATTTAATCGTTTAATTTGGCTTCTCCCACACTGCATTTTCTACATACAGTACTTTGCACTTCATATTACACGGTTCAGATGAAGGCTGGTATAGTTTGAAGATGGACACCTCTCAAAAATACCAACTTGGAAACTGAGATCCTAAAACATCAGTCTGGCACCCTGCACAATATACTGCTGATCTGCATCTCTGTTCTTTTAGTCTTATCCAAGAAGTATGTGTTTTGCTTTATTCATTCTTCAAACACCATTGATCATGGCACTTCCTGGTGTGGTGGAGGTGCTGGTGGGCCACATGAAATAGTGCTGTGGGCCACATCCAGCCTGCAGGGCACAGGTTGAGAATCACTGGTCTAGAGAACCTAATCCAAAGGAAATCTGAGATACAACAAGAAATGGCATGAAGATCATTTGGAAAACAAGAGTAGAGAATTCTTAATCAGAAACTTCTTGAGAGTCTCAGATCACATGTGGCATATTTTTCTCAACTAGTAAATAAATGCATCCTCTTCCTATCTGCTCATTTAAAAGCAAATGGTGTGGCCCTCAGTGTTTTGAATGTAAGGTAAAGGGACTTCTTTGCTCAAAAGCCAGTGTATCAAAAGCCGCCCAGAGTCGGGTCTTCCCGAGTGGGGCGGGGTATTAAATGCGAACAAATAAATAAATAAAAATAAATCTGACTCTAGGGGACAGTGCTCATCTCAGTTTACAGCCAAAGAGCCAGAGCTGTCTGCATCTACAGGCATTTCCATGGACATGCGGCAGCCATGATTAGATGCTGGAGCACATGGAACACTGTTGCCATTCTCGCCGAAGCGGTCTATATTTATCTAATTGCAATTTCTTGCTTTCAAACTGCTAGGGTGGCAGGAGCTGGGACAAAGACGAGAGCTCATTTCGTCTTGCAGTACTCGGGAATCGAACTGCTGACCTTCCGCCTCCCAGTCAGTGTAATTGCTATTGCTTGCTATTTTGTCACGAAGCACTTGGGTCTTGAACTTCTGGCCTGCCAACCTTCCATTTGCCAAGCTTGGCATCTTAACCAATAAGCCACTGTGCCATTTGTTTTGAATGTAGGTGCCAATAATTCTAACTGTACTAGGCATCTGTAATGTAAAAGAGCAGACAATCTTACACCCTGTTTGTCTCTTTGATGCCATTTGGGTGGGACATCTAACAGCGTTAGCTAATTTCATTATTCCAGTGCCCTCTATTTTTTCTCTCCCTCTTGCACACAAATATTTATTTATTTATTCAATTTGTGTAACCGCCCCAATCGACATGCGACTTTTGGCGGCGTACATAAAAATCCCCAACATTTAAAACTATAGAGACCCTTGAAATTCCTAAAAACTCTGAAAAAAATTACCTCCCACCCACATCACTTAAAAAATCTAGTTTAAAACTTTTAAAAGCTTGCGTGATCCTCCATTAAATATACACCTTGCACTCTGCTCCCTCCTGCTGTTGCTATTGTCATGGTCAGCTCTCTTTGCCTTACCTAGCTGCTCAGACTGTTTCTATGTCAAATTAATTAAAACGCCTTTACATTTTACTCTTTAGCCTTTAATTTTTAATTATGTGGGTTCTAAGCAAATTAAATATAATTTGAATTTTCTTTAGCCAAAATTAAAGCAAAAATCAAAAGATTTAATTTTTTTTAAAAAAATCATTTGCTCAGAGCTCTAGCCCAAATGACATTTTTCCAGTGTGTCACCGATAATTATGATTCAGAACTGGATTTGAATCACTCACACGTTAGGTGAAAGAGTTCATATTTCATTAATCATTCCTTGATGCCCCTGGGGGGAAGAGGCATGTTATAATAATCTAGTATGTCCATCATTCCTTAAACCAGGGGTGCCCAATCTATGGCCCATGGGCCAGTTCTGGGCCCCGATGCAATTTATCTTGCCCATGCCGCCCTCATCGCTCCCAGAAGTGGAAGTAAAACATGTCTGTAGGGTGCATTTTACTTCCACTTCTGGGAGCAATGAGGGTGGCACGAGCCAGATGAATTGGCATCGGGTGCTGGATCTGGCTTGCAGGCCATAGTTTGAGCACCCCTGGTTTAAGCAGAGAAGATGGCAGCCTAAAATCTATCTCATCATGCTGCAAAACATATTTGTTGTAAAACAGATTGCAAGGTGCGTTTTACTTCCGCTTCCAGTGAGAGGAACCATGTGGCTGGCCCACTGAACACGTGACCAGCCCGCAGCCCGAAAGGTTTGGGCACCCCTGCCTTAAACACCTGGCTTTAACTATATCTCTCAAGGAAAAAAAATTCCCTGACACTACTCAGTTGTTCAACTTGTCTCAGCTTCAAGTTTTGACTACAAAGTCTACTTTAAAGGAGCTAGTAATTTTAGATTTTGTTTCCACATGTTTGTAAGTTTGGCAGCAAGTAGTATACATTTTATTAGGGAGATTAATGCCTTCAAAATGAAACTCCTAGCCAACTGCCATTGATGTTAATGCTTTGAACAGTTTCTGCAACACTTTCCTTTTATGTATAAGATTATTTCTAAACTAGATCAGATTTATATTAGCAGGGAGGAGCAAAATTATATACAGTATCTTTATTAAAAAATAAGCTATTAAGATCTTGGAATGGTGCATTTCACTCACAGAGGGAACTGGGATTCAGCACTATTGTAAAAGGGACTGAGGCAGCTTAGGGGTTAAGACGCTGAACTTAATGACTGAAAGATCAGCAGGTCAGCAGTTCAAGACCCAAGTGCTGTATGATAGCATGAGCTCTGGTCTCTGTCCCAGCTCCTGCCAACCTAGCAGTTTGAAAGCAAGAAATTGCAAGTAGATAAATAGGGACCACTTCAGTGGGAAGATAAACAGCATTCTGTGCTCTCCAGTGTTTAGTCATACCTGCCACATGTCCACAGAAACATTTGCAGATGCAGACAACACTGGCTCTTTGGCTATAAGCAAAGATGAGCACTGAAATCTAGAGTTGGATGTGACTGACTTTCGAGCAAGGGTAACCTTTACCTTTAGTGTTGTAAAGGAAGCAGGGAAGCAATTTTACCAATTCTTCTAATCCCTTTATCAGAACATTTCCATGTACCTCCTCAGTTTGGAGACAATTCTGAATAAAATAGTTAATGTGCTTTTTTAAAAAAGTAGTGTTTTAATAAATTGCTTGTCTGGGTATGAAAAATCTAACTGAAAATTCAAGGACACATGTAAGTTAACTCTTAGAAGTCACTAAGTGTTAATTTTTCCAGTTAGTGTTCACAGCCATTGTTGGATATCTAATTTAGGTGAGGATTTTACTAGGAAATGTGGCATCTGTTTGTTCTGCTAAAAGGCTTGACATAATTGGCACTTGAAGTGTTTCTACTGGATTTTATAGCAGAAATTGAAACAGGTTTTATCACATGTCAGTTCTCAGGAGAACAAACCTGGACATGTTTCTGGTCCACCATGGGCGATTTATCTCTGAGGTGTCAAGGGCCAGGTTTTAGACCAAACTCCCTACGAGTTAGGGATTAAGGAGAGCAAAGAAGCTAATTGGCATGCACATTTTCCAATTTTTCTTTACGTTTCTAGATTTAATGAGAATTGCTATAAAACAATATGTAGATGCTACTAATGCCAGAAAAGTTGAGCAGTTATGATTCAAAATACTCAAAAAATGTTGGATGTAAACACTGCTGTAGTAGCAAAGGAAATATGGGAAATTGTATTTGAGGAAATGAGTGAAATATTATCTATTAATACAAGAATTGTATTATTATTGAGTTTTGGAGATGTGCAGTTGCTTGGGGGGGATTGATTGTTATATTGACTGTAATGACAAGACTAATTATAACTAAAAGTTGGAAAGTTCATTTTGATTTTTCTACTTGAGGAATAGTATAAAGCAGTTAGGATTATTGAGCCCTGGTGGTTCAGTGGTTAAACTGCTGTGCCACAACCAAACCTGCTGACATCATAAATTCAGTCTTGACAGGGATCAAGGCTGACTCAGTAAGGTCAGTAAAATGAGTACCCAGCATGTTGGGGGCAAAATGCCAATTAACTTGTGAACTGCCCACAGTATATTAGTGTAAATTGTTATTGCTAATTTTGTGACCTCTGCCTCTTGTAAAAACAACATATTTAAATCTTTCCTCTTCAACAGTGACGTTCATCTCTCGCTCCTTTTGCCTCTACCTGACCAAAGGATCAAATGAGTTTTTGCTGGGCATTGCTGATTTGGGAGCCTCGGAAGATTTGCCCTGAACTATTATTAATTTATTTTTTTATTTTATTAAACTTATATCTCACCCTTCTAGGAAAAACTTTCCTACTCACAGCGGCTTACCACACACAATTTAAATATACAAACTGACACAAATATTAAAATTTTAATATAAAACCTCTCAAAACCCAAACACCCTAATAAGAAAGCCTATGTAGGAAGCAACGGGGTGGAATAAAATGCCTAACAACCGGCTGGTGGTAAAATATTGCCAAAGGCATCTTTAAAAAGGGAAGTTTTCAATTGCTTTTTAAAAACATGGAGAGATGATGCCAGGTGCAGCTCCACTGGGAGGGAATGCCACAGCACTGGTGCCGCCACCAAGAAGGCCCTCTTCCTAGTCACAGCCTTTGTAGCTAGTCTCGGGGTTGGCACCTGGAGCTGCATTGTCATGGAGGAGCAAGTGATGCGGGCTGTTGTCCTGAGGGTAAGACGTTCCACAAGGTACTGGTCTTTAAAATGTTAAGAGACAGAAAATATAGGAGGGTTTTCTTCCCCATCAACCTTTTTAATGTCACAACTCACTACATATGTCACAGGATTGTCACCACAGAGAAGGCCAGCCACAGCTTTATTAGGGAAAGGATTAACCCAGTGGTGGGTTGTCAAATTTTTTACTACCACACCGTGATGTCGTAACAGTGTGGGCGGAGCCAACATCATGACATCATGGGTGGAGTCAACATCATTATGTTATGATGTCATGGGCGGAGCAAAAAATATATATAAAAAAATTAATAAAAATAAACAAACCTACACACACTCCTCGCTGTGGATAGCTGTGGCTGGGGGGTGTTTTTTGCTTCGGGAACAAACCATGCGCCCGTGTGGCTTTCCCCCGACCCCTACTTCAGCCGCAGTGATCCATCGCTGCGGGTGGAAGGTAGCTTCGGGTAGAAGCCACCCCCGACGCAGCGATCTGGAGGGTGGCTGGAGAGGCGACCGATCCGGTCGCCCAGGGGTTTACTAACCCCCTCCCCCGGGGCGATCCTTTCCGGATTTTTGCTATCGGTTCGGCCAAACCGGGAGCATCCAACCACTGGATTAACAAACTGCATGGACTACAGAATTGGATAATGAGGAGCAGTTCCAATTGTACCAGATATATAGAAGCCCTAGTGCAGGGCCAGAAAGGAAGGGGACAGTTTGCAAAAAGTACAAGATGGATTATTTTATGGAAAAATACATGTGGTGGCAAGGAAATAAGGAGGACCAACGTGCACCAGAAGTGAACCAAATGCCATCGGATTGCTCTCTTGTCCTCTCCCACACATAAACAACTTTGTGCCACTTACCTGTTTTCTTCAATGCAAAAGACAGCAGTTGTTGCAGAAGACTAAAAATTGTGAATATATTTAAAGTAGTGATTATGCTAAATTTTAGAATTAGACACTTTGTAGGTCTAAACATAGAGGTTCATAACTCTCAGATGTTAAACGAGCCTTGACTTCAATCCAGCAAACTTTTATTTTTACATTTAAGAAATTCATAAATATAAATATTTATGATTTTTTTTAGTACCTGCATGGAGTATGTGATTAAGCTGCCAGACTCAACTATCTTTGCACTGATTAGATGATGATTACTGTAATTCATTATATTCCACAAGAAATCCCATTTGCAGGATGCATGGGTGTGAAATTGTTTAATTGTTTCGCTACTCTTTCCAAAGAAATAACTAGATCACTAGGTGGAACAGAATGCCTCAGTTACATGTGGGTGTTCATCCTCAGAACTTAAAAGCACTGTAAAAATATTCAATTTCAAGAAGGAAACACAAAGTGAGATTTTTGCTGAAATGAGCTGACTCCAGGGTATTTTTTAGATGTTGACAATCTTGCTCTATAATATGCTTTGAGGGTAGTTTTATCATATTCATTGCATTCATTTTGAAGATTAACATGTTTCATATGTCAATTAAAAGAATGTTTTGGATTTCCCCCCTCTTGAACCCTGTAATTTAAAGGAGGAAATATGATGCTATTTGGATATTTGAAGACCCTCAATTGCTCTCCCCACCCCTTGCACCAGTTGTAGAAAGTCTTCAGTCTTGTTCATGCATGGTAAATTCCCATGTTTGAGTAGAAAAATGTCATTTCCCACAATGGATGGTTAGTTGAATGAGAGGTTGCTTTAGTCTAGTCCAGGGGTTCTCAACCTTTTAAATCTGTGGCCTGGGTCACACACCCTCAGACAGCTGCGCGGGCCTTAGTGGTGGTTCCCCCGCTGTAAACGCTGCCATAAATGTACCCACAGTTGTTCTAAATGCATTTATGACAGCCATGGGCACATTTCAGGCTGTCATAAATGGCTCTACTTCTGGTGGCGGTGGGCCACATGAAATGGTGCCACAGGCCGGGTCCAACCCACGGGCCATAGGTTGAGAACCCTTGGCCTAGTTTATCAGATTTTGGATATTTTCACTCTGAAAGGCATTCCCCAAAATTTGGCTATTCCCATAGCTTATAATGCTGTGCTTCTTTTTTAGTTGGGTTAATGTACAGGGTAGGAATCTGAAAATCTGTGTGTGTGTTCTTTAGGCACCATTATAGCAGAACATTTGCTTTCTCTGGTGCAACCCTCCTTGATATGTCCTCCAAAAGGTTGTGTCCAACACATAGGGCAATATGTTGCTCTGTAGATGAACTGTTTTTCTACACATCCAAAGTGAACATTGTTCCATACTACTTAATGAAACTAGAAAAGGAAAAATACAAATTTACTGTAAATTTCCATTCTCAAGCAACCTGAGGTGAGATAGTCTTCCTCCTGATATTTACAGGAAGAAGAAGTGTTGCTTGCCTGTAATCTCAAAGAGAGCAAATGAATCTGATAATGAGAATGAAGCAGTAGTGTAGCACTGATTTCAGCTGCCTGGGACATAAGCCAAATTTGCCACCCCCTGGTGGATGTTGGTACCCGCTCCCGCTAGGGCTTCTGGGGATTGTAGTCCAAGAATACCCATAGCCCAAAATGTGCCGCCTGGGGCAAGCCACCCCCTCAAATCCCCTTCCTATGCTGCTGGAATGAAATATAAGAGAGCTAGTGTTCTCTAGTTTGTTGTTCTTGCTGGTGTATATGGTTGGCTCTATGCTTAAATGTCCTGAGTCCAGAAAGGTCTCATTATGTTTAAATTTCTTCAGTGTATGCTTGTTAGGCACTCATGTTGTTGAAGATTTTTTTTCTTACGTTTTTAAATATATGGTTTTGCCTTCCTGGAGTTAAAAGGTGTTTGTTCATGCTCTGCATTTGGTCTAAGCCAGAGATGGTTAGAAGATTCAACTGTCAACCGGGATAACAAGCTTCCTAAAAGTAGAGAAGCTTTGAGATTGGATATAGAAGTTAAGTTCATATTTTCCTTTTCACTAGAGATATGCAAGTTTGTGTTTTTGAAAAAATGTAAATCAGCAAAACTCAGTTTTCCACTCTCTTACTGCTAACTTTAAAAATCTCCATATGGCATAATGTACACATGTGCGTGCGCACACACACACACATACTACATTTTCTTCTCATAGCACATGTGATATATAGGCTACCTTGTGAGTCATTGACCCAGAGTCATCCAGGGATTTTTATGATTGAACCCTGTTCTCTCTAGCCTACTAATAACTCTGCCATACTGACCTATGTATCAAGTCATATACAATACTGTGTCAAAGTCTTATGACACCACTAGCTGGTTTGGAGAAAATTAATATATATTTGGGGGGAGGGCACATGTCAGACACCCTAACTCCAAACTTCACAAAACATGGGAAAAGGTTGAAAGGAAAGTTAGCAGAATAATATCTCCAATTTTGGTGTGTCTACATGGCTCAGGGGCTGAGTTATGGGCCCCCAGATCACTCATTGAATTTCCCCCAAACCAGCTGGTGGGTATTGTATGTGTGCATGTAGTACATATATATACTACATCAGGGATTCTCAACGTGTAGCCCATGGCACCATTTCATGTGGCCCCCTACCGCCTCCATCACAACAGGAAGTGCCATGTGGTGGAGGAAGGGCAAAATGGTTGTCCGGCCCCCGAAGCTGTCTGAAGGACCGTGACCCGGCCCCTGGCTTTAAAAGGTTGAGAACTCCTGTACTACACAGTATAGAGATCCATATATAGTAGAGATTACATAGTAGAATGCAAAATGGAGAACAACTCTGTCAAATAAAACAATCAAATATCCTGAAAAAGTTGTTTTCATGCAGTTTGTGCCTTGCAATGTCCTAAATGTAGATGGCTTTTTACTGAAGATAATATATCGTCCTATAAAACAAAATAGAAAAAATACATTTAAGGGCTTGAAATGTAATCTCCCTTCTCCTTTCCCCCCTCCTTGTTGATGATACTTGCTTGTTCCAACGTGTGTCGTTGAAGATCTGAAGGTTACAAATCTTCACAATCTGTCTGGTGTACATCATTATAGACTTGTACATACAAAGAACACCTGGAATAGTCCCGCTTTTATCTGTTTGGGTTTTAACGTGGCCCATTGTCGTTGCCTGGGCTTGTTAGTGCAAGTCAGCAGTCGACAGTATCAGCTGAACCTGCTCAACTAGCTTAACTCTTGCTATACTCAAGTCGTGTATCTCTGCCTCCCCATTCAAGATGCTTCATATGAAGTCTCTTCAGAAGGTGAAGAGTAGGGTACAAGCCTGCTTTGGAAGGCATAGTAACTCCAGTGGTGGACTTTGCCGCCCTTCCCCCTGAGCCCACACCAATGGCCCTGGGAAGAAGGAGCCAGGGCAGGTTGAAGACTTTGATGCCCCTCAGTGGCGTCGCGTAGGGGGGGTAGGGGGTGCCCCACCCCAGGCAGCACCTTTTGGGCTATGAGTGTTCCTGGACTACAGTTCCCAGAAGCCCTAGCAGGAGTGGGCGTCGGTGCCCACCAGGGGACGTCAAATTTGGCTTAAGCCCCAGGCGGCTGAAATCCACACAACGTTACTGCCGCCCCTCCCCCCGAAGCCCACACCAATGGCCAGAGGAAGAAGGAGGCAGGGCAGGTTGAGGACTTCGCCACTCCTCCCCCTGAGACCCTGTCAACATATTGTATTGTAATGTAATGTATTGTTTGTAAGCTGCCCTGAATCACTATGCCGAGTGGGCGCCAATATAAATTTGAACTAATAAATAAACAAATAAATAAATAATAATTAGAGTTGAAGGGATCCTTTGTAAGAGCCATTGCTGCTCCTACCCTCATCTGTAGTTTCTACCTTGTCTTTTTTTTCTCCCACGAGATGGCCTTCCTTAAAGAAGCCTCTTGTGTTTCCTCTACTTTCTCCCACTGACTCAGTGCTCGCTGCTCTCCCGTCATGTCTCAGAAGCAAGACTTTTTCTGTCTCGAGTGCTTTCGAGAAGAGATCAAAGCTGCTGAAGTGGAAATTAAAAATACATTTTAATTTCCCCAGAGTGTCCTTGGGCCCATGTGAGATTGCCAAGAGAGGCTTTTGGCTAAACAAGAATTCCAGGCTCAGTCCCATGTTCCACCGCAGCATGCTTAGGTCTTTTCTAGAAGTGAAAAGACCATAGGTGGAAAATGTACAGATGAGGAAACAAGGAAAAGATGGAAGAAAGTGGGCAGGGACGTACCTAGGATTTCTTTCGCAAGTGGTGTGGTAACTACGCTTGTAGGCTTTGGATTTCCCTTGAGTAATCAACTCTCAGCAACATGTCTGTTTCTCCAGCAAAAATCCTTTCAACGCAGAATAATTTCTGACACAAAATCATTATCAACATGCCTGTTGAAACGGAACATCCATCCTGGCCTTGAGAGCCAAATGTATGGAGCAGTCAAGCTCCATAGTAGAAGTCTTTGGTTCAGGAAAGGCACATTGGACGTACTGTGGAGGCACTTATTTTGGAATTCGTTTATAAATCCAGCCCTAAACCTGACTGAAAAACAGAGGCTGAGCCATATCTTAAACCAGGGGTGCCCAAAAATTTTGGACTGTGGGCCAATCATGTGGTTCAGGGAGCCGGTCACTAAGGCCAGGGGCCGAGTGCGCCCCTGACGCCAATTCATCCGGCCCGCGAAGCCCTCGTCGCTCCTGGAAGCGGAAGTAAAACATGCCCATATGGGCGTGTTTTACTTCCGCTTCCAGGAGCGACGAGGGCTGCGCGGGCTGGATGAATTGGCATCGGGGGGCGCACCCGGACCTTAGTTTGGGTACCACTGTCTTACACTGACAATTAGGTCAAGTTGCAGACGCAAGAAAGGAACCCTAATGTAGTGCTATAGATGTTTCCCTAATGCGGTTTTGTAGGTTTACTCTTTCAGAGGCACAAGGCCTCCTTATTAACCTTTATTGCTTTTGTGTGTACATCAAAACAAAACAAAGTGCTTGAACAAGGAAATCAGGTCTTATCGCTCCAGACGAGGGCTCAAGATTATATTGTAAGTTAATTTGAATGACATTTGCTTAATGTTTAGGAACGGATTAAGCTTGAACGAGAATGTCTGCTATAACATTGGCATTATGGTGGCAGAAAGGGAAGTGCATAAACAACATGGATGGCCACACCCACTGAGCAGGGATGCAAAGGCCAGGCTAGTACCTAAACTGCTCAGCTTTAAGAAGTCCTTGGATGTGATTTCAGAGACCACCAAAAAGCAGATTTTTTTTGCCCCTTAATATATATTGGAAGGAGTGCTGACTTTACTGGAGATTTGAGGTGCTTATAATTACATAGGGAACAGCCATTCTCATGAATGAGCACAGGCTGAAAGCGTTTTCAATATTAGTTTACCATTACCATTCACATTTGCCATAAACAAATAATGCCTGCTTGTATCCACAGGAATCTCAATAAGCACACAGGCACACATAGTTCCATGCATGCACAATACATAAAGGACACAGTTGCTTAGCAGCAACTGTAGTTCTTCGAGTGCTCTCCTGTGAATTTACACCAGGGGTTCCCAACCGAAGGCCTGTGGGCCAGATCCAGCCCCCGGTGCTATTTCATGTGGCTCTCTACCCAGTGGTCTGATGTCAAAAATTTTACTACCCCACTGTGATGTCAACACAGTATGGGCGGAACTAGCGTCATGATGTCCTGACATCATGGGCAGAGCCAACGTCATGACGTTGTGGGCTGGGCCAAAGAAAAAAATAATAATATAATATAATATAAAATAAAATATATTTTATCACTGGGGAACCAGTGAAAAGGTAAGCCCCGAAGGTGGTTCCCCCCTAAAGCTGTTACCAGTTCTCCGGGACACTGGGGAAAGTTACTACCAGTTCTGGCGAACTGGTGTGAACCTGTTACATCCCATCACTGTCTCTACCCCTCCAAGAGCATTTGAAAAACAAAATGGCTGCCCCTTGGAAGCTGCTGAGACAAAATGGCCACCCCCATTGTGCTGGCAGGGAAAAATGGCCACCCATCCCTTGAAACTGACTGAGCGCGACCTGGCCACCGGCTTGAAAAGGTTGGGAACCCCTGATTTACACTAATGGGTTAGTTCTGCATATTCATGTAATTAATCCATTAGCGTGGATTCACAGGGACTACAAAGAACATACTATTTGTTGTTTAATATAATTTCTCATTTAATGTAGAGTACACAATCCAGAGCTGCTGTTGTCTGACACTGTATGGAGGAAGAATACTCAAGTGCAAGTAGACATGGGTTTATCTTTATATATTGCGTATCATGTTTCAACTTGAAGTCATGGGATTTAGGTCCTTTTCATAAATAATACAATTTTAATGTCAGCTTTGACTAACTCACTAGGGTAGTTTCAGGAATCTTCCATGGACCATGAATGGCATTTGTGTCATCACACATTCTAGACAGAGAGCTGAGTGATGTCTCATAAGATTATATGCCTCAAGAAAATTGAAACAATATTGGCATCAATATAAGACATAATGTAGATGTCGGATGTATAAGAATTACAAGGATAGCCGTCACCAATCCAAGTTCACTGAAGAGGCTTCTGAATATCATTTATTCATTTTCCTCGAATGGGAAAATAATGATGCTAGGTTTTTGACAGGTGATGCATTGTGATAGTCCAGCATTTTTTAAAATGATCTTTCAACTCCAGTGATTTTAAGCAATGTTTCTAAAATATTTCTATAATAACAATTAGTTGCTCATACTAATAATTAGTAGCTCATGTGAATTACTAGCTTTTGTTAAGTTTTCCCAGAATTCTGTGATGATTTCCCTCCGCCACCTGACCATGTTATTTGAGCTAAAATATAGTTTGTTGAAGCCACTAAATCAGGAGTTCTCAACCTGTTTAAGCCAGGGGCCGGGTCACGCTCCCTCAGACAGTTTTGGTGGGGCGGGTGGCCATTTTGCCCTTCCTCCACCCCATGGCACTTCCTGGTGTGGCGGAGGCAGTGGGGGCCCCATATGAAATGGTGCCATGGGCCGCATCCGGCCTATGGGCTGCAGGTTGAGAATCCCTGCACTAAATGCTGAACCGTCAAGATTAAGAAACATTGAGCGCCTCTTGTTCAGTAAGCAGATTCTGTGCATCAGATCTAACTTTCCTTTCACAAAGTCACATAGGCTGACAATTAATCAGTTTCTCCAATATACAGTAAAACATCGGATAACGCTAAAACTTGGTTCCACAAGTCTTGGTGTTATCCGATTTTTAGTGTTATCCGATCCATGTTAAAATCCTATGGGATGGATCAGATAACGTTAAAGCTCCATAGAGATACATTGTAACCGCACAGGCTTTAGCGGTTGTTATCTGATACATCCCATAGGATCTTAACGTTATTCGATCCAGTTCTTCCCCCCAAATTGCTGAACGTTATGCGATTTTAGCGTTATCCGATCCAATCGTTATCGGGTGTTCTACTGTACCATTCACCATGCGGATATATACCAGTAGTCTGAAACCAAACTTCTAGAAAGCATCCTTTATAATGGTAGTTTCTGATTCAAGAAAGTGGACACAGACTAGTCCTGTCTAAGAGATGCAATACTAGGGTTTGGTCATGGAAAGTTAAAATCCTTATCATTTTGCCCTTCTAAATCCCTGTACCTATAGCAGCAAAAGTTTTATAATTATAAAACTCTGCTGGAGCACTTCCCCCCTCTCTACCAGATAATCAGCAAGTAATGTTGGAGTCCTACTCAATTGATGTTTCTCCCTCTACCTGACAGGAAAGAATGTATTACTAACTTTTGATCACACTCCTTGCAATTGTAGATCACTTCAAATGAGAAGCACTCTGAAAGCCTGAAGAATGATGGAGAGATTCTTGTTCGCACGCTGGAAAGACTGGCCCAAAGTGCCAGGTGAGTTCCTTTAGGCTTTCTGGAATTTCCACCCTTTGTGCACATTTTTTCCCTTTCATCTGTCCATAATCAACTCTTGCACTACAAGCTTCTTGTATTACACAACCCACCCACCCCTACACAATACTATCATCAAAACTCCTTTTATTCAAAGCTTTCCAGTTTCTCTCTCAACTACTCTCCTTCTGATCTCCGGATGTGGCAGGTCAGAATGACACGGCAGTGTTTTTTTCTCTCTTCTCTTTTCTTTCATTGCCAATATCTCACCTCCTCTCTAGACCAAATACTCGTCTGTTGCTCTTGTATGCTAGTGCCAAAATAATTTCTATGAATTCTCCAAGAGTAAGGATACTGGAGAACATTGAACGCTTTCAGATATAGCTTGAAGGGTGAGGGGCTTTGGGAAGCATTTGTTAAAACACTTGAAAGCTTGGATGCTCCCAAATATCTGCTAAATCATGGTTTTGGGTACTGTGGTGCAGGAAAGCACTATCACTCTCAGGACTGCTGCCCAAGACTGCATAAGACCAATCACCACTGTTGCCTTTTTACCACAATAGCAATAGATAGCTGATTCTGTATCACTATACACTAATGTTGCTACTAGTACACCATGATTCTTGATTCCTTGATTGACCAGACTATCAAGGAATAAGTTCCTGCTGGCCACAACTCATTTTCTGTTTGTTTTGCTGCTGTGCTCTTCTTCTCCAGGTGTGACCAAAACTTTTCACAATTGGGTCTTCCCAGCAGTGGGCATCAGCAGGTTCGCACCAGTACGCGCGTACCGGTAGTAAAAATGCCTGGCCCTGCCGACTTCCCTGCCTCGCCCCCTCCTCCTAGAAGAGGCTTCGGAGGGGGCTGGCTCCATTTCCCCCTTCATCAAAGGCTTTTCCTGGGCTCCGTTTCATCCCAAAGCACATCCCCAGCCAATCTGGAGTGGTTGGGGAGGCACTTTGGGGTGAAACGGAGCCCAGGAAAAGCCTTTGATGAAGGGGCAAATGGCTTCCGCGGTTTGCTATAGTGATGAAAATAGAAGAGGCTATAGTGAAGAGCAGTCACATGGCCAACAGGCCACACCCACTCAGTCACATGGCCACACCCACAGTGTGGTAGGAATTTTTTTTTTGCTGCCCACCATTGAGTCTTCTCATCTCTTGAGGGGCCTGCCAAGGGGTCTTTTTACTCCTCTAAGATACCACGTGACTCCTGCTGTCCAACATGCGTCTGTCATTTCAGAGATGTGTCCAGCCCAGTGCAATTTCTGTTTGTGATATTCTGCAACACTTCATTGATTCCGCTTTGTTCTCTTATCTGGGCATTGGGGATGTGGTCACGAAGGGATCGCTTTAGCATTGATCTTTCTATGGCTCTTACGGCTCTTGATAGTTCTTCCTCAGCCTTCGTTAATGACCAGTACACCATTATTGAAACAACAATTAAACTTGGGACCTCAATTAGACTAATTGTGCTCTTGTGCTGCCTCAGCAGTTAGCACAAGTCTGAATTTGTGAAAGTCACTGTCTTGAGATTAACCTGCAAGGCATACTCTGAAGAATGTGTTGAAAATGTAATGACTGTGATGATTAGTAATATTTTAATGTCCTATCATATACTGCCATTAGGCCTGCTAATCCCTTACTGTATAAACTAGCGGTATCCTAGTTTACTCTTATTCTGAACTTCTCATGAATTAGATAATAACGCATGTGAGGTAAAAAAATCAGAATGAAATGTGTGCTTTTCTAACACACAGTTAACTGTATAAATATTGGCTTTGAAAATGTGATTAAATCTTAGGTTAAGTCACAGATTCAGCATCAAGCCTGCTATTTGTTTATATTTTCCCGGCCTTAGTTTTCTCTTTGTAAAGTAAAAAAAATCTACATTGTCCATCTAATTACTGAAACATCCTTTATAGTTTTTAATATAAATTTCTTTCCCCACGGATCTTTGCCTTAGGGAAATACATAATACATCAATTAAGCAAAACCATTGCTTGGTATGAACTTTCTGGTGGCAATGCACTTTCTGAGCCCTTTCTCATTGCATCAAAGATGAATGGCACCTGGTTTCAATCATACAAGAATTAAGGATTCTGTGACACTTTGTGCAGTGTATTTCAAATGCAAGGTAATAACAATAAATACTGCAAGACAAGTTGTTGGCTTTCTTAGAAAACAATGGCATTTCCTGTTGCAGATGAAGGCAGCATTCCTCAAAACAACTTGATTGGTGTAGATGACTCTTACCTCTAAGGCTGCTCTAAAAGCACTGGAAATCAATCAATCAAAGGGATAGATGGAATATCGATAGAAACTGTTTCAAGCAAATACTGAAACTGCTAAAAATCTGAACTAGAGTATGCCAAGAAATATAGAAAAGAAAACAATGGTCCACAGATTGGAAATATTCAATATACATTCCAATCCTCAAGAAGGGGCATGTCTGCAGTTAATTATAGGGCCATTGCTTTAATTTTCCATGCAAGCAAAGTGATGTTCAAAGTGATGCAACTAAGTCTTTTACCATATATGTGTCTGATGCTCATAGATGGATTCTAGAAAGAGGCACTTAAAATTATATTGCAAGTATCTGCTGGCTACTGGAATGCAGAATAACCAGCTTATGTTTTGTAGGCTACAGCAGGGGTTCTCAATGTTTTCACGCAGCGGACCATGCCTCCTCAGACAGCTGAGCGGGCCGGACTGGTGGTTCCCCCTGCTATAAATGCTGCCATAAAACACATCTGTGGGCACATTTACAGCAGGTTTATGACTGCCACAGGCACATTTATGGTTGTCATAAATGCTTCCGTTTACGGTGGCGGCAGCAGGCTACATGAAATGGTGTGGTGTGCTGGGTCCGGGCCACAGGGGGAGAACCCCTGGACTATAGCAAAGGCTTTTATTGCCTAGCTCAGAGATTAGCAAACTTGGCTCTCCAGGTGTTTTTAGACTTCAAATACCAGAAGCCCAAGTCAGTACACCTGCTGATTGTGGCTTCTGAGAATTGAAGTCCAAGAACATCACGAGGAGCAACATAAAGTATAGACTACTCCCAACTCGCTCTGCAAGCAAAGATCCCTGGAAAGAGAGACCCTGGACATAGACAGACTTCATGGCTGAAGAACCTGAGAGACTGATGTGGCATGTCCTCGGAAGAACTGTTCCAAGGAGCTCAGAACAGAAAGACTATCGCCATGATGATAGCCAATATCTGGAATGGATACGGCACCTAAGAAAGAAGAAATAGACAACTTCAATGTTGCCAATGAAGAAATTCAAATAAAATATTTTGTACACCTTGGTTTAGCCATCAATTCACATGGGAGACTATAGTCAAGAAATCAGAAGACTGAGGGCAGTGGTGAGGAAGATAGGAAATATTTTTCAAGTGAAGGTATAATTCACTCTTGTATTCCTCATCAGTATGTGTGGATATGAAATGTGGACAAGAAAGAAAACCAACAGGAAAAAAACTAATTTGAAATATGGTTCTGGAGGTGAGCTTTGGGGACTGCCAGAAAGATGAACAAATTAGTCCTAGAGTAAATCAAGCATGAACTATCTTTGGAGGCAAAAATGATTAAATTGAGGATGCCCTTCTTTGGGTACATCATGAGAAGCCAAGGTTCTCTGGAAAAGACAATAATGTCGGGAAAAGCTAAAGATAGAAAAAGAGGAAGACCAAATACAAGATAGATTCCCTAAAGCAGCGTTTCCCAAATGATGACCCACAGAACACAAGTGGACTTCAGTCCCCAGAAGCCCAAGTCCATTGGCCGATCAGTGCTTTGAGAAATTGACTTAGGCTTCTGGGAATTGAAGTCCAGAAACCAAAGGTTGGGAAATGCTGCCCTAAAGGATACTACATGCTTGAGTTTCCAACAATTGAGCAGGATTGTTGACAGAACAATTTTGGAGATTGCTCATCCATAGGGTTATCATGAGTTGAGAATAACTTGACATCATGCAACAACAGCAAAGCCTAGGGCATCAATGGCGAACCTTGGCACTCCAGCTGTTCTTGAACTTCAATTCCCAGAAGCACTGATCAGCAGGAGTGCTGACTTGGTCTTCTGGTAACTGAAGTCCAAGAACACCTGGAATGCCAAGGTTCACGTGCTTAGGGCTTGTCCATATTTTTAAATAAGCCACAATAGCCATAGAAAGATCAATGGGCTTACATTGACTCCCATGTGGATTTTTCTGCTCCTTCCATACAAAGCATTGCAGAAGTCATGCCACATTATCTTAACTGCAGACTTCATGAGTGGGTGGGAAAACCTTTTGTAGCTATGGCAATGTCCCCTGTCTAGCAGACTTTTCACTTTCCTGTCACATATATTTTAATTTCCTAATAGAGCACATAAACTCAAACCATAAAGTTCCATGGAAGCAGGGACCTGTCCACAATATTCCCATTGTGTTCATTTTAGGCTCCACTTGGATAGCTTGGATGGATTACTACATCTCAATTCTTCAAGTTTTCTTAATTATGTGTCATACGACTAAGCAACAACTAATTTTTAAAAGCCTCTATCTGTATTGAATTGCTTGATCATTCACTGATCATAAGAATCTAGATTAAGCTCTATTATTCTGACCGCATGTTTCTCATCCCAAGACGACTTACAATGACTTAAGTCAACTTCCAGTCTTTCACAATTTTGTGATACACCTCCACATTCTCGAGATATTTCACCAATCCTTACTTCTGTTGTTTCAGGGTTTGTCATTGTCACTGTTGCCATCATTGAGTAACAAAGAAAATTAATGTATTGTCAGTTACTGTTAAGATGTGAGGCAGGAGCCTAGTCCCCAACCTTTGACATTTTTTAATGTGTTCATAATGTGTCCCATTTTTAAATGTGTTCATAATGTCAGCACAGGGCCTTGTTTGTTCTTTTCATTTTTGGACTATATATTTCTGGTCTTCTAGTGTTGCTCCTGTTCTCACATCTCAGATCTACCTCCCCTTCTTTTTCCTTTCAAAATCACTCCTCCTCACATACATGTCACCCAAAGCACATTTCCCTTGAAGTCTTTTTCAAGGTAACAAAGGTTTTTCTTTTTCGTCAACTGAGAAGTCAAAACTGTAGTACGTTTCAGTCAAGTAATTTGCAAATTTAGAGTGGCCAACCTTTTTACGCCTGACTACACCCCCAGACAGCTGAGCTATCATAAATGCACCTTTGCCGCTGACATAAATGCACCCGCTTCCACTTCCGGGTGCAGTGGAGGCGGTGACAGGCCAGATAGAATGGCATCATGGGCCGGTAGGAACAGTAGTTTAATCCAATATACAATAGATCTGTGTTGCAGTCTTCATCTACTTTAGGTCTCTTAATCCTCTGCAAATTTTGAGTTCATATGGCAATCTGTAGGTTGATAAGGAAACTCATCTCCATTCTACTTACTGCAACTGTTCCATCAGTGGATGTCATCATCAGGCATCTGGTAATCCAGTATATCTCGTTCAGAATCTAGCATGCTTAAAATTAGTTTGTGTTGCTGGTAAATCCATTTGTGTCATTCTGAATTGTGCAATATTACATGTTTTTTCCAATCACTGAATGATTTTCTGCATGTTATGGTTTGAACTAAAGTACACATCTCACATACTGCATTAAAATGACAACCTTCTATATTCTGTAGTCCTACCTATTCCCCAATAGTTTTAGGATTGTAAACAAATTGTGTTATTTTTAATAAGTACCAGCGATTAGTAAGGGATTCATAAATATCAAACACATGCAGGTATCATGATGCTCACTAAGTTGATTGCTTTGGTGAATTTCACATGTAGAAGTATTAGGATGGTTGATCTGTTTATAGTGAAACTAAGTAAACATTTCTGATAAACTGAGTGAAATTTGGAGCAGTGCCAGTGAAAATTGCTTTAGGATCCGGCCTACCTACATGAACTACATTAGACCAACTTCTTTGCCAAGCTGGTACCATGTATGTTTCAGAGTACCCATCATCTCTGACCAATGGCCATATTGGCTGTAGATGATAGTAATTATAATCCAAAACAACTGGAGATACTAAATAATGAAAGGCTCCAGTAATACGTGACCATTCCAGGCAAGAAAACCAAACATTTAACATTAAACCAAATGTTTCAAAGGGATGCTTGAAGGAAGAAAATGTATTTTTCACAAACAGGAGCAGCTATGTTTAAGGAGTTACACAATGGTGCCATTTCCCCCTAATTACTGGAGAAACCACAATTGTTAAAATGACAACCAATAGCCAAGATGTGTAGCAAACTGGTCTTCAACGGTCCTACTATAGGGGTCATGTTAATTGCCTTTTTTCTCCCATTTCATTAGCTTCCACGCAGATAGAGCGATTGCCTCCTTAGCTTCTGAAATCCTCAGGAAAATTGAACACCAGCAAAGCCCAGTCAACTAGAATCATGCAACACGTATGCCCTTTCTTTTGCTTTTCAGATTTAAATTGTTTCTACATAAAACTTTATTGCTGCCGCCGCCGCTTTCTTCCATATAGTTTTTAGAACAGGGCTGTGAGAAGTTATTGATATCAAATATGTATTCTCCACATGCCATCCTCCACCGTATGGTTCGTGTACCCCTGCTCAAATCTGGGAAACATGATTGTTTTACCAACAGTCTTTAACACTTTGTGGTACTTGCTGGGAGCAAACAAAAAAGCTGGGGAAATAGCAAGGGAACACAACTAAGCAAAGTTTCTATATCGGGGTGCCCAAACTTTTTGGGCCACAGGCCGGTCACAAGGTTCAGAGGACTGGTCACTGTCATCCGGGGACCAAATCCTGCTCCTGATGCCAATTCATCTGGCCGACGAAGCCCTCGTCGCTTCTGGGAGCAACGAGGGCTTCGTCAGCCGGATGAATTGGTGTCTGGGGCCAGATCTGGGCCCTGGGCCATAGTTTGGGCACCCTGGTCTATCTTTGTGACAGAGTAACAACAGCCCGGGCAGCTACAAAACCACCACCGCCAGACACTCCCTTGGCCAGAGGGCCTGGAGGGGAACAGCAGCAGCTGGACGGCTACAAAACCATAGGATGCTGTGTTTTTGTATTAATTATCCCAGTTATTATTGAAGTGTTTATTGTGATAATTTGATATTTTGTAGTTGCGGTTTTTTTTTTTTAAAAAAAATGCTTTTGAAATGTTTTTTGATATCATATTGTTGTAATTGTGATATTTGTTTCTTTGTTAGCTGCCCAGAGTTACATTGCGAGTGGGGCGGCATACAAGTTGAACAGTTAAATTAAATTTAAATTAAATCAGCAAGACTGTTGATTAAAAACATGGAAACTTAGGAGAAAGGTTTTATCACCCCCATTCTAAATTGGTCACATGGATAACCTGGGATAAGAGACTGAGGGGAACTAACCAGATTTTACTTAACTTCAGTTCCTGCCAGCCTTAGCCAGTCTGGCTGACAGTGGAATAAAATGCAATTAGCAATTCATCAGTATCTGAAAAACCAAAGAATCTTTCCCCAAAAAATCTATTTAATTGAGAAAGCCAGAAAATGGTGGCCTTGAAAAGAGTGGGAGAAATTGCAGTGTGTGAAGTCTCATTGTGTTCTATAGTAAGGAAGGAAAAAGGAGAGAAGACAGGAATAAATAAAAAAAACCTCTTCCTTTTTCTTACTATCTGAAGGCTCTCTAGGAAGGAGGTGCTGTACTGATCCATCATGTTCTAAATTATACAATTTCCTGTTCTAATCGTTTTAATATGGCTGGATTAGGAAGTCAGCTTCCAGTTAGCCTACACTACTTAACTGTGGCTTGTGTGTTTCTACCAGCACTGTAGATAGCAGCAGTTGTTTCTATCTGGTTGCGCTACACACAAATAGCATTCTTCTCTTCCAGAAACCCAAGAAAAAAAAGACTAGAGCATAATAATGGAGTTCTGAAGGCCATTCTTTGCTCTGTATATATAGAGAGCATACTTTGAATTTAATCCAGGAAGCCAATCTGGTTTAGAACACAGAGATCTAGGTTACGATTTTATGATGGATGGGCTCCATTATACCAATCTATTTTCAACCTCACTGGCTTCTCAGCTGGCATCTAGCTGCAGATAAAGGTGTTGGTTTCAGCTTTTAAAACTCCCAAAATTATTTCAGCAAAATTTAAGAAACAAATTTTTGCAGGGTTAATTTATAGATCACACCAAGATCCTCTAAATCCAGTGTTTCCTGTGGTTTTTGGACTTCAGTTTCCCGAACCCTAAGTCAATTCTCCCAAGAACTAATATATTGATTTAGGCTTCTCGAAACTGAACTCTCCTTCTAGAGCATTGAGAACCACTGCTCTAATCAAAACTTAAATTCAGTATGACTTAATGAAGTCCAACACCAGGTGATGTCATTATTCCTCTGCATTATGCCTCAGCCAGCAAGGAGATTAAGAACATGGTTTCTTGAAGCCATAACCAAGGATCTGGAATGTCCCCCCATTAAGATTATATTTTAATCCCACATTTCTTCCTTCACACATGGCTGGGACCATTGCTGCTTGCTTTTAAGACGAATGGTGAACACATCATTTGGGGACCTTTCCAGAATACTGTGATTAAGGACTGAATTACTGCTATTGTCACTACTGCTTGTAACCTTATCTACATAAACTAGCTTAGTTTTACCAAAACGAGTTAAAATATCTGCTACCTGAGATGCACTTACTAGTGAATATGCTCTCCTAAATAAAGCTGCACTTCTTTTTGACTAACACATGCCTAAGATTATGCTGCAAATCGAAGGTTCTCAGGTAATGCCCTCTTCACGTCAGTGCATGAGGTTTAATCAACATGTTAAGACAACATGAATGGTGTACCACAGATTATTACATTTAGAATTTCATCAAACTGGTTTGATAGAAGTAGCAAAAATAACATGACACAGCAAAATGAATTAAAAGTTTACTTTAATTCTGAACCATTTGTATAACTGTTCTCGTGAAGCATTTGTATCACAGCAGGCTACAATAACTTTGGATAAAAGGCAACTGGTAAACTGTCCAATACAAGGTTCCATACAACAGTTCTTTACTGGCCCCTACCCAGACATCTCCAGATAAAGTTTTTGATCAAAAACATGAAATAGATCCAGCTGCTTATTTTAAGCATATTAAAAAGGAAACTAATTGGACCATTTCTATTTGTCTAATTTTTATACAAAAAGGCTACACAATGTTAACACTTTTCAGAATACGATTAGAGTGATTATGAATTAGTGTTCTACACCATTACTCGATCCTTAAAAATCAGAAATTGCTGTAGCATGTTCACTATAACTTAAACACAGATACTTAAAAACCCTACAGTTACTGCAAAAAGAAAACTACTTTGAAAGCAAGCAAGGTCAGTACCATTACAGAGATTTAAAAATTAAAAAAAAGTTTTAAACAAGCAAGGCTGGGGTTTGATAAATTCCATCTTGTGATTCATTCTTGTGCATTCTTCGTTTCATGAGTCACTCCCCAAATCCATTTGTTACTCCTCGACCAAAAGGACCAGAACAAAAAGTTTACTTCAGTTGTTCCCATAGGAAACTCAGCTTGGTTAGTGTGTCAGGCACTTTCTGAGATACTAGCCCACCCCACGAGCCCTCTCAGCAACTCTACAGGCCAATCACAATGCAAGATCATTCAGACAATACAGCTGTGTAGGAGGGAAAAAAATAAAGTAGTGTTAAAACAAAGATATGGTTAGAATTGCATGAAGCCTGTAGTATAACACACCCAAGTTAATCACTTTCAGAGATCACATCACTGGTCAGTCTAAATGCAGACACTGCACAACTGATATTCATGTCTATGAACAACATAGGCCAACCCAAACAGATCCCTCCCTGCCAGCCAAGTTCTCAGATTCATAAGCAGAACTTCTTACCTAAAGGATGATTTACAGGTCGGTATCGAACCAGGCCAACTGATTACTGTCACCTGGAGGCAGCCCATCCATAAGGTCCTGGGCATGTCCTAGATCTGGCAGCCCATCAACTGGGTAGTCAGCACCAGGGTGGTGGCCCCCCATTTCATGTTCCATCATTGGGTCCATACCCAAGGCATCCTGACCGTATCCTCCAGAGTGGAAAGAACGGTAGCTAGGATCTAAGAAAGTTAAGGGTGGCAGAGGGGAGAAGGGAGGAGGGAGCATGTTAACATGTTAGATGCACCAGAAGCTCCAAGTATCAGTGTGTGAGATTTCATAATCCAGCCACACTGAAATCACATTTTTTTTGGCCTGGACAAAATGACAGGTCATTAAGTACATTGTGTGGCTCTGTCAATTAAGCATGCTACTACTAAAGCAAAAGCAAATTTCAGCCAAGCCATTAGTCTACAGACTGTGAGAAATCTCAGACAATACTATTACAATGCACACGACTGAAATGCAGACTTTAAATATGCATCTAGAAGGCTTCTAGCTTCTTCTTTTTTTTTTTTTTTTTAAACCCCTGCTTATAGAACAAACATATCTACATTTATATAACCAGTACATTTTTAAAAAATGTATGTTTGGTAAGATTCATATGTTGAAATACAAGCAACTAATTCACAATGCCTTGGTGAGGCTGTCTCAGTTGCTGTTCAGAACAGATTGACACAGTAAATTGTAATGTACACTGCCATCTTCATGTACTACGACTGCAATTCTCCATGAAATGTATTTTCATTTCATTTAGTGAAGAATTCATACATACCATCTGGGCGATAGCCAAGGGGTTCTCCCTGGGCACCAATATCAAGTCCCAGCTCAGCGGTCTGTAGGGAATAGATTAAATTAGACAATATAAACCCTACTTCCAATTCCTGGTTCTAAGGGCAACTGTTAAGGTGCTGTGTGCACACTTTCATGAGATTATCAGGTTATTCAGTTCCAGATGTTTTGAAGGTACTGTGTTGTATGAAGCAGTTTATCTCACTGGGGATTATCTGCAGTGGATTATTCAAAAATTAGAATTGTTCCAATACCATGTTCTTTGTGACCACTAGATTTAACAGAGCATTATGTGGTTAAGTATTTAGAACCCCACTCATCTTGACAGATTGCAATGCTGAACTGTAACCAACTGCTGGTACATCAGACACAAAGACTGCATAATGCAAAAGTGCCTCTATCTAATTGTGTTTTAGGCATCTTAGAAGCACAACACTGCTTCTTCTCAGAACAGATCCATCCTTTCTTAAATAAAGTTGTGGACATAAAGCTATTTAAACCCCAGTACAAAGTCCCAACATAAATCTATGACTAAAAAGGCCGGAGTGCGCACAATATAACCTACCTCATTCCAAGCCATTGGTTCAGTTCTGAAGAGAGAGCTGGTTAACTCAACTGAAAGCCGTTTCTTATAATCTTGCGGTTTATCCTCAGACATCCTGAACAACACTGCAGCAGCGTATGTGGCTATTTACAAAGAAAAGGGAGATGTAGGAGAAGTCCTGAGAACTGGGAACAGCTTATAAATCCCCTGCGCTACTTACCCACACCCTCGTTCCTGGAATGAAGAAGTTCAGTCAGTGGTGCCGTAGCTCCCTCCGCTTCAATTGCTTCAGCCGCTTCTTTGTCCTGAGCTAGTTCACACAATACACCTGCAGCTACTCTCTGGATGTTCTCAATAGGGGAATATAACAGCTAGAAACAGGAAAAATATGATTAGTTAAAACATGCACCCAGAAGTACACAGTCCCAATAGTACACAGTCTCACTTCCAATCCTCATTTAGTACCTTGGATGGTCAATCATGAACTGTCATGTATGTTATCAGAATAAATAAGCTAGCTCCCATCATTTAAAGCAGGGGTTCGCAACCTATGGCCTGCAGGCTGGCCCCGGTTCCATCTGGCCCATGGCAACAACCCTGGAAGTGGAAGCGCCCTTGCAAATGCACCCACCACCATTGCATCTGGATCATGGTGTGGTCTGAGGAAGAGTTGTCCAGCCCGTGGTGCGTTAAAGTTAAAATAACAACAACAACAACAACAACCACCCTGATTTAAGGAAGCAACGTCACGGGAATTACCTGCATCACTCTAAACCCCCAAAATTATTAGTTTAAACCGTGCTAAACGAAAAATATTATACAAATTGCTTCTAGTTCTGAGAGATATTGAAACCTCTATTCTTGGCTGTAGGAAATACATGTGTTAAAAATTTCCAAAAACATACTTTCAGAGTTTCAGTCTGTTCTAAGAGTGACTCTCAACCAAAACACCAAATTTTGCATTTGATACCGAGCTCTGTATTTCTGGGCAAATAGAAAGCAGAGGCTAGAACTCTGTCGATATTGTGTTTAGCTACATACACACACCACAACCACCATAAAGCAGTCATATCTTAATGTGGATCGATTTTTCAAAAAAGATAATTTCTTATACTCTTAAGCAAAATCACAGCTATTCAAATACTTTCTTGCTAAGTTTCTCCTACCTGTACGAACAGTGGAATGGTGTTTAGACCTCTAATTACAATTCGGTTGTGGACATCTCTAGCCAAGATGTGAAGAGCACCAGTGCAGCCTTCAACTATTTCCTCCATACGCACACCTTCCTGTACAGGAGACATAGGTGGGGGTTAGCCCAGCACAGCAGTCGTTCAGTCCAGAAAGCTCAACTCATTCAAACGCTTCTTTGATATTCTTCCTCACTATGAACCATATTCATATCTATTTAGAAGCAGTGGCTCAAGTGGCTAAGATGCTGACTGGAAGGCGGGAGGTCAGCAGTTCAATTCCCGAGTACTACAGGACGGAATGAGCTCCCATCCTCTGTCCGAGGGTCCTGCCAACTTAGCAGTTCAAAAGCAAGAAATTGCAAGTAGATAAATAGGAGCCACTTCAGTGGGAAGTAAATTGTGTTCCGTGCACTCTGGTGTCTAGCCATGCCTGCCACATGACCACGAAAATGTCTGCAACAGAGATGAGCACTGAACCCTAGAGTCAGATATGACTGGCTTTCGAGCAAGGGTGACCTTTACCTTTACCTAGAAGCTCGAAGTTTCTATTATGAATAACTATTAACAGTTGCCATTCGGAATTCCACTATGAAATGCCTCTTTAAGGTCTAATTATTAATTAACAAATTATTCTAATTCAACAATAATCTTAACTTTGCAAGACAAAAACAAACTGTTAGCGCCAGAAAGCAAGTATTTTTTATCTCATACCTCTGCAGAGAACTTTATAGTTGTAGAGATGTTCAGCTCCATTTTCTAACATATTTGAGGATCACCTCAGTCAGAATTCTAATTTATACTTGAGTGTGCAAATTTAGTAAAAGTACACTATTGTGCAACCCTCCAGTTAGAAAATTTAAGATCTCTTGGTTTATACTAGGATGTTTCTTCACTAACAGGTCTAATCACTGGTTTAATGCACCCATTCTAAAGTTCTGAAGTTTCCAAAAATAACCACAGATCTCAGAGACATCATCATTTTTCTGATATCAACTTGTGTTATCTGGTGATCTGCACTGAGCTACTGCTTCAGATTAAATGGAAAGATGTTAAAACTCCTTTGGCTGGAACAATTAACTGTTGGTGGCTGGGTTAGAAATGCAAAGGGCAACATTACTGCCAATTTAAATACTTGGCTCATAAGCTGAGGGGCTGATTTAATTTAGCTACACCAGGACATATTATACAGTCCTTGAACAATCAATTTCAATACACTCAAAGACTAGAACAGATTATAGATATAACATTTACAACAAGGTTGAATATATTGTGAGTGGATTATAAAATAATGTGTAGACTGGTCTAATTTCATGAACTTTCTCTTTCATACGAGAAAATCAAGACAGATCATACACTATCCTTTCTTCACTTAAGTATATAGGGTTTTTAGGGTTATGCGGGGATCTCCCATTGGATCCGGATAGCAAAAAAAACCCGCATATCGAAGAGCTCCGTGAAACAGAGCTTTTACGCTATGCGGGGTTCTACTGTAATGCCATCCTTTTATCATGAAGGAAGCAGAATAAAAAGTTGACTATGGATGCAACTGTACTAGAAATGTTAGTCAGTCCACTATACATTAACCCAAAGAAATTATAGTTATGTTAAAGTACCTAGATAAACCACCTCAAGGTGATATAACAAATCAATAGACAGAAATTAACTGCATGAAGTGATAAATGTTGTGAATAATTATGAGTAGCAAAGATCTATGAAAGATTTCAGGCACGCTGTCAAGCTAGTTTGTAACAATGATTTGAAGAGTAACAGCTGAGGGCTGTAGAGACCTTTGAATAAACACAACGCAGAGACACAATCATTTGAGACTTTATTTAGCAAAGTGAAACCATGCTATACTAAAGAATGCAACTCTTCATTATGACCAACGTACCACAAATTGCTGCTGTGTGCCACCCATTGAAGTACGACGTTGAGTGTCCTGGTGTGCTCTAACCAGCAACTGCACTAGCCTTGGAATAGCACCTTGTTCACGTAATGGAGCATGGTTTGCTGGACAGAGAGCAAGATTGCGGATCAGACCAACAGTAGCCTGCAATTAAAGAGAAGACAATTAGAAAGGTAATGACTTTCTACAAAGTACTATCAAGCATTTTAGAACCGAGCTTCGATGCAGAGCTTGGATTCAAAATGTTATAAAACACTTGAATTCTTCCTATCCTTATAACCTGACCTGTCTTATATGTCAATTGCATTTATTCTAGTTCTTCCCCCGCTCCCCTCTAAACCAAGGTTATATTAGTAACACTAGTTTCCAGAGAGCCTCACCTTGATAAGAGGCCAGTGAGATGGTGGATGCAAGAGTTTAACAACCACTGGAAGACCATAATGAAGTCTCACTGCATTTTGGGCCATCTCAGCTTCTTGGTGCCGACTAGTGAGGTGACGGAGTGCACAAATTGCTGGCTCAGTGATGTCTTCCCTGTCCCCAGCCCGGAGAACTGTGCGCACAAGAGCCTCAATTCCACCGACTTGGCATACCATCATTTTATTCTTATAGTTATTACAAGTAAGGTTAGAAAGGATACCAGCAGCGCAGGTTACCACATTGATATCATCTGATCCTAAAAGCTGCACGAGGGTTCCAAGAAGACCCTCCATACCTTCCTGCAATGAAGAGAATGCGTTTAACATCAGCTTCTCAGTATCTCGCCCTTAATTAATTGCAAACAATGATTAATGGCATGAACATTTATAATACCGACACTCCCTACAGATCTGGGTTGTATCAGGCACCTTCACTATCACACCCTTATCAGGTTTGGGACTTTATGGAATTAACAGAACATCTCAAGAACAAGGGCGTAGGCCATAACAGACATTTATTCAGGGAATATGCATCCAACCCATTTATACCCCCCCCCCACAGAGAGAGAGAGAGAGAGAGAGAAATGGATTGAGAACACAACTGTGAATGGGAAGTGGCACGTCCAAGACACCTTCCCATCCGTTGGAAGCACTACTGCTAATTGGAAGCACTACTGCTAATAAACCTATCAAAGGGCAGTTTGTTCTCCAATTAAGAGTATACAAGGAGTTATTACAACACTTTTAAAACATGCTAGGCATGTTCTCATTACCATGGACCTCAACATCTTTGTCTAGATGTGTTGAGAGGTAAAATTTCTAAAAGCCATGCTGAAAAATAAAAGGTGAATGGGTTACCTAGTACCTAAAGTCAGGAACACATTTAGGTGCTAGAATCAATGGTACAATCGCTAGAATTTACTAAACAGGGCAAATCTTGCTTTTGCACTCTCCATTTACAGACCCAGTGAAAAAAGACTAGAGGTAGGGTGCAAATTCATGTTTTCTACATCTCCCAAAAAGCTGGTTTGATAAAGAGCAAACTCATGCAAAAATGTGGAAGCAGAAATTAGGCTTGCTCAGTTTCTTGTTTTTGTACAACTTGAGGTTTAAAACCAAGTTCAGGCTATTTTATAACACTCCCTGGTAAATAAATGCCACAACATTATGTAATACATAAATACTTAAGGCCTTCTACCATTGTTACACCAAGTAACTGCTATATAGCTATAGTACAGTACACACTACACCTCAATGCTATTTTGTACAAGTGTGCACAGAACTCAGGCAAGTATATTCTTTCTTGCTCGACACATACCATGACTTTCTATTCTTATTTACTAGTAAATGAGGGGGGGGAGTGTTCAGATCACCATTACATTGCATTGTGAGCCACTTAAGAGTCACTTCGGTGAGTGGGCAGTCACACAAATGTAAATAAATAAATAACAAATAAGATATAAATGAACTCAAGGGCTGTGAACCGTGATATTAAACCATAAGCTGGCATTATATACTAACTCTTGACGTAACTGCTAGAATTAGTAACAATCCAGACTATCCTATTAGGAGCCAACCATTGTTTTTTTTAAAAAATATTCTGAGTAATATTATGCTATCGACACTTATCAACCTATTGTCTGTAAGGGATATTTTCCAAAACTAAGGGCCAGGATATGGATGGCTTAAATTTTCATACAAATATTTCCAGTTCCCGTTTTTTACCTGCTTAGTTGCAGCATCTGACAGATTTCTAAGAGTCCAGAGACAATTCTGAACAAGACGCTGACTTGGATCTGTAAGATGGAGTCCCAGGGCCTGCATACCACCTACAAGATCAACCAATAAGATTCCATGCAATGTATATTTTCTTCCCAAACCCCATCTTCAAACAGAATGTTGGACCTCTTATTTTCATAACAAAAAAAAAATACTTTCTGAAGTAACAACTTAGGCTCACTAGCCTTGGGACTCTTGCAAGCGTGCACATAGAAATCTAAAGCCTTTGAATCATTTCAGCCATCCATTCAATAAATCACAGTGGATTCAATTATAATACACATCTATAGTTTTAATTTCAAAACCAGACAACCATGTCAGTCTACAGTACATACAACATGGTTCTAGACCTTTTTTTGGCCATGCCCCACCCGTGACATACAATTCTAATTATTCAAAAAGTGAATACCTATTCATGTTAGGTTTCTTGTTGGGCCTCACCTGCCTTTAATTAAGGTCTGTATTTGTATTTTTATTGTGTGATTTTAAGAGACAGACAGACAGATGACGCCTAAAAGGCCATTAACTTGGTCTAAACAAGCTTCCAAAGAAATGCAAAAAAAAAAAAAACACTTAATAACTCATTCTCAAATTGCCCCTCAAAAATTAAAATTGGCCCCCTGTGGGCCCACACCAACATATTGTATTGTGATTGTAATGTATTGTTTGTAAACCACCCTGAGTCGCTATGGCGAGTGGGCGGCAATATAAATTTGAATAAATAAATGTGCCCCTTTGTTGGGAATCACAGCTCTAGACCAAGAACAAAGCTCCTACTTTTTTAATCAGACACCTTACTTTCCTCTTCAATCTCACATATTAAGATCTTAATTCCAGTCTAACTTGTGCACTACCAATAGACTACAGATAAAGTGAAGCCTTAACACTGTGTCAAACAATGCACTTTCAATAACAGTGCTTCTTCATGACTTAAACATGTTAACTACTTCACTAGTTGAGGCAATCAGTTGTACCATAATATGTAGTAGATGGGAGGTATTATTCCAACTTTAAATGGCAAATTATGGCTTTTATTTTACTGAGACTGGAGATCTCATAACATTATTGTCTTCACCCTGAAGCACTCCACATTATTTTGAAACACTTTCTGTACTTGCAACAAAGAAAAGGGCAGCATCAGCAAATTCTGAATGAAAGCAACCAAACAAGTCTTGACAGTTCTGCAATTTGAAACATAAGATGGTACTTACCAGCCTCAACAATTGCTGGCTTGTTACTAGAGCAGACCGATAGCACCTTCAGCACTCTACTTGTGGTCCACAGAAGTTTTTCATAGGTATAGGTCCTCATTATGTTCACTAGCGCTTGGGGTCCACCACTTGCCAAAATGATAAGCTATTTTTTTGGGAGGGAAAGGTCAGTTTTAAATCAATAAAATCTTACTTATACCTCACCAACCCCCAACAAATTAAAGGTATGCTCGTTTTCTACCTTGCTTATAACATCACAACAATACTTTAAGTGAATGATAGTTATTATCCTAATTACAAACAGCAAACTAAAGAGCAAATGATTTATGACAGGAGTTAGAAAACTGCATTTCCCTAATTCCAGTCTGACACTAACCACTGCATTATTCTGGCTCTTGGTTATAAATCTTCAGCAGTCTTACAGATTTATCCCCAGAATTCAAGTAATAAATTAAACTATGGAATGTTCTCCATCATTGGTGCCTATGTTTTTCTCTCCCAGACACTGCTATGGATTCCTTGGCTAATAACAGCATTGAACACTTGGCATGATTAATAATTACCTTACTTTCTTGATTACCATAAGCAAGAATCTGAAGGCAATCTGTTGTGATGGCCAAAAATTTGACATTTGTCTTGTTGAGCAAGGCAACCATTTTCTGTAGACCTCCAGCTAAACGAACAGCCATTTTGGCACCTTCTTGGTGTAACAGAAGATTGTGCAAAGTAGTAATGGCATAGAAGAGTACAGAATCCACCGGAGACCTATAAAGAAAGTAATGTTTGGAAGGCATCCAAGCCAAAAGAGAGATTTTCTGAAAATGCGTCGAGTCTATGATTTACATACCCAAGCATTTTGACAAGAGCAGGAATGCCTCCTGACTTGAAGATTGCCAGCAAGCCTTCACGATGGTGAGACAGATTATGCAATGTACCTGCCGTACAACGGGCTGTTTCCACATCATTTGTATTCTGCATAGTACGCACAATGGCAGATACCATTTGAGGGGAACGCATGATAGCATGGCGAGAAGCTTCTTTTTTGGACAACTGATGGACCATAACTGCAGCCTTGTTCACTACCACCTAGAAAACACATCAAAAATCTGTGCTTGTTTTGGTATTTAAAGAAAGTAAAAAATGAGAGCACCAAAGTAGTTTTAGAAACCCAAAACATGTACAATAGGCATGTCTGCAATATATACAGAACAGCCTCAAGTGTGCCTCTGAGGAATCACAACAAAATGGTACTCACCAACACCACATTTATTATATGCACATACCTGATCCTCATCATTCAACAGCTTGGTCAGTTCTGGGATGGCACGAGTTGCAAGTTCTGCATCATCTTGGTAGTTGATCAAGTTAACCACAGCATGTTTTAACATCTGGGAAGGTTCAGCCAGGCGCTGTACGTTTGTTGGATGTGCAGCATCAAACTGTGTTGATGGAATTTGCATGCCTTCATCCAAAGTTTCTGGAAACATGGCAGCACGAACTCTCTGTGCTCGAGTCATGGCATATTGTCCATCAACATCTACAATATGAATGAGTAAAATTTACTATGTGATTATCAAACAAACACAGACAGCAAGGCCATTCAGCTGTACTTACCAGCAACTTGCTCCTGGGTAAAGGACTGAGAGAATCCCTGTTCCCATTCATACAGAACTTGGGTGGTGTCAACATCTTCCTCTTCAGGGTTACCTTTGCCACTCAAAGAGGGAGCTGTTGTTGTGGCACCAGAATGGATACCAGAATCCAAATAGGACTGTTGCTGCCAGTGGCTGACCGCTGCTTTTCTATCTGGCTCCATTGCCATGTCCAACTCCATCAAGTCAGCTGCAAGAGATCAATGTCAGAAGTCAGCTTGTTGGAAAATTAGGTATAATTTTGTCAAAAGTGGATTTCACACATGATATAAAAATACAAGGCATATATGCAGGACATTTATACAGTTTTTCTTAAAATGTGCTGAAGAAACTCTTCTTCCAGTCTCAACTGATGTGCATTAGATATACCATAAGTAGAAATGAACCTTTCCATGGTGGCACCATCGTTTTTTGCCACTCGGGCTATTGGTCCTCGGTTCTGATTGGGGTGGGGGTTGTTCTATGGTGTTTGTTTTGCTCTTTTTAACATTGTGAACCGGCCAGAGTGGGAGTGTTTCCCAGATGGGCGGGGTATAAGTCGAATAAACAATGCTCGCAGTGTTTCCCAAATGCTGGTTTTTGGACTTCAATTCCCAGAAGCCTAAGTCATTTCCCCAAAGCACTGATCAGCCAATGTACTGACTGAGGCTTCTGGGAATTGAAGTCCACTAGTGGGTTGTGTACCCCTTGTTGGGAACCACTGCTCTACTGTTCTCCTTGATGTCTTTTCTTAACTGCCCTGTCAAGAGAACTCTCTCTTCAAACTACTGCTTACCTGCTATAAGAAGCTTGTTTTTCTCTGAAGCTGATTTCTCTTAAATGAATTTGAATTAAGGTTTTATTGGTCAATTTTTATAAACAAGTCAGACTGATACTTTTAAGTTCTCCTTGTAAGACCCTGAACATCACAAATCTCATCACTACTTTTGGACTTTACTACAACACAGAAGATGAGTCACTTGTAGATTTTCCTCAGCAACTGAAAATTACAGATGCTGTGTGTTCAAGACAACCCCAAAACTACTACTGACAGTATCAAACAATTCAAGTCCACATAGCTCTTCTCCCAATTAAGGAAGTTATTATTTTAAATGTTGTGAGCAGGTACTTATGCTAATACACTCAACAGGGTCAGAAACCTGTTTTATACCATCACATACCTTGGGTTGCCATGTTTCTTGGTGTGCTCCCAGAACTGTGTTCTGCTGCACTTCAGTCCCTAAAAAAATTTAAAATGCTGTTAAGATACAGGTTGGTTTTAGCTTTTGGTAATAAGATCCAATACAGGGACATAGCTAAATAATTTTAAGAGAATTTTGTCAAGGGCTGTCATAAGTACAAAGAGACTGTATAAACTATTTAATTATAATAATCCTGACAACCTCTCCCCAATTTTAAGTGTTTGTGGCAAAAATTGTCTCAATGCTGTTATATGGGGCAGAATTGTGGGGTCTAAATAGAGCCCACTTCTGGAACAAATACAGTCCCGATTCCTAAGAAGTATTTTAGGAACTGATAGCAACACGTCTGCCCCTGCAGTCAGACCAGAATTGGGCTTCCACTCCGTGTATAGCCATTTAGTACTGTATTTAAAACATTCTCATACTAGTTGAGGATACAATCAATGAACTCAAATAGGCTTCCCAAACTATGCTTAACCAAACAGATAAAGTGGGATCATCCCAAGTCCTGGGTTAATCAACTCTGCAAAGTAATTTCTCATAATGGGTTTCCAGTTCAGTATTTGCTCTCAGTGGCCACTCAGCCCAAAGAACTTTTTAAACAGAGAGTCTTAGGTATCAGTGCACAATCTGACTTGGAACTACTGGCCAAAAATGGTTCTTTAAGGTGGATGGCTGCTATCAAAATTACATTTCAACTTGAAAAATATGTACTGATGTGCCTCCCTTATTTTTTAAATGGGCATATTGTAGAGCCAGATTCTAGCTATTAGACTCCATGAATAGATATGGGCCAGTTGTACACTGATACTAGATTTAAATACAGTAAAACCTCATATAACACTAAAACCTGGTTCCACAAGTCTTGGTGTTATATGATTTTTAGTGTTATCTGATCCTCTATGGGATCCATAGAGATACATTGTAACCACACAGGCTTTAGCGGTTGTTATCTGAAGCATCCCATAGGATCTTAATGTTATCTGATGCAATTCTTCCCCCCAGATTCCTTAATGTTATGCGATTTTAGTGTTATTCGATACTAATGTTATATGAGGTATTACTCAGTAAAACCTCATATAACACTAAAACCTGGTTCCACAAGTCTTGGTGTTATATGATTTTTAGTGTTATCTGATCCTCTATGGGATCCATAGAGATACATTGTAACCACACAGGCTTTCGCGGTTGTTATCTGAAGCATCCCATAGGATCTTAATGTTATCTGACGCAATTCTTCCCCCCAGATTCCTTGATGTTATGCGATTTTAGTGTTATTCGATACTAACGTTATATGAGGTATTACTGTAATAAGCCACCTTCTCCAGTTTACATTGTTTAAAAGTAGCTCAGGTATGTACATATTGTATTTTATTGTATTTTAACTGTATTTTTATTGTACTCCATTGCATTGCACAGATTTTAAACTCTTATGTTATTGATAAGGTCGTAAGACTAATCAATTGATAAACATTAAAAAAAATCTAAGGTACTATATCTAAGGTACTATACCACCAAATAATTGGGTACAGCCTTGGTAAAATGTTTGGTATAATTGATTGTTTTTATTATTTATGGCTGGAGTTCTCAACCTTTTTAAGCAGGGGACTGGGTCATGCTCCCTCAGACAACTTGATGGACCGCCATTTTGCCCTTCCTCCACCAGATGGCACTTCCTGGTGTGGTGGAGGTGGTGTGGGGGCACAAGAAATGGTGCCAGCCTGCAGGGCTGGACCCTGTGGGCTTTTGGGGCAGAGATCTCCACTGCCGCTTGGGTTGGGGGGGGGGAGAACGGGCGTGGTTCAACCCCCAACCCAAAGGCAAAGGCGAGAGAGATTTGCCCTGCCCCCCCCCCCTGGTGAAACAACAGAGTGGGCAGGATGAATCCGTTAGATTTGCCTTTGGCCGCAGAAAAGCTTGCAAACCTAACAGTGAAGGATTCGTCTTGCCCACCCTGTTGTTTCAGCAAGGGCGGCAGGGCGAATCTCTCTGTATTTCCCTTTTGGGTTGGGGGGGAGTATGGGCTCTGGTTCAGCCCCCAACCCAAAGACAAAGGCAGAGAGAATTTTGCCCGTCCCCTCTGCTGAAACAACAGGGTGGGCAAGACAAATTGTGTGGCTGGGAAGCTGACTAAGGGAGTCCCATTTGGCTTCCCAACACGCTGCTGTTATGCAGCAGGGGCATGTTGGAAAGCTGAATGGGGAAGTCCCAGGTCGGCTTCCCAAACACACTGTCGGTATGCCCAAACTGGGACTGTCTGTTTGCTTGGGGAGGGAGGGTGCTTTCTCTCCCCAAGCAAACTGGATTGACCTCCTGTTCCCTTTCCTCTTCAGAAAGGGAAGGTTTAAAAAACAACAACCCTATTTCCTTTCCTCTTCATAAAGGAAACAGGGCTGTTGGGTTTTTTTTTAATTAAAAAAACACTGTGTGATCAATGCATCACACAAGTTAAAATCCAGGTAACGTTAAGACTTGTGGAACCAAGTCTTAACATTATCTGAGGTACTAGTATAACAGAAAACACAGATAACTACTACTCCCCAGAAGTTGTCATTGGCAGGAATGGCAGAATAAGGATAAATAAGAATATTTCATCAGAGAGCAACAGAATTGGCTAGTATTAGACTGAGCTGGAAAGGAAGGATCAGCTGCCCTTCATCCCCAGGCCAAGTGAAATGAATGGAAATGCCTTGCAACAGCAACCCAATCAATATGAATGAAATATTCTGGAAATTAGTTCTTATAAGCCAGTGCTGGCAAACCTGGGCAGTCCAGCTGTTCTTGAACTTTGAGTCCCAGAAGCCCTGATCAGCAGGGCTTCTGGGAATCGAAGTTCAAGAGCAGCTGAAGTGCCAAGGTTTGCCAGCACTGTTATAAGCTAAGCAAAAGGAGCAATAAATTTTCAATGCCAGATAATTTTATTTAGATTAGCAGTAGCATAACAGGCAAAGTGATTAAGGGTTGTAGAATCTGGTAGTATGGCAATACTCCACACAGCTGCCAATGCAATATTAAAATTTCCTCAAAGCAAAAAATACAGAAACACTTGAAAAAACAACTCTCCTTCTTTAAGCCAACCTCTCCACTCAAACCAACTAAAGATTGTCAAACAGACTTACAGAACTAGCGGCATCTATGGAGGTTTGCCATCCATATTCAGAGCTAAGGAACTTAATTTTTGGAAGAAAAAAGTTAACTCAAAATCAGATGTATGATACACTTTCAACTTTTTAGGAGATATTCACACAACCTGCAAGGCAGTCAAAGAGCTAGGATGATAGCTTAACAGTTCAATACAACTTGACCGGACGTTTTTGTACTATCTTGTAGCCTCCATCAAGCAACAATGAAACCATCTTACCTCAAGGAAACAAATACAGTAAAACCCCGACTTAAGACTACCCTGGGTTACGTTCGCCGCAGTTTACGACGGCAAATTCCTTTAAAATAAATCCCAGTGTATGACAAATTTTCACCTTACTACCGGGAATTTGTCTACCAGCGCCATTTTAAACTCTAAAATGACCCCCAACGGAAGTTGTGATTCATCAATTACCACTGTGGTGGGAGGGTGTTTGGAGCATTTCTGCTCAATTTTTCAGATTTTTCATTGCTTTTTGGCTCCAGTATAAACGCATCTTACAACCAGGAAGTGCTAGAATTTTCCCCAGCCCCAATCAGCTGTAGGTTGGAGATTTTTCCTGCAATTACCAGGGCTGGCCAATAGATTGCGATGATAGAAATGTGACATATATGCCAGGGGGGGGGGGGACACCTCTGAAGAGAGCCCTGGCAGTGGGCAGGCCTGCTCAGAGCCTAAGAAAGTGGTGCTGGCGGTGGATTTCTCAAGTGATGGAAAAGATTAGCTTCTTCCATTCTGTTTTCTGCTTTCTTTCTTTTTTAAAAATGTTTTAGATTTTTTCTTTTTTGTATTATTTTTCAGAGGTTCGGGATAATTTTTAAATTTTCAGTGCATTCCTATGGGAAAACATGCTTTGGTTTACGATTTTTTGGTTTACAATGAAGGCTGTTGGAACAGACTAGGTCATAAACCGAGGTTTTACTATACCTACATAAATTCATTGGAAATCTCCAAGACAGTAAAACCTCAGATAATGCTAAAACTTGGATAATGTTAAAATCCTATGAGATTCATCGGATAACGTTAAAACTCCACAGAGATACATTGTAACCGGCACAGGCTTTAGCGAACATTATCCAATGCATCCCATAGGATTTAACGTTATGAGATGGAATCCCCCCCCCAGATTGCTTAACGTTATGTGATTTTAGCGTTATCTGATGCAAATGTTATCTGAGGTATTACTGTGTGTAGCATTTGCAGAATATACCACTGAGAACATGCCTGTTTTAAGATAATGTACACAAACATTTTCAGTGGGACAAATTCTATTTATACACTCTGCTTCTATTATAAGACAAAGGAGAGGTTGTCTGTAGAATAGAAATATTTCCTAAACTCAACTATCCACCTGTTTTTCAAAGCCCTAGAGTTCCTGTTTCAGCTTCCCAGATGTGTCCTTTGTAAGTAAGATCAAGTCCATTTCATGTTTGTTTGTTCTTATAATGTGTTATGTGTTGCTTCAAAAAGTAGAAGACATTTCCTCTCTGATTTTACTATTATAGCATGCAATTGTTTCCACTTCACAATCTATCAATTCTAAATCTCGCGCAATTTAATGAAGTTGTCTGTTATTTACATTCACACCACAAAACAAAGAATAAATATACACTTCCAGTAGGCCCTTTTTAAAGCATTTAGTACTATTAAATGACACACAGTGCTTCCAAATAAAACTATAAAATTTTGTTTCTTACTACTACCATCCAAGAATCTTTCTGGATTATGCCAGCATTATAGGAAGTTGTGTCTAACTTTGCTGGAAATCAATTTAGTACATTTCAACCAGGAAATAAATACCCTGCCATGCCAAAACTATTATAAGCTAAAGTTGTGCAAAAAAAATTGCTTCCCAGCTACTTGCAAACACAAGAAGCATAAATGCATAGCAGAAAAGCATAACTATGCATTAAATACAAATCAATCTTTACAGAACGTTTCAGAACTGAAGTTTCCATATTTTAATGGTTGTAAACAAAATCAGTTGTTGATCAGAATCATAACTGAAGACATATAACAAAGATTACATTTTGGAGATCACAAGCACTAATTCTGTTTTTGCTGTTACATGATATCAAGTCGCCCCAAATTTATTGACCCATTAAACAAGTGATCTCCAAAATGTTTTTTTCAACAGCCCTCAGTTCTTGCAAGTTTGAGACTGTGGCTTCTTTTAGGGGGTAAATCCATAATGTATTTGGCCTTTCTCTCTCTCTCTTTTTGTGCCTTCCACTTTTCCCAGCATTGCTGTCTTTTCCAGAAAATATTGTTTTTCATGAGGTGTTCAAAGTTTGAAAGCTTCAGTTTCATCAAGTTTTGTTGTTACTATTAGTATTGGAGTCAAAAAAGTGTCATTCTTTCATGATGCACACATTTAAAACTTCATCTGTAGCTAGCTGCTTTCTGGACAGTTCATGTTATGAACTTTGATGACTTCAATGCAAGACAGAGGATTATGATATCTATATCAGTCTACATATAACGGAACCCAAAATAAAACTGAATAGCTTTAGCAAAAAAATCTTACAAACAAGCAGAGCCAGCTTACTCAATACATAATAATATACAGCAATGCAAGGTAGGCAAACCTGAACTATAATAGTGCTCATCCAAAAACAATTTGTCAACTTGCCAGTCAAAGAAACAGGCCCCTTCAGTGACTTCCTACATCCTGTGATACATCTGCTAATAAAAGCCTCAGTGTTCATAAGTAATAGAAGAGGACTAACTCACAACTTGGAATAGACTGCTAGTATCTTATTTCTCCAAGTTACGTTCTCTTAGAAAGAGGGTAGAGGAGGTTCCTGAATATGCTTGAAGGCATTTTATCTAATCAAATCAGAGAAGACTTACTTTTTCTAGCAGCTGAAATTGTTTTAACCTAATAAACAGCAAGAAAGCCATTTCTTATTTTGAAAGCATACCGACTTCTTCCTGTCTAGGTCAGACGTTAAACTGCCAAAATGATGCCACCTTTTGGTGAATTCATTCCATAGTTCCTTTCACTTGATCCAGTGTGAGAAAGATTAACTGGCACAATAAGGTTGCCATTGCCTGGGGTACACCAGATTGTGGTTAGAAAATACCTGAATATCCGCTAATTAAGGGACTGGATAGATTCAAGGGCACAAAACTCAGTTAGTAGAAATGGAATTGCCCACCCACCACTTCCATCAGCAGTTTCACCAGAACATGCTACAAAGGACCCTGCTAAATGGGATGAGGTCCAATACAGGTGGAGGAATAAACCCTAGAAATCAGGCAGAGGGATGTTTCACTAGAAGACAAATACTACCGGTAGGTATAATCCAGTGATTATATATAAATGTGTTTTTCATTTTCTTCATTAAAGTATCAGTACACTTTGGAAGGCAAGCAAGAAGCTACTAGACAACTGGGCAGAACCACATGATTCTCTACCACCTGGCCAAGAACAACCATGGCCTGTGTGGAAACCATTAAACAGACTGCATGCCGGGGTAGGAAGATCAAGGGCTAATCCGAGGAAGTGGGGTTTCCCTGTAGATGGTAGCCTGTGTGAATATGAAGAAGAACAAACTATCGCCCATATGATACAATCTACACTATGCCCCTCAACGTGCACTGAAGATGACCTTATGTTAGCAAGAGGAAACGCTGATGTGGTTCGATATTGGGCAGATATCATCTAGCCCTTTTAAATTCTATTTTGGTTTTAGATGTGTTAATTTTAGCTTTGTATGTTATTATATGCTGGTGGTGCCTCTGACATGAATAAAGTACATAATACTAACAGCAATAGTACCATTGTAATTAAAACCTATATACAATCTTTACGGTTGAATGCATTTCATATCTGCTATTCAATAGCAGTCCTTCATGTGATCCTGTAAGACAAGTCAGTCTTATTCCCCGTATGTGCAGGTAGGAGTGCAGACGTTAGAAACAGTGGTTTGCTTAAGACCTCTTAGCACAATTTTGCAAACACTGGGGACTTCCTGATGCAATTCACTGTGTTAAAACAGACCTAGAAATATTCAATTCAATGAATCAATTAAATGTTACTGACACCTATATTTATATTTAAGCATCTCATACGTGTATCTTTTTAACCCATCCTGGAGCAGAGACAAGCACATACTACATCTAATTATAGGTTCTTATGTTTACAGGGGTTTCATATTTGTACCAATTGAGTCCAGGCAATCTCGGTTATCATTTAAACTGTATGGTAGTAGCACTGAAAGTTGCCTGGTTCAGAATGATTCAAATGCAGTCTACACACCCCCTCCCCCAAATTTTAAGTGTAAGATCATTTTTACACACAAGAGTTCCTTTCTCAATTACTGAAGAAATAAAAAACCAGGTTAGAAGAAATTCTAATTTTGGAATTCATCTATCCCAGTCTTCTTTATGCTGGTGACATCTACATGTTGTAGAACTGCAGCATGCACCAACTCATCAGCTCTGCATAAATATTGCATCACTTTATAAGGCTACAGATTTATCACACACAATCAGAAAGCCTATCAGATAAGTAGTAATTAACATAGAAGCTGATTCTGTATAACATACAAGGTGAGAAGGACACATCTTTGCTTCTATTCCATCCCAATTTTTTAAAAAAGTATCTTAATGCCTCTATACAGATCAGTGGTATGATACTTGGAATATTGCATTAAGTCTTAGTAATTACATCTCAGAAATAATTCCGTAAAGCTAGAAGAGGAGCAGAAAACTGCAACCCAAATTATGAGTCATTATTCCTCACTGAGAAAGGTTACAAGGTTTTTTATTCTACTACAGTGGTACCTCGCTTAATGAAGTTAATGCGTTCCCTGGGACATTTCATATTATGAAAAAAATCGTACTGTTAATTTCCCATAGGAATGCATTGGATGCAATTTCTCATTGGATTGCATTGAAAACCAATTGCTCTGTTCTAAAAAAATTTGTAAAGTGAGTCATTATTGTCGATGGATTTTCATTCATTAAGCGAAAATTACATTAACTGAAGTGTTCGTAAAGCTAGATACCACTGTAATTAGAATATAAGCAAAGGGGAGACACAACAGAGGTGCAAAATACACATGGTGTTGGGGGAAAATGAGATTTAAAAAAAATTCTCTAGTCAAGATGAATTGGGGGAGACTGAAGTCAAATGAACAAAAATATGCTATGTTGCACAGAGTTAAACAGTCTAGTTTGCTACCAGATGTAGTAATAGTTACTGAAGTGGGCAATGTAAATATTAAAATCTATCTCATAGGAGGACAATCTTCTCAATGAATATTAGCTATAACTGTTTGTTATCCCTATATTAGAGTAAGTATGTCTCTGAATAGCAACTCCTAATAGGAATGAAACAAGTGCTGCTGCACTCATCTTCTGCTATGCATTGCTCAAAACCTCTGGTTGAGTAATATGGGACCAATTTAGGTAAGTGTTCAATTGGGTCTAACACATCTGTTCCTAGGATACCTGAATTATAAACAAGCTTAAATGCCACTGATTTGCATATACATAGTCAACGTCTTACTGATTTGTCCTATTTGTTTGGACCAGGACAAAAAGTGCTCTAAAGCCTATTTACATCAAGTGAGTCAACCAGATTTTTCAATCCAAAATTAAAATTTGTTATTCCTGATATATTTCTTATGTAACGAAATGTCACTGTAATTAAGTGGCTGTCATACGAGATGCTAAACCACGCTTCTTTTCTTCAGTCTGAAAATAATACAGTACTATATTTCAGATTTAGAAAACTTCAGAATCAACTTATTACAGGGGCCCACTGGCTATTTAAAACTCAATACATTTCTATTTCCTTCAAACACTGTAGTGTACTGTTGACCTATACAGTAATACCTCGGATAACGTTTACCTCAGATAATGCTAAAATCGCATAACGTTAAGTAATCTGGGGAGGAGAATTGGATCGAATAACGTTAAGGTCCTATGGGATGGATCGGATAACAACCGCTAAATCCTGTGTGGTTACATGAATCTCTATGGAGCTTTAACGTTATCCGATCCATCCCAGAGGATTTTAACATGCATCGGATAACACTAAAAATTGGATAACACCAAGACTTGTGGAACCAAGTCTTAGTGTTATCTGAGGTATTACTGTACTTACAATGATCTAAAGATTTTAAGGCCTCCGTTTAAGTTCCTTCACTTGGCATTTCATATGAAAAAATATTCAACAACCAGGTTTATGACTTTATGCAATTGAAATATTTATTGCTCCTAAGGTCACATGTGAAGTACAGTAAAACCTCATATAACACTAAAACCTGGTTCCACAAGTCTTGGTGTTATATGATTTTTAGTGTTATCTGATCCTCTATGGGATCCATAGAGATACATTGTAACCACACAGGCTTTAGCGGTTGTTATCTGAAGCATCCCATAGGATCTTAATGTTATCTGATGCAATTCTTCCCCCCAGATTCCTTGATGTTATGCGATTTTCGTGTTATTCGATACTAATGTTATATGAGGTATTACTGTACTGTATTCCCACTACACTGTTTTCAAGTTAAACTTGCAGTGTTTTCTTCCGCGAATGTATTTAAACTTATCATTCAAGCAGAGCCCCTATGCAACTCACATTTTTCTTCTGCTAAAGGTTAAAATACATATCCAGTATCCCCTGCCCTTTTCTTGCATGTATGACACATTCTCAAATAAAAAAACCCTATTACTGTCTTTCCCAGAGTAAAACTACAGTACTGTACATTCATATCATACCCTACAATTCTTTCATTATCCTGCTTACTGTAGCAAAACTGTGCCACCAACAGTATAGCAAACTACACATTGGTCCTATGAAAGATTATTCCTCTCACCACTATTAAGCCCTGTTCAGTTTATAATTCATAATAACCAACCTTGATTAAGATGAGAAATTAACTCCATCTCCTCCCATGCTTTGCTCATGAGAAGCAATGACTCTGCAGTCTTGTCCATATGTAGGCTGCATACTGAAGTGAGAACCCAGATATACTACTGCTTTTATACATAAAGCCTATACTACACACCAGCAAAAATCTCTGTTTTAGACTTGCTGCTGCTTACATGAGCAAAGCAACAAGGATGAGGAAGGACTATTTTTTTCTCATAGAACCAGGTCTATGATCCCAGACTACAGAACTGAATAGTGCTTCTATTATGCTGTTTGAGCACTATACAAACTTGTTGAGCAAGTACCACAAGCACTTAATTGTTTATGTCTATGCTCCTGAGAATTTAGATGCTTTAGTCTTCACACACCCATTTATTGGACATTATGCTCTCTTGGCTATTCTTGCAACAGTTCCCACATAACCATAATAACAACAGAAACCCTCCTTGTTAAAGTGAAGGAAAACTACGTCCTCACTTGCCTTATCCTAAAATTTTGATATTATTTCCATTTTAATTTGTTTCGAGCAAAAATGAAAGCATTCATGTTTCAAAAGGTAACCTCCTCCTTCTACCTGCAACAGGTCCACCAGATGAATGATATAATTACACTGGTAGACCAAATATATCTAGAATGTTTCTATGATGTTTGAACTTGGATACTCTTGGATTCAGCTGAAATGCCTCAACAGATTTATTCTGGCTATTTTACAGGTCAAGGAGAAAAACTAGAAAACACTAAATTCTAGTAGCAATTTAAAATGTGGTTACATTAGAGTAGCCCCACTGAAGTGACCCAGCCTACTTTGTAAATTCCACTGATTAAAATAAGATTACTCTAACTGCAACTTGCTTTGGGATGGCAAATCACAATTAGAGCAAGCCCATCTGAATTAGTGGAACCTAGACAGAAGTTGACCCTCTCCCCCCCCCCCCAAATATCATTATTTAGTGGGCATACACGTCATCACATTAGCAGGTTTTTAGTCAATAGGCAGAAATTTTTCAACATCTCTTAAAACTAATTTAAGTGATCAACCTTTACAAATGAGGGTGTCCAAAGTACAATATCAGCAAACTTTCTTGTCCTATTCTTCAGGGTTTTTTAAACATTCTAAGTTTCTCCATGTAAAGGTTGCCCTTGCACAAAAGCCAGTCATATCTGACTCAAGGGTTCAGTGCTCATCTCCATTCATAGCCAGAGTTGGCGCTGTGTCTGCAAACATTTCTGTGGACATGTGGCAGGCATGACTAGACACCAGAGCGCACGGAACACTCTTTACCTTCCCACTGAAGTGGTGTCTATTTAAGCTACTTGCAATTTCTTGCTTTTGAACTGGTAGGTGGGCAGCTGGGCTGGAGATGGGAGCTCACTCCATCATGCAACACTCAGGTCTTGAACTGCTGACCTGCCAACCTTCCAGTCATCAAGTCCAGCGTCTCAACCACTATGAAGAGAGTCCCTTCTCCATGTAGCCAATATTAAATATCTGAGTATTTGTAAGTCAGCCCTACAGTTAATTTCAAAACTAAATTTGCACCTCCTACCAAGCACATTTGTAGGGAATGTTCTATATGAATGAATAGTCAGGTGAAAGGAACTGCAGATTGAAGTCACCAAAAGGTGCCTTTATTTTGGCAGTTTCACGCCTAGACAAGATCCTTACATTACTTACCACCCATAAGCATTTTGTTTTTACCCAAAAACCTTTCACCTACTAGAAGGTTGGGGAAGGGTGGGGAAGAGTCACAGCAAAAAGAAACAACAAAAATTTTCAGTGTACAAGTCTATTTATTTCCATTCTTAAAGTCAACTGTTATAGTTGCTGGTAATAATGATAGACCTAAAATAATTTCCTCTGTAAATAATAGGAAGTACACAAGACACATGAAGATAAAAATTAAACAAAATAAACATTTTCTTTGTAAATGCCATTAAATCCCTTCCTATTTACATTTTGAGTTAGGGGAGCTGTTTAACCCCTCCCACTTCCAGCAAGTTTTCACAGCTTGGGTTTTTAATTCTGAGCCTTGTAAAAGATAAAAAATGCAATTCATGTACAGTAATGCCTCGGATAACGCTAAGACTTGGTTCCACAAGTCTTGGTGTTATCCGATTTTTGTGTTATCCGATCCATGTTAAAATCCTATGGGATGGATCGGATAACGTTAAAGCTCCATAGAGATACATTGTAACCGCACAGGCTTTAGCGGTTGTTATCCGATACATCCCATAGGACCTTAACGTTATTCAATCCAATTCTGCACCCCAGACTGCTTAACGCTATGTGATTTTAGCATTATCCGAGGTAAACGTTATCCGAGGTATTACTGTATATGAAGATTTTGGCCAACAGTAGCCCAAAGAATTCATTGCTGTGTGGCTATTCTTTTTAAAGTGATGAAATCAGCTATTCTTACCAATTTTTCAGATAGCCTTAATCAGTAAAATAGAATGAAAGCAAAATTCTTTCATAATTTGTGAAAAGAATCGTTCTTTTCATCCATGTTTCTTTTTCCGTATACGAAAATTGGCGATCCTCATAGTGATCAGCCATAAAGACTGTCCTGAGAATATAATGCAGTGGCCTTTCATCTGCCTTCCACATTGCACCATGACACTTGTACCACTGATGCAGTTCCATGAGTCACTTTATGATCCTGAGCCTTTTTATTTACGGTATTTACATTTCTATACAGCCCTCCTCGCCAAAGGCAACCCAGGGCGGTTTAACACATCATAAAAACATTGGAACAATATAGATTCAAATGTTTAAAGTTCTTAAAATCTATAATTAAAACCAATTAAAACTACAACTAAATATTTGTATAATTTAAAACTTAAGGGAGCAGGGGGGGGGGGTTTCAAACCAACCAGCAGGCTGAGGTTGTTGTGCCTCCAGTACCCCAGACCTGCCCTGCCAACAAGGTTTTTACACCCTTCTGAAAGGGCAGCAGCTCTGCCTGGAGGTGCAGCTCAGTTGGCAGGAAGTTCCACAGGGCTGGAGCGGACATAGAGAAGGCCCTCCTTCTAGTGCTAGAGAGATGAGCCTCTCTAGCTGAAGGCACAACCAGTCTGCTCTAGTGGGACAGGCAGATGTCCTTGGGACATCATGTCCTTGGCACACAAAAGTCCTCATCAGACCCAGCCAGTATTGATGAAATTGCTGCCTTCCATCAAGATGGATTCAAGTGAGATTTAATCCACTTGGTGACCCATCACCCTTCCCTGTGTATTTCGGCACCCAAGGCCATTAGTCCTTAGGGTTCTCAGGATAGTTAACTGCCATTTGACACTTGACATGTAGTCGCTGGCAGCATGGTCTACTCTACTACCATAGCAGGATAACCTTACCAGACAGAGATCCATATGTTTAAAAGAATTAATCTTCAACTAGATCTTTTTCAACTCTCTCAACTACACTGTGGAAAATTTCTAAAGATCTTTTCATAGTTTTATCCCAAATCCTCATCTTCATGTCTCCTGCAGGTGATACAAATCAGCTACCTCAATAAACTTCTTAGCTATAGAAAGACCTGTAAAAATTTGTCAATTTCTCTGTCTATTGCTACTTACATGTTATACCAAATTTTCACTGACAATCTAGAAAAGACATTTGCAACTAACTGCCCTTCATTGAATGATGAGTACACAGGTATAAGCAGCATGATGCTAAATGATGCCAAAAACAATTAATGGTTTATTTTGCAAGAGGTGCAAATACAGTACTAAGCATAGACCATTAAGCCTCTTCACTTTTACATACAAAAAACATGACTTTTAAAACTGCAGCGTTGAGACAGGGAGAACTTTCTTCTGCCTTCTAAGATGTTTGGTTTTCAAGTCAACAGTCTGTAGCAGTTCAATAGTTATTTAGGGTCACTAGACAAAAATCATCACACAACTATAAACAAGAAGCAATTGCTTACTATCCTAAATGCAATTCTGTTTCAAGTTCAACACAGTAAGATTTTCACTTTCTGAAAAATAATTTTAGTAACATCATTTTTCAAAACCAAGATATCAAGTTAAGAAACATCCTCTCATACATTAATCCATTAACTAGTTTACTGGCTAGGACAAAATGCAAGAGCAGGTGATACCTTTATTAGACCACTAAAAGATAAATCACCTAGGTTTTTATGACAATTCTTCGTCAGGCTGAACACCAGATTTTTTTAGATACCCCATTTGCTGGTGTATAAGACCCACTCCCCCCTTAAAATACAATGGGAAAATGGAGTGTGTCTTGTACTGTATACAGTAAAACCCCTACTTATGTAAAAAGTCTGTTCTGCAGGCTTTTGTGTAAATTGTTTTTTACTTAACTCAAAGCAACCCCATAGGAAACATGCATTTTTTACTTAAATCAAAGCAAACCCATAGGAAAAACAATGTTTTTACATAACTCAAAGCAAACTCATAGGAAATTGTGTTATGTAAATTGGGACATGGTTTTAGTGCAAAAATCATTATGTAAGTTGAATTTTATGTAACTCGAGGCATATGTAAGTAGGAGCTTTACTGTATAGTGGCCTATAGTCAGCTATTTTGGTAATAACAGGATGCATCTTATATGTCGGCAAATACAGTAGTTATTATTTATATATAACTATCTACAAAAATCTGGTGTGGCAGAAGTCTGAACCCAGGACATCAAGGCCTTTCCCCAATTTTTTTCTGGCTATGTGAAATAGCTGGTGTATTATCCATCCCAAGCCCTACCAAAGAAGGTGGGAAAGGTCTTACAATGGCAAGTTCCCTTCAATACCTTTGCACCTCTGGTCTAATATTATTGCTTTGGATCTCTACCTATGTATGTTAAAGCCTGGCAATTTGGGATATGTGTGTATTTTTTACAGGGTCTCATATGGCTTGAAATAGGCCTATCTCACAGAACACATATCTGCAAAACTGTAATAGAGACATAACACACATGCTTCTAATCACACGAAAATATGGTCATAATGCAAATCACTGAACAATTAATATACAACAAAAATTTCTACTGATGCATGTCTGCAGCAAGATGTTTTAACAGACAAGCATTTTGGAATTTTCCAAATGGGCACTGTGAGGATTATATCACTGTACAGCTTTTAGTCAAACCACTGTGAATGTTATCTTTCCTCTATCATTCAACTCTTACTCTAGTCAATAGCCTCTATTTACTGACCATACCAAATCTAACACACATGTTTATCAAGACATCAAAGTGTCAAAACATTATACCCTTTATAAAGACATCTTAATACCACCAACTTGCTTTTTTATATTAACAAGCCTCTTACGCATCAGCATTATGATCAGATGTTCATTAACATATTCACAAACACTAGAGGCTCCACACTCTAGCTACCCTTAGGACAAATGTTCTTTCTTTGTTACTATAAGTAACAGAAACTACAAGTTCAAGCTAGTATTATTCACTACTGACCTACTGAACCAGTATATCCCATTCACAGCGAAACTGTACATTAGAAACACAACATCCCTATCTGAAAATATGTTCCATTAAGGATATCAAAACATGCATAGCAGACTCCTATATTTACAGAAAGAGCCTCCTCAAAGATTGTGGGATTTTTGTGTTGCTGGTTACCAAAATGTGTCTTCATTTTGGCAGTTTCACATCTGGCCTAGACACTGAAGAAATATTGTAGCCATCATTCAATTCACATTCCTTTCATATCAATTAAGTCTACTCTAAAAGTGAAAGCTCGAACAATTTAACCAACTTTTTAATCCTAGCAGGGAAAGCCAGTCGAACATATGGACACTATATTTCCATGCACAATGGTGCAGTATGGCTCAGTGAAAGACAAAAGCATGGATTTGTGAATGTCAGCTTCAGACACCAGATATGCTACAAAATGTTTGCTCTCATCCCAATTATTATGAAATAGCTAGATTTTTTCTTTTCAAGAGACAACAATGATGAGTTTTCAACTTCACTGAAACTAGAAGACTAACAGTCATTAACTTTTCCTAAACTAGAATAAGCCCAGGTATATGACATGCAACAGTGTATCATTACAATTCCAGAAGGATGACACAGTACATTTAACTACCAAATTCACCATACGTTTATCAATATGGAATCATGGTTAATTGGTCAAATTCATGTTATTCTTGCAGAGGATAAAAAGCAGCTGCCTCTCTCCTGCCTCAAAGCATACAAACTTGTCAAAAACTTTTAACTATTACCCATCATCGTGTATAGATGCTTGAAGTAAGCATTGAAAATATTTCAGAAGCCTAGCTATCATGCCTTTAGCACTTGTTTAAGTAACTAGATACAGTACTTAGGTTTTTCCCACCCATCAATTATAAGACCTTAACAAATCAGTGTAGCCTAAAAAACTAAACAGGTAGGACAACTGACTCCAGAAGACCCAAGAGGGAGGGGAGATTTGTATTTCTAGAGAGATCAATTAATCTCCAGACTACTCATACAGCAGCATAAGGATTAGCAGTTTTTATTAGGCTATCTAATACCATAGTAATCAATCACTTGAATTCCAAATGAGTTCAATCAGATCATCAGCAACACAAAGATCATGACAATTATCTGAACAATTAGTCTATCTTTCTTATACCTCTCATGTGTTAGGAGCTTACGCTATTAGTGCCATCATCCTTAACAAAATAGGTCTTCAGAGAGTAAATCAAACAAAACAGCAAAAAAGGAGAAAGAATGTTGTGGCAACTTAAAGACTAACTCCTTTGAGCTTTCGTACTTCATCAGAAATAAGAGTGAAGCCTCCTAGCATCAATTTATACACATCAGGTACAGAGTCTTTAAGATGTCACAACATTTTTTGCTGTTTTTACTCTTGATATGCTTGCACAGACTAACAGGGATAACACTTCAAAAGATAGGTCTTGTTGCCTTCTAGTTGATCGGGAGGATGGATTCTGATATTGACTACTTTAGCATCTTCATGGGGTAGCCCGCCTGAAAAATCTGCGAAGCCACATCAGTTGTTTGGCATCAAAAGCATTCTATTCATTTACATCTAATTTCAGATATTTAAACTTGTGTGTAGAGGCATGCAATTCTTACCATCAATAGTAAGATCTTATCTTTTGTAAGCCTACCTCATCGTTCTCCTATACAACTCAACAAGTTTAATATATAGAAATATATAGGAACATCCTAACCCAATTTTAGAATAAAATAAATTCATTAAATCAAAATCATGGAAAGCTTCAAATTCACAACCTAATTCTATGCATCTAAAGGGCAGAACAAGAACTTTTACTTTCTATTTGTAGTTATAATACACCAGAGACAAACTATCAAAAGCAAATGTATTTTGTATTATATTTTAAAATGAAATGACAACCTAGTGAAATATAGAACAAATATTAAAATATTAGCTGTGATCCTGAAAATTAACAGTGTGCATGCAAAAACAAAATTAATAAACTTCTTTTTAATTATTATGCTATGAGGGAAGGTTTGTCTTTTTTAAAGAATTTCTATCTTTTTCTTCCAAAAAAAAAATGTTACTGAAACTCACTATTTACCAAAGCTATATAAGAAATAATAACCTATTAAGTTACATTTATTCACTACACAACTGTGATCTCTTATACAAGACTTTCTGAAGTCAAAAACAGATCACACTCAGGAAAATTGAATTTAACATCCACCATCATATTTAACTACTGTACTTTTGACTGCTATTTAAGAGATAGGGCATGAATATCCTTAAATTAAATTCAGTAAAGAATACTTCAAGCTTAAACAAAGCATGTGATAATTATACATGTCATTTATACTTATGACTACAGATGTGAGATGCACAAAATACTATTAAAAGTTCACTTAAATTCAGTCATAACACAGGCCAACTGAAACTCTCCTACAAGCACTCTGAACTGACTTGCCTTTAAAGCTCAAACTAAACACACTTAAGATATTTTATATACAAGTGCCATATTATCTTAACTATTTCCCATTACCAATTTATACATCTGAAAGAAAGAACAGTATTTCTTGCTATATAATATCACAGCAATAATGCCTCCCCATGCTGAAAATAATCCACTAATTTAACCCAGGTAACTTTAAATTAATTGAAACCCAAGGTGCCTGTGCTGCTAAATAGAAAAACTGTACAAATATTCAAAGCTATGGACCAAGTTCCACATTTAATATCATCTAAGAGAAGACATCAATAGCTCATCACATCAGGAATGTTCAGACCAAATGGATTTAAATCTTCCTCTATGACCAAAAAATCAAAGAACTTCAAAGGTTGCGATGGGAGCACAATGTTAAAGGCACAATGTTTATTACATTCTAAAGCCACCCCACCACCACCAAACTTAAGAACGCTACTTCTTCCCCAATGTGAAGGCAACCTCACCAATAAAACCAGCCAGACCTTTGTGCCTTATTACCCAATCCTCCCGAATTTTCAACATGTTTTGCTCTGCTTTCCGCCGGAAGGGCGGGAATTTTGCGCTACCCTACCACTTTCAATACTGGGAGACATCAAGAGCGCCTCTCCTGCAAAATATGCAAACTTGCCCAAGACCCAAAAAAAAAAAAAAGCAGCAGCAGCCACAACCCGATGCAAAACCTACCCGGTGCTGCTGATGCAGCGTGGCTGTGGAGTTAATTGGACACCATCCAAACAAACTCCAGACTATTCCCCCCCCCCCACCTCGATTCATTCACCCTTCCCACACCGTAGGCGGAATCAGCCAAGTCGGGAAAAGAGCACGACGCTGGCTCCTGCTACCGCCACCCTTACCCACCCTATTCACTGCGGTGCGAGCAGCAGATGCTTTGCAGGGATCCCCACCTTCCCGATCCCCCAAAGGCCAGAGCAACGGCACGACCTGGCCCTCCTCCGGCAACTCCTCCGCCACATCCTGCCCCGCTTGGGAGAGCCCCGAGCCTCGCTTTGCCCAGCGCCACAAAGCACAGGACGACGCCACTCCGGTTCGCGGTCCCACTTGAGCTGGGGCTCTTCCACATCCCAATTTAGGAGACACACATCCCACCTTCTGCAAGGAAGCGACCTCCAGGACCTTGCGGTCCACCCGCAGGGAAAAGACGTGGGCAATCCCAAAAGCTCAAGCTCTCCGGGTGGAGGGTCTGTTGTTGTCCCAGGCAGGGAAAACCCACTCTCGACCCCCCACCACCACCACCTCAGGCAGAGGCGTAGCTACCGCCGTATCTATTATACGGGGGCCCCCAACGTGCGTAAGCAAAACAAATCTTTACCCTTCCTAAGGGCCCCCAAACAAATTTTTATACGGGGCCCCGCCAAGGCACGCTACTCTTCTGACCTCAGGCCTCCCTTTCTGAGGTAACTCTTGCTTCCCCCCGCCTCCACAATCCCTCCCTACCCCCCCCCCCCCACAACGTGCCTCAAAAGCTCCCCTTCTCACTTTTTATCCTCCCCCCCCCAATTCCAGTCACTTCCTGAGGAGAACTACAGCCCCCATATTGCCGCCCTCCTTCACCGCCACCACTTTGGGAAGGCCCCACCCCAGGAACCATAAGTATCCCCCTTAGACTAAGCCCAAGTTTCGGTGTGTGGGGGGGGGACGAAAGGGGAGGCAAGACGAAAAAACGACACTAACAGTGGCCGGGAAGCGAGAGGGCAACGTCGTTCCCGCACCCCCTCAACGGCTCCGGACTCCCGCCGCCGCCGCCGCCTTGGTTTCTGCGCCTGGCTGGGAGCCGCAACCCGAGCCACGCAGGCGCCTTTCCCTTTCTCACCGCGCCCGGAGTGGGTTCTCCCCCCCGCCGCCGCCGCCTCCTCCTCACACGTCCTCCGCCGTCACCACCACCACCAACCAGCCGAGCGCGAGCGACTTAAAATGGCGCCGCTCACCAGAAGCCTCTTATAGCGAGTGCAGGGGCTCGGATGTGTATCCTGCCGCCGCGCCTCGCCGGACCCTGCGCGGAGCATTCCACATTAGGCAAATCCCACCAACCCATAGGGGGGTGGGTGGAGAAATAGTGCCCCGTCCACTCTGCTTTCCTTTCCCCCCCCCCCCCTCGTGCCTATACGGGAGACTCACCCAGCCGGCGGAGGGAGATGAGGCTGTCCTTCGCCTTGTGGCCGCGGAGTTTCGGGAAGAAGAGGGATTGTGGGAACGGAGGAGGGGCCGGAGGGAAGCGAGGCTAGGCTGTGTGTGGGGAGGGAGGAGTGTAGGGATCCAGCCCAGAGCGGAGGTGTGATGAGGCCCCCCCGGGGGTGGGGAGTAGTAGGGTTACTCTCTGGCGGAAAGAGTGCAGAGCAAGGCAAATAAACGCACACACCTTTTTTCCTCTGGAGGGTGGGAAGTTACAGCAACCGTTAAAAAGGGGGTGCATGAGGGGAGAGCGAAAGAGGTGTTAGCCAGTTATAATAATAATATTTATTAATTGATTTAGTCTTTCGACCTTATCAATAATGTAAGAGTTTAAAATCTGTACAATGCAATAAAGTGCGATAAAATACAATAAAAATACAACCTGGGTTTGTCTTTAAAGGTGCAGGAAGTCTCTCCCTCAGAAACAAGAGTTCTTTCTCTCCCCCCCCCCCCAAATTCCTAAATAAAGTGATGAAGCGGACTTGATCCACGAAAGCCAGCATTAAAATAAAGCAATTAGCATATAAAGTGCCACCACGTTTTCTGTCGTTTTTTGTTTTGTTTACTCTGATACAGTACTTGGAACACGGACTTAACGCGGCTACTGTGTCATAAATAAACCCGAGTAATGTTTCCTCACACCCAGGTTTGCACCCAACGACAATGGTTTTCAATGCGACCCCCCCTCTCTCACCCAAACGAGCGGAGTGGGGGGGGTTCTAGGATCCCTATTAAATTGCCTCTGCTTTCCTCTACTACGGCCGTGGGCTGGATCCGGCCCCGACACCGGCCCACAAAGCCCTCGTCTCCTAGAAGCGGAAAATGGGCCCGTACAGGCACGTTTTACTTCCGCTTCTGGGAGCAACGAGGGCTTGGCGGGCTGGATGAACTGGTGTTGGGGGCCGGATCTGACCCACGGGCCATAGTGACTGGCCCCCTGAACTACGTGGCCGGCCCACAGCCCAAAAGTTTGGGCACCCCTCCTCTACACACAGAGAGAGAGAACTTGGGAGGAAGTGAATCCCACTGAAGCGATCGAAACTACTGTATATTTCTTCGCGGGTTTCGCTTCGCTCGCTTCTTCCCTACCGTTTTGGCTCATTTACTGCTGGAGGCGAAACCTGACGGCCTCACCTTTCCCCAGGCCATCGCCCTAGTTATAGCCACTCCTTAAAACTTAAGCGTTAGGGTTGTTGAAACTCCAATCCACACAGGCGGAAGCCCCGTCTGAGGGGGTCTTCCCCAGGGATCACCAAAGCAGAGAAATTGGTATTTTTGGTTTTAACTTCATTTTTGTTTGCAGATTCCGCCCTCCCCCCTTTGCTGGTCTTACTCCTAGAAACATGTGCCGACGATGACTTCATCGTGGCCAACAACAAAGCCAAGAAAGTGGCTTCAACTTGGCAATTCAAAGTTTTATCTGGACGCGAAAGAGCTTTGTTTGCAAACAAAAGCTTACGAAAGTTGGTTTGCGATCATGGCTTTTGTTTTTTCCTTTCAATACTGTACAGTACTTGTATTGCACACACCACATATATTTTTAATATTTTGTTCAATCCTGGCGCACAAATGAGAGGACAGCGCCTAGGCTCCCCTGCTCTCGAGTAAACCCCGGGGAAAACTCATTCGAACGCAACTGATGCACGGGAATGTATAATATCAGACCCCTACGAGATTGCTATTCTTTGGGGATCTCCTTAAAAGTGTGAGGTTATGCCGAACTACCCAAAAGTAAAGGCAAATGTTTCCCTTGCCCGAAAGCCAGTCGTATCCGACTCTAGGGTTCAGTGCTCCCAAAAGAAACTCGGCACTAAATCCAAGACGTTCTCCCAGGAAAATACAAGATTGCAGTACAGGATCTGCCCCCAAACGCTTTCCAGCAATGGCCTTTAAAAAAAGAATGTTACACTGGCATAGGAGATCACTGCATTGAAGCAAATAATAAATGCTGTATTTTCTTTATTCTTTGTAGTGAATGTTCCAAGTTCTCCCGATCTTTGCAACAATGTGAAAAGTCTTAATTTCACACCCATAAGAAATACAGTAATTTGTTCTCGTGGATTTTCTTCAGTAGAATCAACACAGCTGACGTCAGAGTTGTGGACTGGGCTGAAACAACATATTTGCAGGAGGAGGGGGGGGGGGATCTCTAAAACAAGAGAGAACTCTCCAAACTTAAGATCGGCGTTTCACCTTCTTCCTCCCGAGGGCTAAAAGTTCCTTAATTCATTTTTTTCTCCCTTTCCTTGTCTTGGCCAGGCGTAAAACTGCCTAAAGGAAGCAACTTTTTGGTGCATTCATTCCGCAGTTCCTTTCGCCTGGCCCAGTGTGAGAAAGACTAGCCGGGCACAACCAGGTTGCAATTGCAATCAACACAATCTTGGAAGAGGCTCTTTCTAACTCGGTTAGTATAAGCAAGGTGAGGTTTCCTTTCCCAGCCGGCCACCTAAAAACAGGCACTGGAGTTTTACCCAACAAGGTGAAGGCGTTTAACTATATGTGGGTCGATCCCGAGTGATGCCAAAAATGGGGGGGGGGGGAAATCGGGTGGGTGTTAGGCTCCCAAAGGTAAGGCCGATTTTCCAATGGGAGATTTTTTTTCCAAGTCCTTGCCTTGATCCGATTTAGCTGCTGCTCCCGCTGGGGGCCCTTCCCGTGCGACTCTGCCCCCTCTAATCGCACCTCCGCCGGCCACAGGGCCAATCTGGATTCGTGTCCGCTTTGTTTCTCAATGGGACTCCGCCTTTTCTCCATCTTTCTCGGAGCTGGGGAGGAGGGGGGGGGGGAGTTTCGAGAGAGACGGCAGGAAGTTTGGAGGGGGACGAGCTGGGAGGCCACGTGGGCCGTGGGGGGAAGCGAAGTCTGCGAGTCTGACTCTCACTCCTTTGCTTTGCTCCCCCTTTTTGGACCCCTTTTATTCAACCCACCGGAGATTGCGGTGAGACTGCGGGGATTTTTTTTCCCTCTCCCGGAGACCTCTGTTTCCCAAAGATAACGCGCCCTCGATCGATCCCATTAAAAGTCTAGGAGGGTGTGTGAATCCCGCGGAATTCAGGGGTGAAATCCCTGCAGAATTGGCCTGGATCTTTCCCATCCCACGCCAGGCATATACTCACCCGGGGGAATCAGGCCCATCGAGCATCGGACTGCGGAGCAGCTTCGGTGGTTTGTTGGTTTGCGAGTGACTTTTGTTTTGAATGTCATCCCAGGCTATTTTTCAGAAAATCTCCCCAGTCACCTAATTGAACTTCACCTCCCAATAAATGTTCAAGTAATTTAAAAAAAAAAAGAGAGAGAGAGATGAAGTGGACTTGATCCACGAAAGCTAACATTAAAATACAGCAGTGTGTCTTTAAGGTGTCACAACGTTCTTTTCTATGTTTTGTTTACTCTGATACAGAGGCGTAGCTACCGCCGTATCTGCCGTATCAATTATACGGGGCCCCGTAAGCAAAACAAATCTTTACCCTTCCTAAGGGCCCCCAAACAAATTTTTATACGGGGCCCCGCCAAGGCACGCTACTCTTCTGCTCTGATATGCTTTCACAGAGTAACAGGACCACCACTTCAAAAAATTTCTATAACTAAAATTCTCTATACAGTACAGTATAATCCATGTGAATAGAGAGGGGTTCCATTGTGATTGTTCAAAAATGGGTGGGATCCCAAAATTAAAGTCATATGTTTGAAAATGATTCATTCACTTTAGTGAAAGGTATTGGTGGGATGTCAAAAATTTTACTACCCCATCGTGATATCATCACAGTGTGGGCAGAGCTAACATCATGATGTCATGGGCGGGGCTAAAGAAAAAATAAATACAAAATAATAATAAAAATAATAGAATAAAAATAAACACACACACACCCCTCACACACACACGTACCCCTTGGCGTGGATGCGCAGTGGGGGAACCAGTGAAAAGGTAATCCCCGAAGGTGGTTTCCCCCCCAAAGCTGCTACCGGTTCTCCGGGACACTGGGGAAAAGTTACTACCGGTTCTGGCGAACTGGTGAGAACCTGTTACATCCCATCACTGCTACTAACACAGTTAGATTTCGTTGTTTCATGTAAGGGAATGTTATTAAATCAGTTCACTATGAATGAGTGGTGTAGTTACTATTATTGTCACATCTGCTCTAGTGTCAGCTTCTACAAATGGTTGATCGCTTTGTATACACAAATGGCTAAAAGCAACACAAACCCCAAAACAACCTTTCAGCTTATTAATAAGGGTGGTTTGGAATTTCCCCATGAAATAGAATCTGAGAGCTAATGTACTGCTGTTGTTCAGCACACTGGTTTTCAGAATCTGAATTGCCTATCTATGAATTGGTTAAAATATAGGTTTATAGATTGCAGACATTTTAAGAAATTCTGGCCCGACCCAACGTACTGGTAAATCATGCTCAGTCCAGAGTGCAATCCTCACTGTTCAGATTGCTATGAGGTTTGGAATTAGGATGGGGCAGGGAGAACATTGGTTTTGATTTCCCCAGTAATGATTGGCTCCATACCTCTGTTTGGTTTGTGGCACAAACAGTTTCAGATTTGTTGTATTGAAGCCATCCCTTAGAGACCCTGGGATCAGATCCAATGGTTACTGCAGGTTACATTCCTCTCCATTGGTTGTGGAGGGAGAGGGAATATGGAAGGAGAGAAATCACAGTTGAAATTTCCAGCATCTGCTTTGACAGTGGTCAGCCAATTGAAGTTGGGGAGTAGCAGAGAATTTCCTTGACGGTCCACCTGCCCCAGTAAGGATTATTCTGTATGTTCCTTTCAAGTCTGTAACTTTATTTTTGAAATAAGGTGACATACTGTACATTTATTTAAGATTTACAGTAGAAATTGACAACATGTGTCTCTGAATCTGATTGGACTCGAGCTCCAATCATCCACACCATTGGCTCTGCTGCCTACAGTCAAAGGGAATTGCAGGTAAACATTGGAAGGCTGCAAACTACTTACCCCTGTCTATGAAACCCACAACTAAATACTGTATAATATTTTAATCCCAAATTGCCAGCACAATACAAACTCATCTTTGTTAAAAAGAGATAACATGGCAAGCATTACTTCAATGTGCATACACATATCCATGCCCCAATTCAGAGTGTGACAAGATGCAACTTAAATACAGCAGAGATTTAAAATTAGCCCAACGTAAATGGCTTAAATTGTTGAGCCTTTAATGATCAATTATTAGATGCTAGATCTAGAAAGTAGATACATTTATATTCTTTAGATTGTAAATCATTGAATTAAATGTATCATTTTTTGTTGTAGCTCTGGTATCCTCTTGAAATCATCTTTGAGATGAAGGTGCGGTATATACATTTTTAAAAAATAAATAAAAATTTGTGTGTACGAATGAAAGAAAAATAATTAGAAGATTTCACTGCCAGTCTCTAGCTAACAACTAATGGGACCTGAGATAAGGAACAATCATTCTGTTTTATGGAATTTTGCTATTCTCAAATGGCCATTATGAAAATTAAGCACCGCCTGATCATGTTATTATAAGTACAGTATTGACTCTGTAATCATGTTTTCATCCTTAAGTTTAAATCAAAATAACATTTACACATAAGTAGACAGAAGCATTTTGAGAATTGCACTCTAACTTTATCTGCAAAGTTTTGGTAAACATTTCCCCATACAACTGCTGTTCTCACCATTTCTACCATCATTGGCTGAGCAAGAGTAAATTGATTTTGGTGCAGGGCCTCAGGCCCATTTTCACCATTAATACAGGGATAATTTGACTAATGGACCTAATTTCTAGGCCTTTACAAAAAGATGCTTCTTCTTCAATTGCAACTATTGGTGTTGTTAGACATCAATATCCTGTTGTCTCTTAAATAATTCCACTGGGTATTGGATCACCACAGGAGAATCCTTCCACTGTCCTTGAAGCATGACATGGTCCCTGAAACCTTTCAGAGCCTCTTTGTGCACCGTCCCACCCTCTGAGGTTTGGAGATCTGGGGCTATTGAAGTCTGGATCTTGCCGGAGCAGGAGGGATACCGTCTGTATCTCCATCTCGAAGCTTTGGAAACCTGGCACGCAGAGGAAGGCAAATCAGACTGGGCACAATATGAGTAGGATTCTAAACTTTATTTCAAATATATTTCATAAGGCCTTTGATTCCCTCCTCCTTTGTATATATTTGTTTTTCAAAACTGCATCTTTTTGTTCCATCTTAAAGGTATAGACAAAGTGTATGTTATGAAATGTTAGTTGATTTGGTTTATGTATTATTAGTGAATACTGTGTTAGGTTGTTTATTTAAACCTATTTTCTACAGTCCAGGTTGGCAAGTTTTCAGAGTAACAATACTGTAAGTGGTTTACTTGGACACCGTTGGAATAGACCAATTAGAATTACCATCTGTACTTAAACATTGACCTCTTTTACCCACAGTGTAATGTAATATTTATATAGTACAGGACTATATTTTTGTATTTTTAAAAATTAACTACCGAGGCTTGAAAGAATGGGTTTACACAGTTGCACATAAACACTAACAGTTGCTGTTTTCTAACAAAGTATATAAGAATGCTTTCAGAAGTTTCTTCAAGATTATTTGGTTAGATTATTTGTGATTTAGTTTAATGGATTTATCCTTCCTTCACCTCTGGGAAAACCCCATACTATCTTCTGATATTATCTAGTTTGGCATGAAGACATCTTTCTCATATGAGAATTGGCTTTTGTAATTTTCTTGAAGACAAAAAAAAAGGTTCATGTTTTTCATAGGGTGTTGGCCTGTTTTTATTTGTTGGGATCAGCTCTGTTTGTTCAAATTCAAGCAACAAGCAGATAAAATGCAGGAAATTGTGATTAGGCTAAATAAAATTGGCTTTGACTTTACCCTGAGCATATTAAATTGCAGCCTGTTTTCAGAAACATACTGAAGAATTAAAAAGGAGTGCTCCAGAACAACAGCGCAACCAGCTTAAGAAACATCAAAACACTGGGCCTCTGCCTTTGATGAAAGGCTAGAAAAGGTGCGTGTAATTGACTTCTAATGTATATTCTAGGAAAAGATTTGACAATTAAATGTAAAAATGAATTAACCTTATAAAAATACACAACCGCTGAAAATTCCAATTAATTTTGGATGCTGCCTCCATTCAGCATACAAAATATTTTTCTCACCTACAGTAGTAAAGCCATTAAGCAGGTACTTTGACTTCTCTAATGGAATACCAAACTTGCAAACATACGTAAAAGATTTAGGGAGCTAGCATTTCACTGTTTGACTTGTTTCATATGGGTAACCACCAGGTGTGATACCTCTTATGACACTTTTGTCTCCACCTAAAGTTTGCTGAAGTAACTAGTTCTGGCCAGCTGAAAAGGTAATAAATATAAACATCAGAAGCAGGCATCCCTCATCCTTTAAAAGTAGCCATATTACATGTTTTCACATTTGAAAAAAAAAATCATGAGTGATGCATTTTTAGGTGAATGTTGGCACTCTCAGTAATTTTGAAGATTTCTGAAAAATTCAGTAGATACATAATGTTCATGTGCAAATGTTTTCATTATATGAATATAAGCAACATGAAAACATGCATTCCTGATTATTTTTCAACCATCACAAAATCGATCTGGACTCTGAGGATTCATGGGTAAAAGTTGGCACTAAACACACTTGTTTTAGTAAATGTCCAAATGTTTTTGTATTCAATTCTTGTTGTTCCACATACTTAAATTAAGAAATGCTAAGATTTAACCATGAGTATCTTTTTGGTAAAACAGGATCTTTAACATCGTACTTGTATGGAGTTTCCTGAAAAGTATGTTTATAGGACGTATCTAAGCAGCAGCCTTTAATCAATTTACGTGGATTCCCTTGAAGCTGCATTTTGTAATTCCATTGTGGTTTAGTAGCTGAAAATTTCTTAGTGATTTAGGCTGGCAGGAAGCACATTTGTCACTACAATATCTTACAAAGAAATGGGAATAGTGATTTTTTAAAACAAGTACAAATGTGAGAGAGCTCTTTACAAATGATTTATATGGCAATCCAAACACATACATTAAAAAAATTGGTAGGCATTTCCAAATTTTACTGTGTGCAAAATTTGGGCATGACATCAAATTTGGGCAGAAGCATACATGCAAGTTGTGTGGAAATTCACGGGCCAAAATTAACAAGAAGTCTATGATAACAAAGAATCGCTATAACTGCCCTTCAACGTTATCACAACTACGAAGGCTGCAAACCTAAATACAATTTTTAAAGAATAAGCACCACACCAATCACACTAGAATTGGCTTAACAAACATGCATCAGTGTGCAATTTTATGCTGTCAAGTATTGCACATATCTCAGACTTCAGCTTTGGATTTCTTAAGCACATGCAACGTGGTTCGTGCTCTATGCTAGAAGGATGTGCTGCATCCATCAATGGAAGATGATGAGACAACAGTTAGAAAACTCAAAGGAAGTAAAGCGCTTACAGTATTGTTTTTCTTTTCATTTTCTTTCAGTGCCGAGTCACTGTCATTCCACCCTGTAGAATGCACCAGCCTTCTCCGCCCTTCTTAAATTTCAAAATGGTTGCAGATTTGTTTTAATTCATAAAAAAAGGTTAAAGGCGTTTCCCTTTCGTAAAGAGGGATTATCTTTCCAGAGGATTCTGGGACTGCAGATGTACACTGCGGCAAAATCCTAAATTCATCGGTTAGGGGGGGGGGGATTCATTTCTAGACCCCAGCTGCTAAAAATAATAGAACTGTAGTAAATCATTGATAAGATTAAAACATAAAGGCAGTTTACACTCCAAAGCACCCTAAAACGCTGGGCTTTCTCCTGATTTCATTTTCCAAATAATGTAATTTTTAGAGTCGCTTTTCTCTCCTGAGCATATAGTGCTATGAAATCAATGATTTTTGATCTTTTGGTTAGTAGGCAACATGGTGAGCTATTGCGGAGACTGCAAGCAGCAGACATGTTCTCGTCAGCTCAAAAATTTCATATTGTTTTTGACTCCATAAAGACCTGTCGATGGGATATAGAGCTGGTTATATTTGTGAGGCTGCATCTTGTGTTGCTGTAGGGGTGGTATTTATAAAAAGCGGCTTGTGTACTTGTATACATATATATAATAGAAGAGGTTTACTTGATATTTTTTTAAAAACCCAAAAATTATGTTAAAAAGAATGGCTGGTGTGATTATAATCACATCATGCAAGGTCCACAGTTTCCATTTACTGAAATTTCTCAGGGCAGCTTCTTAAGAACATCCCTGCTGTGCAGAGTGAAAAGCATGAACAAACCAAAGACAGAATTCATCTGTGTTTATATTTTCGAGACAATGAAAAACCTACTCTTTGTGTGCCTTTTTTCCTCCATCTTATTATTTCATGAAAACTGCAGCATTTTCCTCGCCCCCCCCTCCCGAACACTCACCGCCCCAATACTGCAGTGTTCAGTATTTCTTTCTTTCTTCCCCTCTTCTTCCTCCTCCTCCTCTTTTTTTTTCTTTCACAAATTCTGCATGCGCCATCTTTGTCCATTGTTATACTTCTCGGCGTTCGGATACCCAACCTCTTTCAAATGAGACAAGGAATAGACAGATGAAATGCCCAACCCAATGAGCACTTTATTTATTTATTTCCTTGGACACTCCGAAGACAGGAAGGAGACCCACCATGAGAATTTTCCTGAGTCTGCCATAACCTGTTGTAGGCTGAGGTACTGAAAAATATTACCCATTAGAGCAACAGCTGCAGCCTAAATAGAAGCTATGAGATAATTAATGTGCTACAACAAATTAATTTGCTGCAGGTGTGTGAGATCTGCACTGAATAACCCAAGCAATTTCCTCTTTGAATATAATTATGCCCCCTACCCCTGCACCAAACAAAAAATAAAATGCAAACTAAGATGTCTTTTTATTAATATCTCATATACCTGTTGTCAAGGTCCATTCCTCCTGAATGTTATCACTACTGACAGGGAAGGACTAAAATGCAATGAATTTTGACCATAAATAAAGTGGTTGGCATGTTTAGAAGTATTTTAAAGACACTGGGAAATACATCCAGCCTTGAGGGTAATATATGTTTGTTGTCTCTGGTTAAGACAAACATTGATTGGCTGGTATCTGTGTGTAGTTTATGGCAGATGTTTTTCAATGGCACCTAAGGCAGATATACCTGGTTTGCTTCTTTCATTGAAAGAGTAGGAAAATTAAGGATGTCCTCTGGATCAGCCAGAATTTTCTGGATCATGAGGGTCAGGAATTCAAGTCTCATTGAACACAGTGGGACTGGTCAATGACAAAGCCTGTTTTTGACTGGAGTTTAAGTTACAGTATATTTAGTTTGTGGCATGTAGAATCTAGAGGTAAACTAGAAAGGGGAATCTGCTTGCCATAGGTGATGAATATGATTAATGAAGAGGCTGGTAACTGATTAATTACCTGACACACACATATAATGTAGCACTGGATGGAAATTCTTGCAAAGGCGAGATGCAAAATCAATTTGAGATAGCCACAACATAATAGCACAATTTCGTCCTATGCTAGGAGGGTGAAAGAAGAGCTCCGCATGGAGGAGGCACATTGGTCTTATCCCAATCAATTTGACTGATGCCTTAAGATGAGTATAACCACATGTATGGAAAAATTTAGCTTCCAATGCTGATTTATCTTGCCAAATGTTTTGTTGATTTGATTTCAGCCTTTTAATTTTGCTGTTGCAGTACTCGGTTCCAAAGAGAAGCTATCTAATTAAAGTAAACAAGTGTGTGCTGTTTATTTTTGAGAAGTTGCTCAGCTTTCCTAGGTTGACTTTGAGATTTTTATTTTATTTTATTGCTTGGAAATACCAGGCTTTCACGCTTGTTTTAAAAGATGCTCTAACCTTAATTTCTTGGTGCCTAATTAGATTTCCTTGGTTATGTTGATTTAACTTGACTGTGAACTGGATGTCAAGGGAATATTGGTGCTGAATTGCATTTTGCTTGGTAACAAGACCTTATTATGGGCAGCCAGTTGAGTGAGAAATGTAGTAGTCCAACTGAAAGCTACAGTGTTATGGAAACAACACACCTGGCTGGAGTTGTCCTGTACCAGCCTCTTGTTACACTCTCAGGAGTGTATATAATTATGTATTGAGTTTCCCTGTTGGTTTCAGTGTTGTGGGTCGCTATACACAAACCTTCATAACACACGTTACACTGTTCCCTACAGATAAGGAAAATTATGATTTTTTTAAAACTACAAGGCTCAGAATACCCCAGTCAGCAAGGGTATTGGTCTTATAGTTCAACTAAGTGGAGTATCCTGGAAGCTGCAGTCCAAGAATGGAACTTTCCCCATGATTGTTCTTCTCAGAGTTGTGGTACATGGATAGTTACCTGCAATTTTAATATCAGTGAGAGGAGAGGATCAAGTGACACATGACACTAAGCAAATATCTTCAGCTGCAGGACTGCCCACATGATAGTTGATGGCATGACTGCACTATCATCTGGGATTCTTATCCATAAAAGTCTATTTCTTCCACTTCAGAAAGTACCCAAGCTAAGTAAAAGAAGAAAAAATGGAGGAAAAGGATCTATATACACCCTTGGAGATATTGTTGATGAAACCTTATGTTTGAATATGTACATATCTAATACTGTATGTATTTTGTGCATCTAAAAGGTCAACAATGAAAAAATTACAAAAGTAGGGATTTTGGAATTCTTCATTCAGCTAGTATTCTTGCCTTTTAGTTTAGAATGTACATGCCTTGCTGGACAAAGACTACAGGTTGTATCTAGACCTAATGATTGTTTTTAGATGGGGTCAAGGTGAGTCAATGGGCTTTGACTAGCCAGTCATGACTAATGTTTATGAGTCTACACTAAGGAGAGCTAAGTCTGGATCCACTCATGGGAAAGAAAACATCAAGTTGCAACATTAATGCTCTCTTAAACAATTGTATAGTCAAACATTGTTTCATTGGTATTGTAGAAAAATTGTGCTGATATTTATATAGATATATCATGCTAATACAGGAAATGAAAAACGCACTTTATATAATGTTTATGTTCAATAAGAATTGTACTGTTGCTTATGATGTCACCAGCAGATACAGAATGGTTCCACAATAAATACTCTTACACTGTCACAGAATAAACAGAACAATGTTGTGTCCATTTATTTGCTGATATACATTCATTTATAGCATTCTAATGTTTCCTGCTCTGTGGCTCATGGCAGTCTCTCCCCTGCACTTCCCTAGAGAGGAAGGCTTTTATCGTGCCCTTTTCCCGATACTAAATAAATGTTTATCAATCTCCAGTTTTTATAGGAAATTCCAAATCCTCAATTATCATCTGTGTTCGGGACAACATAGCTTGCTTTAGGTGCCAACTCTCCTGCAGGATAGAATCTCCATTTTTCCAGTCAGCCTCTGACTAATCCTTACATGTCACTGGGTTTTTTGTATTTCTTCTGCTTCTTCGTGCCATTCTGCCGGTCTAATCCTTAAGCCCTTAATCGGACCAAACTTTCATTGATGTCAGCAGCTCTTTTGTCTGGATAACAACTGCCAAGCCACTCCCCATAGCTGCATCATTCTGGTAGTATTCATAACAGTTTGCTATAATGTCTGCATGAATAAAAAAAACCCTCCCCATTTATTTCAAAGAGATCAGCCACACTTTGGTCGCTCCCACAGACACGAAAATTTGCTGGATATTTTTACTTGATGTTCCTGAATGGAACCAATGCCTTTATGGTTAAAAATAAATAAATAAATACACGTTCTACTGTGGAAACGGACCACTTTCCTTTTAGACTCACTCTTTTTTTGTTATTCAGCGGTGTAAGTGGCTTAGCAAGAAGCTGTTAGTGAGGAGAACGGACTGGATGTGTTTCACTAAAATATTTACGTAGAATTTCTCTGCAGTTATAATTACAGATTTTTACATTAATTTTGTAGGCTAGGACACTGTTAATTAAGAGTGGATAATTACAGAAAAGTTAGTTTTGTAAGTCTTCTTTTTCTCTCAAAAGAGTTTTATTTTTCTATTATCCAAACACCAATATCAACATTAACAACAGAAAAAACAACACTGCAATAACAAAAATACACCCTACCTGTTCTACTGTCCTGTAACAAAAAATAAAAACACCCCCAAACAAAAAACATATACTGTATTGGTGATTTGCAACCCCAACCGTAGAATTTACCTTTTTTTATTGCATTCTCATATTCATTCTTCATTACCCATGCTCAATAAGTAATTTCTATTAACATATTGTTATTTCATATCACTACTCTTTATATATTATTACTTCTTACCATTACTAATAACTTTGTCATCTTTACTAAATTATTTTGACTATATTGATTGATACAATTAATACAATTTTATTAATATTCTTCTTCATATATTCATATATTTCTTTGATTCACTATTAGTGTACATCATTCTTACGTTAGTACATCATTCTTATGTTAGGGCTGGAGACTTCTTGAACCCTCATGATCCACTATTATGTATGTACAGTATGTGTCTTGTATGATTTTTTTTATTTGTGCTATTTTATTAAAATATTATTTAAAAATCTGAAGAATACAGTAAAACATTTAAAATCAAGAATAAAAAGCAGGAATGGGTATGTTTTCTGTCTTATTTGTTAATTATGAAAGAAAAACTGAAACATATTTTCAGAGTATTCTGAGCAAGATGATGACTGCCATTATATTCATATGACCTGTCTGGAAGACTATACAGTTTTGCTATTGGGTGTTAATACCAGTGCTGGTATTACTACTAATACCAGACAAGAAACACAGTTCTGTGCCCTTCTTTCCATTCCATTCCAGTTACTCTGTGTGTCCTCTGCTCTGTAAATGTGATGAGGTTGTAACTTTAAATGTTAAGGGAATTCTCACTGTTGTTTCTTGTACTTTTCATTTATCTCTGCTCTCATTGCTAATAATTCTTCCCTACTTTCCATTAAAATGTATACCAACCCACTGATTTAATTTGATGTTAATTAAGAAATCAGTCTGGTCCATCAGACTGATGCTGTAATGAATCAGTTTTTAAGATGCAACAAAACCCTTTGTTGTCTTAATGTAGGGATAGGCAAATAAACATTTTTATTACGTGTCCTATTAATTAACTTTTTTTTCCTGAAGGGAGAGGATACAAAATTTCTTGATCTGTTTTTGTCTGAAAAATAAGATTGTGACCAAAATCTAAATTATTCCTTATGTAGGGTTTTACCTGTGAAGCAGCTGGAGTGATATTATCAACATTCAAAACAATAATGATGGTGGTAATTATCATCATTACTACTAATTTTGTCTGCTTTAGATTAAATGATTCATATTCTAGCTAGTGATTGGACGATAAATTCCACACTTCCCTAGTCAGCATGGCTTGGAGGTTATAGGCCCAAAAGGAAGACGACATATAAAACTCTAAATGTTTTGCTACCTTTTTACCTGTTGGAGCATCTCTTCCATACCACTTGATTCTCCCAGGTTTTATGAGTGCCTACTCCAAAGGAGGCTCGTAAAGAACTGTTGAAAAACTGGGCCTTCTCCATGGTGGTTCTATATCTATGGAAAGCCATTTCCTTATGCACTAGGCTATCTTCCTCCATTCATTTTGGAAATTGGTCAAAGTTGAACAATACAGAGAGGCTTTGGGTAGCAAATTGCCCCTACTATAGTTTTAGTCAACTGTTAGTTTTGTTCATCTGTCCCATCACCATGAGGATTTTTCTTTGATTTTATTGACAGTATTTCTTGTCTTGTTCTTGTTGATTTATTTATTATCGGTGGGGGGGAATTTTATTTTATGTAAACTACCTGGTGAAGTGGTTATGCACTGGATGGGTGGTATATAAATCAAACTAATAAATAAGTAAATAAATGTAGGGAATTTATGAAACCACAGTTTATTTAAAGATTCATATCCTACCTCGACTGCTGTTTCTTCAAAAGACCTTGACTAAATCGACTTTTCAAATCAATTACCAGCATCATAAGACTGTAGGAAGACAGAGGGAAGGGGATCTGCTTATTCCTTTTTTCTCTCTCTTATGTGTAAGGCACTTAAATAGCTGTACATGGAAGCACATTTTCCACTGCAGGTTGGAGCCACATACCAGGCTAGAAATTTATACTTGTAAATGTTTGAAGATAACCTCCAAGATGCAGGATAACAAATGTCTCACTTCTGTTCTTGAAGAATAATTTCTAACACTCATGAAGTTAAGGGGGAACCTAAAGTGTGAGTCACTTTTACTGTGGAAGAGCAGCACTCAGAGGCGTAGCTACCGCCGTATCTGCCGTATCAATTATACGGGGCCCCCGGGCCATAGGGGCCCCCAACGTGCGTAAGCAAAACAAATCTTTACCCTTCCTAAGGGCCCCCAAACAAATTTTATACGGGGCCCCGCCAAGGCACGCTACTCTTCTGGCAGCACTGCATAGCCGTGGCTTTTGGCCACTTGGCCACTAATATTGTCAATACAGTATTTTATTCACTATCTGGTGACTGTCCCTTTAATAATGACAAGATCTGCTGATGTCTCCACCGACAGTGTTTTAAGTCAGCCAGGCTTTCCAGGGTCAACGAAACCCTTGATTTACTACAGATCACTGGGACAGATACCACTCTATCTTCTCCCTATCCTTGAGGGGAAATATGGAAGTGTAACTAAATTGGTATACAGTCAAACCTCGCATAAAGAGCACCTCGCTGAAAGAGTAACTCGCTAAAAGAGCAGAATTTTCTCTGAATGTTCGCTTCGCTTAACAAATAAAACCAATCAAAAATTTGCTTAACAAATCGGGGTTCGAAATCCCCCCCACAATTGGTCACTTACAATGGTGTTTCACTTAAAGAGCAAACTCGCTTAAAGAGCAATCCTGTGGAACACATTATGCTCTTTAAGTGAGGTACAACTATTCTATTTCCTTCACCTTTCTTTTGGAGAGAGAGTGAAGTGTGTGTGTTTGTGTGTGCAGATATGTGCACCAGTTGTACACAAATATGCCCCCACCACTGATACTGCACCATAGTGATGCAGAATATAGTTAAAAGCTGGTACATAAATTATGCAGCAATGTGTACACCAGGGATTCTCAACCTGTGGCCCACAGCGCCATTTCATGTGGCCCTCCACCACCTCCACCACACCCAGAAGTGGCGTGGTGGAATCAGGGCAAAATGGCTATCCAGCCCCTGAAGCTGTCTGAGGGAGCGTGACCCGGCCCCCAGCTTTAAATGGCTGAGAACTCCTGTTGTACACAGTACAAGAGGACACATACCACAGAAACATCTGCAAATGCAGACTGCGCTGGCTCTTTGGCTATAAACAGAGGTGAGCACTGAACCCTAGAGTTGGATATGGCTGGCTTTCAAGCAAGGGTGACCTTTGAGGACTGCAGAAGCAAGGAGAGCAAATTCAGAGTTGTGTCAGGAGGACGGAACTTTTCTTTGTAAAGGGGAAACAGCCAAACAGCATACCAACCTCACACCTTTGCAATATTCTCTGCTGATGATTCTTTTTTTAGGGGAAGCCAAGAAAGCAGGTTGATATGTTACTTTTTTAATTTTAATTTTTTCTCTTTGCAGTACCATCTCCCTGAACTGAGGGGACTGGTTCGTCAGTGGTTCTGTTTCCCTGTCACAGAGTTTATGGTTGTGTATTAGGAAGCATAATAGGGACTGTGGTGGCTTAGTGGTTAAGATGCTGAATTTGATGACTGGAAGGTTGGCAGGTCAGCAGTTCAGGACCCGAGTGGGGCACAATGGAGTGAGCTCCTGTTCATCTGTCCCAGCTCCTGTCAACCTAGCAGTTTGAAAGCAAGAAATAGTAAGGAAATAAATAGGTATCACTTCAGTGGGAAGGTAAGTAGTGTGTGCTCGCTCTTTGGCTATAAACAGAGATGAAGTGCTGAACTCTAGAGTCAGGCATGACTGGCTTTCAAGCAAGGGCTATCTTTACCTTTACCTTACTAGGAATCATAGTACTAGATTGGATTATGAGGTTCATCTGAGATGAAATGTAAGGATGTTAGATTCCTGAAGCCTTATATTTTTGATGGGTTTTTTTTGGGGGGGGGGGTATTTTCTTGAGACTAATCTGTGGGCATATAACAGAGGTGTGTGGAGAAGAAACCACCAGAGACTTTTGCTATCCTCCTCTCTGTCATCTTCTCCTTCCCTCTCTATATTCTGCATGCTGTTAACTGAGGGAGTAGAAATAGTATAGATGTTACCTTTCCTAGGAACTGGTTGTGTGCTCCAAAATCCCCAGCTTTATTCATCTGATACAAACAAAGAAACAAAACTGGAAAATGAATAGATGACCTTACTCACTATGAACTGTCTTTAGCTATCTCTGTATGACAATGGTAAGTAAACATATTATTAAATCCCATTATTTTTGCAAAACTGAATGAGATGATGTTTTCCAGAGGGAAGCATTCCCTCTGTCTTGGCGTTGAGGAGTTGTTTGCTAGAGGCTGTAATCCTAAACAATACGTGCTGGGCAGAAAATTCCAGCAGAAGCCATAGGAGATACTTTCAAGTAAATGCAGTGAAGATGAGGCTGTGAAATCCCAGTTGCCTGACTATATAGATCATGGGCCTCATGTGCCTATAGGCTTCTAAATTACCTCATCACTTCTGAAACTCCTAGTATAGGAGAGATTTCGTTGTGATATGATTTTTCATAATATACTACCCTTAAGTGCTGGCTGTACTTAGAATATCAACATGTGACTAAAGAGGTAACAATCATATTATCAAAATATTATTGTTATCAAAGCTAAGATTAGAAGGGAAAAGCTCTACAATCACAGAGAAAAATCAAAGTCAGGACTCAGATAATGGCTATGGAGAGTATTTTTGTCCTCCTTGTAGGTGAAAGAGCCACAGCCTGTTTGAAGAAAAAAACACATAATAATGTGATTTTACAAAAAAAAAATCTAATGCACAGTAAATGTATTCTTTTTCTTGCATTTGGATGTTGGTGCATCCTTTTTGAAGGTCTAGAAACTAGTAAACTGGTTTTCTAGGCTTGATAAGAGGGAATTGAGTTAGAGTTTACTATAATTTGTGTGACTACAGATGTAATATTAATGATTGAAGGGAGACAGGAGATCATGTAGTCCAGAAGAAAATGGAGTGGAAAACTTAGTCCAACAAATGAAAGAATCCCCTTTTTATATTATTAATGCCCAAATCTGTAATAAATTTTACAATCTATATCTGGAACAAATTTCCATAATTGGCCAATTTGCTCCTATCTTCCACATTTCATAATGCAAAAATATATTTAGAATGGGGTTGGTTGCCATCGATACAGTGCTGTTCTAGAAGAGTAATGATCCTTCACCATTGGTTATGTTGGCTAGATCAGGGGTCAGCAAACGTGGTTCTACAGGCATTCTTGGACCTCAATTCCCAGAAACCCTGATCATGCCTGATCAGCGTCAACATTGATTGAGCTTTAAAAGCATCGGTGGGCCAGGCATGTGTGCCACTTCAAAGATGGCAGGTGGATGAAAGCTATCACAGAGTGGATACCACTCAGTGGTGGGATTCAACAGGTTCACCCCGGTTCTCCAGAACTGATAGCAGAAAATCTGGTTAGACCCGCCCACCCTAGTTTTGAAATAATGCAGGGCTTTCGCCCGGCCACTCCCATCATACCATGCCCACAGAGTAGGTAGTAAAAAAAATTGAATTCCACCACTGATACCACTTATAAAGTGACTGCTAGGAAGACCAGCAACTAGATGGGAAGATCAGTTCAAGGCAAAGTTCCCGAGGCCTTGTTCAGGCATGACATTAATCAGCATTCTGAACATGGTTTGTGGAGTGCTAAGCTGGTCAACGCCATCCTCACGTTGTTCACTATCTCAGTCACAAGCCTGAGGAGAAAGTCATTGCTGCCTTGCTGACTCTACATTCAAGCAAGAAGCCTGGAAAAAAAAATCTGGATTCTTGCTAGTGTAATGCTTACACATGAGCAGAAATGCACCTGTCTTTAGACTTGGCAGCAAAACTGTGACCAAAGTGACAAGAGAGGAGAGCAGGCCAAACTATTTCCTTCTAATCATGTTCAGAAAGCTAGCTAGTATAATGTCTGAATAGCATTATAATCTTCAGTGATTGTGTATCAAGGAAGGAAGGAAAGGTGGGGTTGGAAAAGACAATCATAGGTTACATGAGCTAGAAGCCTAACTCCATGAGGCAAGCTGCCTTTCATAAATATAGCTGAGACTGTCTGTCAACGTGTGGAATTCTTTGCTCATTGCTAAATTTTGTGCTTCTTAGTTTGGTGCTTCTTATGAATGATACTGCTGGCTAGATAGCTCCATGAGTTAAATATATGACCGTGGAGCCAGATATTGGGAGTTCAAATCCCTGCTGTACATTTTAGAAGAGCCAGCTTGCGTGGCCTTTGGGCAAATTCTAAGATGCCCTTAGAAGAAGGGAATGGTAAACTACTACTGAATTTACCTAGCAAGGCCTGGAAAACATTGCCAAAAGTCACAATTGACTTGACAGCACACAATTATTATTTGGCATCACAATATAATTTTTTTACCTTTTTTGTCCTGGTTTGGTTAGCATAATCAATTTGATGTAATATGTGGGTTCTCTGATAGTTGTAAGAGTGTCCTACGGAAAGTTGGGGTCTCATTTTCAGAAGGATGTATTAGCCACAAACTACTACCTTTTGAAGTCCCTTTATTACATTCAAAGAATCACTCCACTGAACTGGAAGAAGACATTTACATATACAGAATTGTCTGTTATTACTTTGGCAAATAAAATAATCCCTTGGAGCTTCTTCCTGTATAATCATTTTGGCATGTTTTCTATTGACCTTAGAAATAGAGATAAGAGCATTTGGGTAGATTGAAGAATGCTTATTTAAACTGTTCTTTGCTTGTGTAGTGATAGCTTCTGAAAAATGTCACAGAAGTAGTTTTCAGAAATCTGGGCCTTAAAGAATCCCAAACATAAAATCAAAATTCGGTTACTGGAATGAATTGTAGACAGTGAATATGAACAGATGCCTTGAATTTGAAGGCTTTCCCTTGTGTTTCCTTTTAAAAAAATATTTAATTTATGCTATTTTGCTGAAAATGTCAAAGAAGGGATAATTAATAATAAAGTACAGATTAAATCCAACATCTTAATTAAAGTATAGCAAACAAACAAATGAAGTGGAATTGGAAAAGGTCTGGGACTGTACTGGGATTTAAAATGTTTTTAAGGAACTGGAATTGTATAAGAATTGAATAATCCAGTCAGCCAAGCATGTTTGTGATTGTTGACTTCCTTCCTTCCTTCCTTGCATCCTCAAGGATGTTTAACTCACAAAAATGACTAAATAAGCAACCAAAAACTCCTTTCTGTCTCCATTAAATACAATGAGTTGAATCATACTTCCCTAATGAGCCTTAGTTTCAACCTTTAAAATTCTAAATAACTTAGAGTTTTGGTTATCTGCCTTGGCAAGAGTCTGCTGAATTATTAAAACAGTGACCCCCCCCCCCAGATGTCACCATTGCAAGGGCCCATTTGTCATATGTGCTGGAAATAACTTTCTCTTGGGTTACTCTCAGACATTGGAACATATTCCTTCTGAAGTTGTAGCTACTCCCCACTCGTTCCATTCAATACAAGGGTCAAGACAATTTAGCCTGGCCTTTAAAATAGCATTTATAAATGTAAACATTCTGCTATTGTACTTGGCTGTTTTTAGGGTTGTTCTTATTATTATCTTTTTGTTTTTCAAAATTTTGTATACTGTGCATTTCAGAAGATGGTAGGCATTCAATAAATAAATAAAATATAATGGCTGGAATCTTGTTGCTTTGTTACATGGGGAAGGCAAAAGGCAGAATGTTCAGTTGTTGCTAGCCAGCAATTAACAAATCACTTGGAACTCTTGGGGGAAATTGTTGGTTTGGTGTGTGCTCAAGAATCCCAGAATGGACTTGTTAACTGCTGGCTAGGAATGAGTGAATGTTACATTGTTTGTGGAGAAAAAAACACAGAATGGATTTCAGCCTCCATGTTAAAAAGCCACATAAAACATAGGGAATTCTTGAAAATCTGGGAACCTATTCATACAACATCAAAAATATGCTGACCAGTGAATAACAATGAAGAATCCCAAGAAATACAATTAAGGATTAAATATAAATATATTTTAACAGAGAAAACAGTAAGACTAAATATACAGTAGACAGAACATCATACATAGACCATGCCCCCTCAGAAAAACCAAAAAACAAAACAGAAGAGCAAATTCATACATTCTGTAAATTTTTAGAAAGCACAGATATCTATCTCCAAACAAAACAGTGGCCACAGGATTGAAAAAGATCGGTATACGTTCCAATCCCTAAAAAGGGTAATGCCAAAGAATGTTCAAATTATCGAACAATTGCACTCAACCCACATGCTAGCAAGGTTATGCTCAAGATCATACAGGATAGACTCCAGCAGCACGTGGAGACAAAATTACCAGAAGTGCAGGCTGCGTTTCAAAGAGGCAGGGGAACTAGAGACTACATTGCCAACATATGTTGGATAAAGGAGAAAACAAAGGAATATCAGAAACAAGTCTACTTCTGTTTCATTGACCACACCAAGGCGTGGTCCACAACAAAATGTGGCAAGTAATTATAGAGATGGGAATACCAGAACACCTTATATGCCTCATGAGAAATCTGTATATGAGTCAAAAGGCAACAATTAGGACAGAATACGGAATGACGGAGTGGTTTGGAATAGGAAAAGGAGTAAGACAAGACTGCATTTTATCACCCTGCTTATTCAACTTATACACAGAGCACATAATGTGCACTGCAGGGATGGAGGAATCACAATTTGGAATCAAAATTGCTGGGCAAAACATCAACAATTTGAGATATGCAGATGATACCACCCTAATGGCAGAAAGTGGGGATGACCTAAAGAAGCTTAGGTTGAAAGAAGAGAGTGCAAAAGCTGGCTTGAGACTCAACATCAAGAAAACCAAGATAATGGCAACAGGCCCTATCAGTCCCTGGAAAATAGATGGGGAAGAAGTAGAAGCAGTGACAGATTTTACTTTCTTAGGATCCAAGGTCACTGCAGATGAAGATTGCATAAAATAAAAAAATGACTGATTCTTGGAAGACAAGCTATGAGAAACCTGGGGAGCATAGTTAAAAATAGAGACATCACCTTGAAAACAAAAATTTGCATAGTCAAAGCAATGGTATTCCCAGTGGTAATGTATGGTTGTGAGAGCTGGACCATTAGGAAAGCTGAGCACAGAAGAATAGATGTCTTTGAAATGTGGTGTTGGAGGAGAGTTTTGAGAGTCCCCTGGACAGCAAAGAGAACAAACAGGTCAGTCTTAGAAGAAATCAACCCTGATTGCTCCTTAGAAGGTCAAATGAAGCTAAAGTACTTTGGCAAAAGAAGAAGGGAGCGGCCAAAAATGAGATGGCTAACTGGTATTGTAGATGCAATGGGCACAAAGTTGGATGGGTTGAGGAGGATGGTGGAGGACAGAGGTGCCTGCAGGGCAATGGTCCATGCGGTCACAAAGGGTCAGAATTGACTGTGCAACTGAACAACAACAACAAAACAGGAATGCCTTCTCATTATGTTATTCAGAAGTAGGTGCTATTCAACAGAGTTCCCTGATCTCCATGAAACTAATCTCCTGAATTGGATTAACATTTGTTCTAAAGTCACTTCAGCCCTCTTTGTTTTCATTAGTTTGCATGGCTCTGCCATTCCTAAATTGGCTTTTAATTAATTAATTGGCCTTTAACTAGTCAGTTCCTATTTCTTGTAAGAGCAAGTAAGAACAATTCTCCATACAACACTCTTACAACTATTCAACCATTTAGAATCCACTGCAGTGGCTCAAGTGGTTAACATGCTGACTGGAAGGCAGCAGATCAGCAGTTCGATACCCAAGTATTGCATGACAGAATGAGCACCTGTCTCTGTCCCAGCTCCTGCCAATCTAACAGTTCGAAAGCAAGAAATTGCTAGTAGATAAATAGGGACCACTTCGGTGGGAAGGCAAACAGCATTCAGTGCACTTCGGTATCTAGGTATGCCTACCACATGTCCATGGAAACATCTGCAGACGCAGACAACACTGACTCTTTGGCTTGAAACAGAAATGAGCACTGAACCCTAGAGTTGGATCTGACTGGCTTTCAAGGAAGGGTGACCTTTACTAGTACAGTGATAGCAAACCTTGGCACTCCAGATGTTCTTGGACTTCAATTCCCAGAAGCCCTGATTAGCAGGAGTGCTGACCTGGGCTTCTGGTATTTGAAGTCCAAGAACATCTGGAGTGCCAAGATTCACCATGAGTAACCTAGTACATCAAAGTAATTATACTAGCCAAAGCCCTCTTGAAGTCAAAAGCTAAACCAGAAACAAAAGCAAATTTGTTCAATTCTATGGTCTTGAAAACAATGACACATGGCAGCGAAACATGGGCTTTAACAGATATGGGGAAAACAGCTGCAACAAGCAATGGAAAATTCAGTGCTGGGAATCTCACTTCACAAATAAATGAAAACTGAGGACATCAGGTGAAGATCATTGCTAAAAGATGTAATAACAGAATACCTGATTAAAAAATAAGGTGCGCTCGCCATATTGCATGCAGAAGTGACAATAACTGGAGTGTCAGAATAATGAATTGGTATCCAAGAGATAGCAAAAGATCTCAGGGAAGACCACCTCACAGATGGGTAGATTTTCTCAAGAATAATGTTGAACCAACATGAAGAAAAATTGCCAGGGACAGATTGCTATGGACAGATGTTGTGCAGAATATTGTCACGGATATGTCTACTCATTGAAGGACTCCTAGCTGAATAACGACTCCAAGGTATCCAAGGTAAGGTAGCCAAAGCAGGGGGAAAAGTTGACAAGGAATATTGCAGCAGCAGTAATTCTGTTTGTTAGAACAGCAACCTTTAACTGCCAATTAACAAATGATATCAATGGATTAGTAATTGAGTAAAAATATTTAAGGTGTACAAATGTGAATATGTACTGTATATGTCTTTGTATGTTTCTGTGTGCACATAATTTAGATCAATTTTAGATCAAGCTAAAATCTTAGTGAATAGGATTCTGCAATCCTGGCAATGTAATTTGGTTTCAATTTAGTAATTTAGTTATTCTCAAACACACACACACACACACACCATGTTTTGTCTCCTATAGAGTTGTTGCATCTATTGGAAGTTACACAGTGGCCTCATCACTAAGTCCTTCTTCACACACACCATCTTGTAACTGTTGCTTATAAGTCCTCCCTCTGTGATACCAAAAGAATCCACTTCCTTTGACGTCACAAGCGTCTAGCTTTGGTCCTGAAAACTCAGGAAATGGGAAGCTACTGACCTGGCAATTAATACAAATATATATACAGTCAAACCTCGCATAACGAGTGTTTCGCTTAGCGAAAAACTCGCATAACGAGCAAGTTTTTTGATAAGCGGTCTGACTCGCATAACGAAAATTTTCGTTATGCGAGTCGGACTTTCCCTATGGAAAAACTCGCATAACGAGCATTTCTATGGGGAAAACTCGCATAGCGAAAAAATTCGCTATATGAGTTTTTCCCATAGAAATGCTCGTTATGCGAGTTTTTCCATAGGAATTTTGTTTGTTTCGCATACTGAGCAACCTCACATAGCAACCTTCGTTATGGGAGGTATTACTGTACTGTCACAAATGTATGCATGTTTACTTGAAAGCATGATTCAATGTATTTGCAAAGCTTATTCACAAGAAACAGTGCATAAATTAGCAACTTTTAAGGTGGCAGCCTTGAGGTAGAAGAAGATAAGAGAAGATAGAAGTAGGACTGCTTGTTACTATATGCTCATGAAGTCTAAAAACAAATAATAATCCTTTTTTGCCACAATTCTTAATTTTGTGCAAAATTATGTAGATTTAATTATTAACTAATGAAAACTCACTGGATTATGATTTTAAGGACTGGATCAAAACCCTTTCCTCCTTCCTTCCTTCCTTCCTTCCTCCCTCTCTCTCTCTCCCTCTCTCTTTATTTATTTATGTAAGTATTTATTTATTTCTATTTCACTGCCCTCCTTCAGATCTCAGTGAACAGAGCCTGTAGCGGTTAGACCTTATAGATCACTAGATGACCTTGTGCCAGTCACACTCTTCAGCCTGACCTCTCCTATGGATTTGTCCTGATGAAACAGCAGAGAAGAGTTGGAAGCATGAGGCCTTAATATTGTCAATGTGGAAAAACAGGAATAATATTTCAGAAAAGTAAACTATCAATCACCAAAAGTCTCTTCCACTTCTTTTCATTTAGCATAACAATTTACCTACAGCATAAATCTAATTGATATTAATAAAAGTAAAGCAGGTTATTATATTTGTTTTCCCCATCAATGTGTGTTAGAAACTCCGTAGTTCTGTTATTTTTCTCTCTGAACATTTTGGATATTTATGAGAGACTGAGTGTTCAATAAATATGAAGCATTATTATTAATAAACAATTGGTTTGCAATATAAATCTGTCAGTGATGATTCACACAAGTGAAGATTGTAGTGATAAGACAAAGATCATCCTAACAGTTAAAAAAACTATCATACGGTTTAAGTGTCTGTTTTTATGGTCTGAATGTGGCTGAAGATTTAACGCTTTGTTAATGAAAGAAATACTTGCAGTCAAACCTCTCATAAAGAGCGCCTCGCTTAAACAGTAACTCGCTTAAAGAGCAGAATTTTCTCTGAATGTTCGCTTCGCTTAACAAATAAAACCAACCAAAAACTTGCTTAGCACATAAATCGGGGTTCGTATTCCCCTCCACAATTGGTCATTTACAATGGTGTTTCGCTTAAAGAGCAAACTCGCTTAAAGAGCAATCCTGTGGAACGCATTATGCTCTTTAAGCGAGGTACAACTGTAGTTGATTTGCTAAAAATTAGTACTACTGGTCATTTTATCAAATGATCCTATCTTGCTGGTAGGAATGGGGAGATCTTATCCAAATTCCCACCAAACATAGGGAAAGTAAGAAGAAGAACCCTTTTTTCATGTTCCACATGTACATGTATTGGTGTTCAAATTTATTTATTTATTTTGTTTGACTTTTCTTGCCGCCCCCTCACTCTGGGTGGCTTATAGTCTAAGTCATGGTTTCCTTTTCAATAAAGCTAAAGGGAACAGAAAATTATTTTCTGTAGGTTCTGGGCAGGCAGGCATTTCTTCCTGTGTGGAAGTGTGAAGGAGTTCTGTCAGGGTCAAACTGGACCCAGACAGGACCCAGAGTCCCCTATACAGACTGCATGGTAGACATCTGTCCTCTGCCCTTAAAACCCAGACTGTAGAATCTTCTGCCTAAACCCAAAATTCTGCCAAGAAAAATTTGTTTCCCCAGCATCTTTGCATAATGTCTTCTCAGGTGCATCCCCTTTTAACAATTCATGGAGAGGCAATAAGCATAACAAAGAAGATTTATTTTTGACATTTATTTAACATGAGTAAAGTAAGTATATGTGTCTTAACCAAATATTTAAGAACAACATTTCATATAAGTGTAAAGATAAAGGTAAAGGGTTTCCTCGCTCAAAAACCACTCATATCCAACTCTAGGGTTCAGTGCTCATCTCTGTTTCAAAGCCGAAGAGCCAGTACTGTCTGCTTCTGCAGACGTCTCCGTGGTCATGTGGCAGGCATGACTAGACACCGGAGCGCACCTTCCCATTGAAGTGGTCCCACCGTGAGATGCACAGTGGGACCAAGACCTCCCCGCCGCCAACGCAGCTGTGTCGGGGCCAGCCCTTCCCAGCCAGGGAAAGGATAAAGGGCAGTGAGACTCACGGTGGGACCAATACCTCCCTGCCGCCAACGCAGCTGTGTCGGGGCCAGCCCTTCCCAACCAGGGAAAGGATAAAGGGCAGTGAGACTCACGGTGGGACCAAGACCTCCCCGCCGCCAACGCACCTGTGTCGGGGCCAGCCCTTCCCAGCCAGGGAAAGGATAAAGGGCAGTGAGACTCACATTAGGACCAAGACCTCCCCGCCACGAACACGCCTGTGTCGGGGCCAGCCCTTCCCAGCCAGGGAAAGGATAAAGAGCAGTGAGACTCATGGTTGGACCAAGACCTCCCCGCTGCCAACGCACCTGTGTCGGGGCCAGCCCTTCCCAGCCAGGGAAGGGATAAAGGGCAGTGAGACTCACGGTGGGACCAAGACCTCCCCGCCGCCAAAGCACCTGTGTCGGGGCCAGCGCTTCCCAGCCAGGGAAAGGATAAAGGGCAGTGAGACTCACGGTGGGACCAAGACCTCCCCGCCGCCAACGCACCTGTGTCTTGCTTTCAAACTGCTAGGTTGGCAGGAGCTGGGACAGAGACGGGAGCTCATTCCATCCTGCAGTACTTGTGAATCGAACTGCTGACCTTCAGCCACCCAGTCAGCATCTTAGCCACTTGAACCACTGCAGTCCCTTTCATATAAGTGACAGATGATAAAAATGATAAAAAATTATCATATAAGTGACAGATGATAAAATCAAAAGTGCTTCTTGCTTATGCTTGTTGCTGAGTGAATATGTTGTAACAAAGCCACATGGAATTATAATATAACCACTTTTTAAAAATTGTGTCAGAAGCACACAAAGGTCCAGTTGTAAATTGTGTAGTATATAAATCCGGGGAGCTGTACAGAATTTCTGCATTTATAAACAAATTGGCACTTTAGGACTCCAAATTTTTCCTCCCTTGTCATGTCAAAAACAATGTTTTATTCTATATGGCCATTATGTTATGTTGTGCTTCATCCTTATGTAGATAATCCTTTACTTCTAATCTGAATTACCTTTTAAATATTTTAATAGTTCATTTTTATATATGGCACTATATATATAGTGGCATAGCACTAGATCGATATTACAGATTGGAGTTTTCAGTGCTAAAGCAATGCATCACGATGGTTGACACAGATTAAAAAGAGTTACATCTAGAGGCTGTAGGGTATTCTCCAGTCTGAAGCATGTTATCTGGCTGCTGAAAACTTGGCAAACTTGACAAACAATTTACTCCGACGTGGACAATCACACATGCCAAAATGATTAAAAATTGTGACTGTAATCAATTCAAAATAAACATCCTCCTGGGTGTTTAAAAAAAAAATCCTGCTTTCCAGTGAAGAAAATGTGTGTTTAGCAGCACATTGTGTGGTTGCCAATTTTTAAGTGATTTCAAGCACTGCAAACTCTGATGCAAAAAGAGTAATGTTGTGACCAAAATTCTGGCTGGACCATCTGGACATCAATTAATTGTTTTCAAAGAAAAGTAGGAAGATCAAAAAATACTGTAATCATGTATAATGGGACTATTTACTGTAGGTACAGGACAAATTTTCTCTGAATGTGGAGAAATACAATCAATGCAACATTTATGTGCATGCAATTAAGGCCCTGTTACATGTCTCAAAGAAGAGCTAGGAAACAGCCAAGATAATGCTATCAATGTACTGTATTCAGTGGTGGGCAGCAAAAAATGTTGCCACCACACTGTGGGCAGAGCCTATGTTGTGGGCAGAGCCTACATCATGGGCAGAGCTTATATCATGAGCAATCTAGTCATGCCTGCCATATGGCCATGTATACATCTGCAAACACAGGAAGCACTCGCTCTTTGGCTGTAAATGGAGATGAGCACTGCACTCTAGAGTTGGATTTGACTGGCTTTTGAGCAAGGGAGACTTTGAACCACTTGCAGGGACAAAAACTGATGGGGCAGGGCAGGGAGATGGGGGTGGTCACCCAATTTCTCCACCTCCCCTGCCCAGAGGCCACCTAATTTTGCTACTCCCCCCTCCTGGGGGTGCAAAGCTGTTGCTGCGCACCACTGGTTGTATTCCCCTTCTGTCCAAAATTAGCCTTATCATTTAAACATTTTAATTTGTTTTAATTTAATCCATATTTCATATATGTCCATAATTTTAATTTGTGTAAGACTTTGATATGACTAAACTATATGAACTATAGTATTTGTGGATATAAGAAAGTAAACAAAACAAAAAGACAAATAACTTTGCATCACTTTAAAGACTAGCTGATATATTTTAATGTTAGCTTTCATGGATCTAAGTCTGGCCAAGTTATCCTCCTATGGTAATAGAGTAGACCATATTGCCAGCGACTGAACTCCAAGTGTCAAGCAGCAGTCAACTAATCTGACAACCCGGAGGATTAATGGCCTTGGGTGCCAAAATCCAAAGGAAGGTTGATGGTCCCCAACTGGTTTAAATCCCATTTGAATTCATCTTGATGGAGGGCAGCAGCTTCATCAATACTAGTCTTGGGCTGAGGAGGAGATTGTGTGCCAAAAGGGCTCAGGACCAGAAAGTGACAAGTGGAACTGGATCAGTGGTACTGGTGTCACGTTGTGACACAGAAGGCAGATAAAAGGCCACTGCATTATATTCTCAGGACAGTCTTCATGGCTGATCGCCATGATGATCACCAACATTCGTATTCGGATATGGCAGAAGAAGAAGAAAAAGTTAGTCTTTAAGGTGTCACAATATTTTTTGTCTTTTTGTTTTGTTCACTTTCTGGTATGTTTGAAACACAGACCTACATGGCTACCATTTCAAAAAAAATTATAGTATTTGTGTTCAACACACAGGAAATGGGATCTTAAATCCCCACCACACTGCTATCCTTTATTCCAGGTTTTTTGCCAAATCCCCTTTGCAGATCAGGAAAATTGCTTTCTTTGAATGCAGATTTTAAAATATATCACCTTATTTACATTTATATTGTCCCCTGTGTATAGTCCCACATGCCATGATGTAAAAAGATTTCTAAGCTGCTGTGATTTCTAGGCATTTTACAGGAGCCTATCTTTGGCTAGATTTTTACTATACACTGCATATGTTCTTTACCATAGAAGGGTTTCTATAGAGACCAGCCAGGTTGCAAAATTTTCTTCGTTTCATAACAAGCTTAGCAATACTTTTAAAACACATGATTCTGATCTCTAACTGTCATACACACACTTACTGGTCACTTCCACTTCAGAGGCTGCAGTTCTTAATACAGTGGTTTTGCAACAGATTTAATCTAAACCAACGTCATTTATGATTCAGTCTGGATTCACTTGTAATTCAAAGGCTTCCCTTTTAGTGACATTTTAGTGGTCTGACAACAGTAATCCCCACTCCCTGATTATAGATTTTGCCCTTGACCAAGTAGCAGTATTTTTTAATTACTTAGGAGGTATGTAGTTTTATATCAGATTCCTTACTTGTTTGTTACCTGTCCATAGAGTGCCAAACACAGACCAAAACGAAGGACAGGACTAATCTTTTCCAAGGTATAGTATGCCAAAAGTGAAAAATGTCTTACCAGAACGTTGGATCTGTTTATTGCTATGCTGAGAAGCCTAATTGGTGTCTAGTAGAGATTGTAACAAATGCTGGAATGTATACTCAAAGAGTGACACTAAAAATTCAGCATTTTACATGAGAGTATTAATAGTATGAGACAGGAAACTAAATAAACTCTCATCATGTATCACTAATTTATAGTACCTCACAGGCAGCAAGGAGAACCAATTGTTTGAAATAAATTGAGATTTAACAAATTCTAGAGATTTAACAAATTGACATTATGTCAAACTGTAGCAGGTACTCACAGTGGTGGATTGTCAAATTCTTTGCTACCCCACCTTGACGTCATTACGTCGTGGGCGTAGCCGACGTCATGACGTCGTGGGCAGAGCAAAAAGAAAAAAGAAAAGACTGCGCATGCATCAAACCTCCGTTTGATGCATGCATAGTTTTTTTAGTGCACATGTGTCAAACCTCTATTTGACGCATGCACACTAAAAATTAGAAGTGCACATGCGTCAAATGGAGGTTTGACGCATGCGCAGTTCCGGGGAGCCATTTTGGCTGGCCAGAAATACATTTCTGGAGGGGGGCCGGAGAGGCGACCGAACTGGTTCACCGGGGGTTTACCACCACCCCAGCGACCACCTCCTGATGGGTGCTACTGGTTTGGGTGAACTGGTCTGAACTGGTAACATCCCATCACTGGGTACTCATGATATACATTAGGGCACCAGACAAGAAAAGGGAATGAGAGGAAAATCCAAAGGCATTTTTTATGATAAAAAGTAATTATCCAAGCAAGGAAGAAGGATTTTTTTAGTTAATAAGCCCAACCACATAACAATATACTGTAATTAAAGTCTTCTGCTTCAGCTAATATTTGGGTGAGTTAAACAGAGCTTCCTTAAAACCATATTGATTTAACAGATACTAGAATGCTGTCCATATTTATGTTTCTGTTTATTCTCTTCTCTCTATTATGGATTAATATGGCTTTATCAATAACATTGGAACAAAGAGAACATTTTAAAACAATTTCCACCCACTCCCTTTATCCCTATCTATTAAAAGCCTCATCACCATGAGAGATGAAGCAGTTTAGAAAGCTAATTTAGGTTGCAACTACATGGGTAAATACATAGGGATTTGCTGCAGAAGTAAAATGGATGCATTTGACTTTTAAAAACTGATCATACAATGCAATGGTCAATTTGAATCAACCCAGTTCTTTTTGCTCCTGAAGCAGAGCTTTCCCTTCCTGCCACTGGAGGCTTTAACAGTTTTCAAGGCAGAGTGATTTGAAAGATGCTTAATTGTTGGCCCTGGATGAGACTGGCAGGGGATCAGAAACAGTGGAAGATAAATGCTTCGATCCGCCACATCAGGGGTTCCCAACCTTTTCAAGCTGGGGGACGGGTCATGCACTCTCAGTCAGCTTCAAGGGCCAGATGGCCATTTTGCCCTGTCTGCATGATGGGGTGGCCATTTTGTCCCAACAGTTTCAAATGGGCAGCCATTTTGTTTCTCACATTCCCTTGGAGGGGTGGGGGGCCCACATGAAATGGCAGCACAGGCTGAATCCGGCCCATGAGCCTTAGGTTGGGAACTCTGGTGCCACGACAACCTGACATGTGAAACACAGATCAACCAAGTAACCAAGTAAGTTAGTTAGTTGTTTTGTCTTACAGGAGGGAAGGACATGATTATGAGTGGCATTCTGGTCATGTTCTAAACTATGATGTTTTGGACAGTGGGAATGCCCATCCTGTAATCTTTTCCCCTAGTTGTCCTGAAAAAAATTTATTTTTTAAAAAACAAAGTACTGAGTTTAGCACTAGATCACCTTATCACTGCATTTCTATAGTAACATAGCACAAGATCAGGGCTTCCCAACCTATGGCCCATAGGCCAGACCTGACCTTCTGCACCATTTCATGTGGCCCACTGCTCCCACCGCTGTACCAGGAAGTGGAAGTGGATGCATTTATTTCAGCTGTACAATGCGCCCGAGCATGTGTAAACATGCCCACAGCTATCATAAATGTGGAAGTGGGTGCATTTACGACAGCCATAAATGTGTCCACTTCTGCTCCCGGTGGGGCATAATTCGGCCCACTAAGCTGTCCAGCGGGTATGGTCAGGCCCATGGCATAAAAAGGTTGGGAACCCCTGCACTAGATCATTTCTGCATGGACAAAAAAGATATAAAAATCAATACAAAATAGAAACCACTCCAGTGAACTACAGCAGACAACTATGCTTCTGCAGTATATGTGTGATTGTGCATTACAGTGAACTTTGGGAAATTGTCCCATTTTCCTAACATTGTACAACACTGTAAACAGACCCTTGGTGTTATAATGAAACCTAGAAGGAGAATTGGGGATTGGCAGACTATGGGGTCAAAGGAAGGAGGGTTGTAGTGTGGATAAAACTGCATTGGATTAAAGGTTCATTGTGCACACTAGTACCAAAACAATATCTGTTCCCTATGTGGTCAATTTGATCTGAATAGAAGTGCTCCAGCAAAACCAGATCTCTCTTATTTGGCTTGCCACAGCTGTATAGTAGAGAAGATGGCCTCGCTAAATCAGGGGTTCCCAACATTTTCCCACCAGGGACCAGTTCCCACCACCATGCTCAGTGTGAGGGCCAGAAGCGTGGCTGTACCCACTACTTATGTTTTTGTCATCATTGGCAGTGGTGGGAATCACACCATTTCAGTGGGTTCTTGGACAGGCTCTGCCACTTCCCAGGATGGAAGGAGGTTTTTTCGGAGCATGTTTGCTCTGGTCTGGGATTTTTCCATTGCTTCTTGGCTGCACTTTGGCTGCTAGAGAGTGACCGTGGCTGACTTTCTGGTTCCGCGCTGGAATCCCAGGTGCTGGTGGAAGCTCCGCCTGGCACTGGAAGTTGTCCATGGTCACGGTCCAGCTTCTGAAGCGCAGCTGAGAAGCAACGAAAAAATCCCAAGCGGGAGTGAACATGCTCTGAAAAGCCTCCTGCCACCCTGGGAAGCAGCAGAGCCTGTCCAAAAACCCAGGAAAACATTGCGATTCTCTCTGCCGCCATCACTGCTGTGATAAATGGCATATTGCGACTTCTGGTGGTGGTGGGTTGGTCTAGAGGTGCCTGGGTGGCCACCATGGGCCAGATTAATGATATGCATGGGCTGGATTAGACCCACGGGCTGGGGGTCAGGAACCCTTGCTCTAAATTCTACCAAAAAGAAGGCACTGTGAAACTTTTTCAGTCTCTTCCCCCTAAGCATAATTTCTGTTCTAAGAAAAGAATGGAAGTTTTTATGAAAACGCAGGAGAGTCACAAATGAAAGACAATGATGCCTCCACTCCATAAAAGTCCGCGAAAATGGCAGGAAGATCACTCAATCTTATCTGTAAAATTCTGTGAAAGAGGCAGGGTGATCACACAACAAAAAACCCTCTCTAGAGGCACCCTTTGTTCTATATCTGAGGACCAGGAAATGATGAGGAAAGCCTGGCGCTTTTGTTGTGCAATTGCTTTGCCTCATTCATTAAATTTAAGATTTCATAAGAAACTGAGTGGAAAATAAACCACATGTAGTTTGATGAGACATATTTCACACAAAGCCTTTGTTCAGATTTCCTGCCTAATCTGAGATTGGTCTGTTAGCTGTGCTGGTTGGGCAACTGGGGAGTTGTAGTCTGAAAACTTAACTTTCCTAAACTAGACACAGTCTTGTGTTCTCATTTCATATGATGATAACTGCAATCACTTTTAGGGCAAGAGTGATTAATGTACCGGTAACTAAAGTAGAAAAGAAGAGTGTGTCTTCTTTATCACTTTGCTACAACCAGGGCCTTTCAAGAATCATCATGTTTCTGGGTAATGGTTGGCCCAAAGGAACAAATGCAGTCTGTTTGTTCTCTCTCTCTTCAAGCTGCATCATACTTAAGGATAGCCTAGGTACTAAAACAGGGGTGCCCAAACTATGGCCTGTGGACCAGACCTGGCCCCGCCACTAATTCATCTTTCTTTGGCTTCCAGGATTAACGAGGGCAGCGTGGGCTGGATGAATTGGTATCAGCGGCTGGATCTGACCTGTGGGCCATAGTTTGGGCACCCCTCATTTAAGCAGAGAAAATGGCAGCTTAAAAATCTATCTCATCCTTTATTTCTGCTTCTGATGTGAGGAACCACATGACCGGCCCACTTGAATCATGTGACCGACCCATGGCCCAAAAAGTTTAGGCACCCCTGTACTAAAACAACAAAAATCTAGTGGGTCCTCCCTCTCAATGGCAGTAGAAATGTAAGGGCAAGAAATAAAACAATTAACAATTTGATGTGCTTTCATGACCTACCACCTAATATTTGATGCCTGAGGCAGCCAATTCAGTCCCCAATGATTGAGCCAGCCGTGCTTTAGGGCTAGAGAGATAGAGTACCAGAGCTCTAAAGTTTCTGTGGGTTTGCTGTCCCCTCCCCCAAATCAGTGTACAGTATTTGGTTGCTATAAGCAAACACCTTTTAAAATTGTAGTATTTATTTCTGACCTGAAATAGGACCAGAAATCCTGCATATAATGAGACTATTGGGGAAAATAATTTCTTGACCTGCCCTCTAAAACTGTATTATCTGGCTTAATTAGTTTATATGGTATGAGGTATGTCTAACACCATCTGCAAGAGGGATCTTGATAATAATAAAGGTTAATGATTCAATGTAAACCTTAAACTAACACAGCTAATGCCAAGTGCTGTAGCTAATTCACAGAGACGGTATGTCTTGTTTTCTGTAAATGTTTAGTGCTGGGAAATGATGTATACTGACACTTTATTGGCCTGTATGCACCTGGCTCAATTTCTAATGTTCTATTTGTATTGCACATGTGTGCGTAGGTAAGTAGGTAGGTGCTTTTGTTGTAATTATTGAACTTCTGCAACCCTTAAAACAAAATACAAATTGTGGGTATTTAACCGATACTAAGGACTGTGGTGGCTTAATGTTTAAGACACTGAACTTGATGACTGGAAGGTCAGCAGTTCGAGACCCAAGTACTGCATGATGGAATGATCTCCTGTCTCTGCCACAGCTCCTGCCAACCTATCAGTTTGAAAGCAAGGAATTGCAAGTAGATAAACAGGTACTGCTTTGGTGGGAAGGTAAGTGTGTGCTGGCTCTTTGGAACTGCATTTCTCAGAATCCCCCCCCCCCAATTACTTTTACTATTCATGTCACCCCTGTTCACGGCTGCCACCAGGGCTTTCTGGCTCAATGTGAAGATATATGTTTATGTGGTGTCCACATAATATTTGTTTAGGAGGTAGTGTGGAAAGTCCACTGAGTTTGTCTGACTCTCTTCATATTATTTTGTAATTGTTGTACAAGGCTCATTCATTCCCCATGACATCACAGGGTTTTCTCCCTTGTGTGTGGCTTTGGTTCTTAAATCTCAGGGTATGGTTAGCTGAGGAACTGCAACCTTGTGGGTGAGCTTAAGCATGCTCTGGGCTGTAGCAAATGTGTTCATTACATAAATGGGTTTGATCAGGCATTGGTTGCCCAGGACTCTCAAGAGCTGTAACATAAGCCAGCGTCCTGTGATGACTACCAAAACAGACCACATGTCAGGCGTCTCTTGATGCTCAGAGTCTGAATTCTCATTAGCTTTCTCATTGCTAGGATTCTCATCCACAGTGAACAAGAAGCTAGTTATTCTGGATCGAATAACGTTAAGGTCCTATGGGATGCATCGGATAACAACCGCTAAAGCCTCTGCGGTTACAATGTATTTCTATGGAGCTTTAACGTTATCCAATGCATCCCATAGGATTTTAACATGCATCGGATAACACTAAAAATCAGATAACACCAAGACTTGTGGAACCAAGTTTTAGCATTATCCGAGGTTTTACTGTATATACTTGAAGACATCCCCCTCATTTTGTTTCCCTTCAACTTTTAAAATGTCTTCTGATTATAGGAAAATACCTTCCTTTCATTGATTCTGCATACTTTCTGAGCCTTTTTTGTTAGTCTGGAGACATATATTATGCAAACTCAGTATGGAATTTGCAATATAGCATTTGCCAGCATGATCGTTATAGCTTTTGTTTATAGGGTACCTCATTTAGCCATTTAGCAGTGAGGCTGGGGGAGGAGTTTATATAGCCAGAGCTTGGACACTTGCAAGCAAAATAAATGAGGCTACACAATTTGCTTGCATTGCCTTTCTTGGCTTAATCCATCACTTTAATTTAATTTAATTCCATTATGGACAATGTAAAGGCGGCCTTGTGGCTCTCTGTTTTCCACCAACCAAGCAGCCAGTGTGCTCAGTCAGTAGGGATGCGGGGTTGAATTCATGCTGTGGACTTTAATTGTGTAAGATGGAAAAGTGAACATGTCTAACTTTGCAATTCTCAGAGAGTCTATGGGTCAAATTTAACATCCCTGTATAACCTGATGAGGCCAATTCCTTTGGGTGCAGTGTCTCTCCTCCATCACGTCCTAGAAAAACAGGCAGATAAGAAGACTGTAAGAGACTTGAGCTGGGGTCAAGTACAGTTTTACTGACTGATGTTGACAATATAAAAGTGGATGAAGATAAAAAAAGAGTGAATAACCATAATGTTAACATCAGGCAGACAATGTATTGTGAGAAATTGGAAAACTGATGTTGATTTAAAAATTGAAGATTGGTATAAAGAAATGTGGGAACTTGCTTTAAATAAGTTAACATGGGAATTAAACATAAAAAAAATGCATAGTTCAAGAAAATAGATTTTGGAAAATTTGGTGAGTATTTGTGGAGTCTACATTGAGCAGGAATGGAGGTATAAAGGCAGCACCAGATCAAATGAGTTTTTGGAAATAATGAAAGATTGCTATGATACACCTCAACCTCCTGGGCATTGTATATATCACTGTGGTGTGTATTTTGAGTTAGGTATTATATTGAACATCAAATATTACACTGAATATTGATAAATTTGAAAAAGTGGTTAATAGTGTATGTTGTGGAATAGTGTAATTAGAAGGTAATAGAGTACAAATGTGGATATTATTATACGGTTTTTTCTTATTATTGTCTTTTATTATGTTGTTTTATTATTTGTTTTATTATTTTGTTATTGTGTGGAGTGTTTTATTTGTATTTTCATTTGAAAATTTTAATTAAAATGTATTATTAAAAAAAAAGACTGTAAGATCAGTTTCTCCCACCCCACTCCATTCCCTCCACTTAATTTCAACATCTCACCTAATGAAAGGCATATGTTCCCCAAAACTTGTGTATTTTTATGTGCCTCTGGACCATTTTAGGGTGCTATTTGAGTTTGCCTACTTAACACATCATTTCAGATTGAAGTTTGTTTCCTGCCAATATTGTTATTGCAGGTTTCAGAGGAGACACAGTAATACCTCGGGTAACACTAAGACTTGGTTCCACAAGTCTTGGTGTTATCCGATTTTTAGTGTTATCTGGTGCATGTTAAAATCCTATGGGATGGATCGGATAACGTTAAAGCTCCATAGAGATACATTGTAACTGCACAGGCTTTAGCGGTTGTTATCCGATCCATCCCATAGGACCTTACGGTTATTCGATCCAATTCTCCTCCCCAAATTACTTAACGTTATGCGATTTTAGCGTTGTCCAAGGTAAACGTTATCCGAGGTATTACTGCATTTAAACCATGCCAAACTGCAGGATACATATCATAGTTGAAACTTACACTGCAATCTCATCAATGTTTGTTCAAAATCAAGTCCCCTTGATTCAGTGGAACATACTTTTAGGCAGCATTAGTAGTCTACATTTTAAAAACAGCCTCTGATTTATTTCTTTTGGGGACTGCAGTGGCTTAGTGGTTAAGATGCTGAACTTGATGACTGGGAGATCAGAAGGAAGAAATTGCAAGTAGATAAATGGTACCACTTCAGTGGGAAGGTAAACAGTGTTCCGTGTCTAGTCATGTCTGCCACTTGACCATGGAAACGTCTGCAGTCACAGACAGCACTAGCTCTTTTGCTGTAAACGTAGATGAGCACCAAACCCTAGAGTCAGATATGATTGGCTTTCGAGCAAGGGTGACCTTTCAGTTTAATCTACTTATTAGTGTGATACCTCAAAATTCCCAAAATGAGAGCCAGGGCTGCTATATTTAAAAAAAACCATCTAAACATGAAAATATTACAGATATTGTTGTTTGATTATGAAAACAGATGTAACTCAAAACATTTTCAAGTTTGTACTAATTGTCATTATATTTCGTTATTAATTTGATGGGCAATTAGCAGGGATCCTATGAATGTTTGTTGTATACTAGGTCCAGCAGAATTCACACAGCTTACACTGAAATAAAATACTTACTCTTTAAATTGCTACAACTTTCCCCCCCTCTTCTTTTTCTTTTGCTAAGACGCTGGGAGAGATGAGCTTGGCTGCTTCTTTAGAAATTGCTTCTATGTAGTGATCCGGCTTAGGGGTTAAGATGCCTAACTTGATGACAGGAAGGTCAGCAGACAAGCAGTTTGAGATCTGAGTGCTGCACGACGGAGTGAGCTCCTGTCTCTGTCCCAGCTCCTGCCACCCTAGCAGTTCTAAAACAAGCGATTGCAAGTACAGTAGATTTACTTATTTATTTATTTATTTACTTAGATTTGTATCCCGCTCTCCTTGGTAGCAACAGACTCAGAGCGGCTCACAAAATCCTCTAATATCATTATTAAAGTGCAAACGAAAATACAATTGCATACAATATAACAGAACAGTAAAGTACACTAAATATCATATAGTAGGTCAGTACACATTACACATCAAACATTGTAGTACAGTCAAAATATCATGGCATGTAGTGCAAAGAGCAATAAGGTTCAATAAATATCATACAATAGAACAACACACATCACAGTAGAAAACATAATAAAGCAAAAACGTCCTCCTGCGACTATAGTCCAATTCCTCTCCCCGGCCAGAGGATGTTGGTCGGGAGTCCCAGCTGCGTCTCCTCTCCCCGGGCTACTGGGGGAGAGAAGGAGTCCAGGGTGGGGCAGGTCTCATAGCCCCCAGCTCAGCTGTGTCTCCTCTCCCTGGGCAAGAGAAGGAGTCTGTTAAGGTGGTAGGGCAGGGAGAGCGCAGGGCACGACTGCGTCTTCGAGCCTCCCGTGGCCGCGGTAGGCTCCTTTATCCTCCCGGCTGATGGCGGGGCCAGGAGGGCACTGGGTGCGTAGATAAGAGTCGGGTTTGCCCGATTGGGGTGGGGTAGTAAATGTGAGTTAATAATAATAAATAAATAGATTCCACTTCAGTGGAAAGATAACAGTGTTCTATGTGCTCCGGTGTCTAGTCATGCCTGACACATGATCACGGAAATGTCTGAAGACGCAGATAGAGTTGGATATGACTGGCTTTAGAACAAGGGAGACATTTACCTTTACCTAAAGATGCACACATTACAGTAATACCTCAGATAACGCTAAGACTTGGTTCCACAAGTCTTGGTGTTATCCGATTTTCAGTGTTATTCGATCCATGTTAAAATCCTATGGGATGGATCAGATAACGTTAAAGCTCCATAGAGATACATTGTAACCGCACAGGCTTTAGCGGTTGTTATCCGATCCATCCCATAGGACCTTAACGTTATTCGATCCAATTCTCCTCCCCAGATTACTTAACGTTAAGCGATTTTAGCATTATCCGAGGTAAACGTTATCCGAGGTATTACTGTACATGGAGAAAATCTTATTGAACATAATGGTCAGAATACTGTTACATACATAAGTCAAGTGGCCTAAATCTCAACGACAAATTGCCACTAGTTCAGGAGTCCACATTAATGCACAGCCAGATGTGCTGTTTGATTTATTCTATCATACGTAAATAATAGGATTCTGGGCCCGTGGAATTTACTTTTCAGTAGGTAGGTAAAAGATTCCACTGTAAATTAGATAATTGAAAATGATGGATAAAATTATGTTTGACAATTGAGTTACACTTTTTAATGTGTGGGAGTTACTTAATGTTTTATATCACCTGACAACTAAGGTCTTGTCTAGATATTGTAATACTTCTCCATTGGGTTTCCCAAGGCAGAAATTGATTGAAAGATCAGGGACTATACAACATTCAGCTAACTGCACTTTTTTTTTTTTTTTGCTAGTTAGTGGTTTATTCTGAATCAACTCTGGTCATGAATTATTTCGATGTGTGTGATTGCCTGTGTTGGGATGAGAAAGAGTGAGGGAATGGGGGTGGTGGTAGTGGGCTAAAAGATGAGGATTAAAGTTGCTGCCACCAGGGAAGTTTAAAGAAGGCCACTGCTTACCTGTCTCAGTAGGAGCAGCAACTTCATGGCAGAACTCAACAACTCACCTGTTCATGTCCACCAGCACCTCCTGCCTCAGCTGGCACATTGCTACTGCCCCTACCAACTCTGACACTGACTCTGTCTCCCTTTCCCCGAGCCACCTACCCGGCAGTCAGAACTATTAATTTTCTTAATATATCAATTCCAGTACTGTGTTGCTTAAGTTGTCCTGTACTATGCCACTTTGATTTTTTTTTAATTAACAGCCGATAAAGACCAATAGTAAATATTGAGCAGAAAATCAGAAAGCCACAAGTCAAATTCAAGGAGGTCAGATCAAACCCTGAGAGCAGAAAAGAACATCCTAAACCAGGGGTTTCCAACCTTTTCAATCTGGGGGCTGGGTCATGCTCTCTCTGTCAGCTTCGAGGGCCAGACGGCCATTTTGCCCTGCCTGGTGATTTTGTTTCTTGAATGCCCTTGGAGAGGTTGGGGGCCACATGAAATGATGCCACAGGCCGGATCTGTACCATGGGCCTTAGGTTGGGAACCCCTGATCCTAAGCGCTCATCTGGACACATTCTGGGTTATGAAATACTTTTATTGGATTGTTAACAGGTTATGGACAAAGGTAAACATCTGAGTCCTCCAAGATTCCTCTGCAGGCAAAGCCATGTATACAGGAGGGCTTGTGAAGACCATGCAGCAAGTTCACCCAGTAACTCCAAGCAAGCCTCTTGTGCTTCGTGTGGCTTCTTTTGATGCTGAGTCTTCTTGCTGGGGTTTAGGGGACTGGGATGGCAAATGCTCCTGACAGGCATGGATAGCATTGCTCGCAGTTATATCTGTTACTGGAGAGCTCTGAAGATTTGTAAGGGGCCCAATGACTTGTGAGTTTACCTGTAGAATCAGGAACTCTTTCAATACGAAGACAACACTATATTTCTGCAAATGACAGCTCCATGTTTCTTTTTTATTGCCAATCAGAACAAGTGTCATCATTACAATGATCAGCTAGGAGGCATGGAAATATAAACAAACAGTTCCCATACTATATGTGCCGCAGGAGATGGCTCCGTGATCATAGTGTGTGGGTCACTTCATGGCAAGCTGGGGTCCACCTTGAACAAATTCATGCCAATTACACTTCCCCTGCTTCAAGGGAAACAATGCATTCTTGAATATGAGTTGCAGGACGATGACTCCTCAGATTAGGAGCGGTGGAACTGTTTTGTTTGCCCACATGGTGAAGTAGTTTGTCAGCCACTTCTCCATACAGGCAAAGGTCGTTTGGGTTGTTTGGATGGGAGGATTGGGCTAAATGTATTCTATCCTCTGCTGCATACTCAAGTGTCCAAAAAATGAGTGGGCCCAGACTGCCCCATAAAGGGTGATCTCAACATGCTTCTTCTTCTTCTTCTTCTTCTTCTTCTTCTTCTTCTTCTTCTTCTTCTTCTTCTTCTTCTTCTTCTTCTTCTTCTTCTTCTTCTTCTTCTTCTTCTTCTTCTTCTTCTTCTTCTTCGTCTTCGTCTTCGTCTTCGTCTTCTTCTTCTTGCTGTTGCTGTTGCTGTTGCTGTTGTTGCGTTCAACTTATATGCCGCCCCACTCGCAAAGTGTGACTCTGAGCGGCTCACAACCATGTCATCACATAATATACATCAACATAGTAAAATCATAAAATACAATATACATAGTAAAATACAATTTAAGACTAACATAGCACATCACAATTAAGATACAAAAAAATCCATTCGTTGCTCAACGTCCTTCGACAAATGAAGAGGACGTACAAAACAACAACAAATGCTCCCAGACATATGTTTTTACACTTGGATCATGTGGCTACTTTGATTTTTTACAATTTTACTCTTCTAAATACAGTAGCATGATCAGCTGCCAGGAGCAGAGGAAGACCTTTTCCCATGAGAGTGCAGTTTGATTAGAATTATCTCATGTAGTTACTAGGTGAGACTATCAATTTAGCTTTTCTTTGAATTCTTAAATTAGTGGGACAATTAATTCAACTTCTGCTTGGTTAGCATCAACACTATCTTGCCTCCCCCCTTTTTAAACTGCTTTAAGAAAATCCCTGCATGGCATACCAAGGAAAGTGAGAGATCCACTGGGGCTCCAGAAGGATATTTTGTGTACAAGCCATTAGTCAATTCTGTGGCCCCTTCCCTTTGCACTACACCTGCGGTCTTACATCTTGCTTTGCCAATCTGCTTTCAAGAACAATGGCACGATTATCTAGCCAGATTGATCAGACTTTGGGAATTCCTTGCTGCTGCTGCTTCAGTTCCCCATTTTTAAAAATAATATCTCTGTATCAAGAAGGCTCCTGGAAGATTCAAAAACTTATATTTGCAACTTCTTAATTAATGCAATAAAACTGTTGGCCAACTCAAACTTTTGTCATTCTGAATTGCCGTTTCAATCCAATTTTAGTAGGTAATAAAAGACCTGTCTGCCCTACTTTATTCCTGCTTCTCAGAAATGATGGTCTCCAAAGAAATCCCCTTTTTAAAGCCTGAGATTTCTGGATGCACCACTTTCATCATGCTGTGCTTCTGCAGGTTCTAAGTGTTAAATTTGCTATGTTCTCTTCTATACAGCAGGGCTTGCAGCCCTCTAGGCGCAGTGTGGCTGTAACTTCCATCAGTCACTCTAACCATTGGCCACACTGCTGGAGAAGTGTATTTTTCTTGCCCTTGCTAAATTTATTGTCAAGCTAATGCTGGGTCACCAAATAAATCTAAATTTTCAGGATATTTAAACTGAAGCAGGAAGTTTTATACTAATCTCCTCATTGCATTTAGCTTTCATCTAAATTCTCTGAATTTCTGCTTCACATCATAAAACTTTGCTCTTCACATGACAGCCTCTTGACTCTGAACAGAGAATGTTTTGTTACAATAGTTAACAGGGAAATCCTTCCCTATGCTATGAACAAAACTTGTATACAGTATAGGTGTTTTGCTGGAAGAGAAAAGTCCAGATTCTCCCCAAAGCAAACAGTCAAGATAGGACACAGACCTATGTCATATGCTCCACTGCATTTTCAAAATGTCATGACAAAGTTGTGTTAATGGAGGCTGTGGAATTAGAATGATCACTGTTGATGAATTTGGTGTATAAAAACCATGCCTTTAAGTGTCACTCCTTGTCTGAAGAAGTGGACTTGATCCATGAATGCTAACAATAAAAATATAGCAGTTAGTCTTTAAAGTGCTACAATGTTTTTATTTTGTTTTGTTTATCTTATTTTGTTTTCTGATATGCCTGAACCACAGACTAACATGGCTACTATTCCAAAAAATTCACTGTTGATGAAAAGTTCACAAACAGCTCTATAGAAAGGGGTGTATGTTTTTTCTCTCTCTCTCAAGGGCTGTTTTATTAGATAAGGACATAGATTCCGTACTGATTCAGATTTTCTCCCTTGTGTAATAATAACCCAAAAGCTTGTGTGTGGGGAGGAAAGAAGAACTTTTATTTAGTGCTTGCTTTTCAAACTGCACTCTGTATCTAATGGGGGAGGGAGGTTAATTTTGTTGTGTACTGTCCATCTTGTGGAAGGAAAAAAAGCTTATTGCTCCGTACCTCTGCCATGATTTTGCTAGATAGCCAGTTAGATGTAGGCCTTTTGTATGGTATGGGAGAGCTGATGAAAATAGAATGGCCTAGCCACATGGAAATTATCTATTAGAGCAGTGATGGCAAACCTTTTAGAGATGAGTGTCCAAACTGCAACCCAAAACCCACTTATTTATCTCAAAGTGCCAACACGACTATTTAACCTGAATGCTGAGGTTTTAGATTAGAAAACAACAACTCACTTTTGACCACAGACTCAACAGGTTACTGTCTGTGCTGCCCGATTTACTCAAGACAAGGGAGGGAGGGAGTGCTCCCATTGGGCTGCTGGGCAGAGGAGTGGGGAAAACTGTGCTGGAGCGATGGCGCACATACCCACAGAGAGGGCTCTGACTGTCCCCTCTGGCACATAGGTTTGCCACCACTGCCCTAGCCACGTGGGAATCATCTACTAGAGATTCCAGTGAAAACGGAACAGCAGTTAAACATCACAAACCCTGTGAAAAAAAGCCATTAAAAAACAATCTCAGTGCCAGTCAGTTTTTCTTAACAACTTTCTAGAAGAAAGCAGAAGAAATGTATTGAACGCTCCCCTTTATCCTGCATGCAGACTGATAGGTGGAACGCGTCAGAAAGTTTAATATGTAGGGAGAGTGGAAAGGAGTTCTATGGTCCAGGAAGATGACTTTCTTCCTTTTCCCCAAACCCCAGTCCTATTATAATGCAATCACTTTGAGGGCTGATCGTGTGGGTTGGATTTCGTGATGTTAGACATAATGAAGCAACAGAGCTGGCTCCCAGCAGAATTCAGGAAAGTTAAGTAAGATACATGAAATGCTTGTGTAGGAGGGAAGGCACCTTCCTGTTGTTCTAATTTTCGGCAGTAATCTGAAAGCAGTTGGTCAAAATGCAGTTGGTCAAAATGCAAAGATCTACAGCAGAGATTATCAACCTGCAGCCCGTGGGCTGGATGCGGCCCATGGCACCATTTCATGTCCCCCCCCCCCCAACTGCCTCCACCACACCAGAAAGTGCCATGTAGTGGAGGAAGGGCAAAATGACTGTCTGGCACCTGAAGCTGTCTGAAGGCGCGTGACCTGGCCCCGGCTTTAAAAGGTTGTGAACTCCTGATCCACAGTCACAGCCAGCCCTACTGTTAAGCAGCAGATACCAGGTGGTTATGAAAGGACAGAAAATTGTTAGGTTATGCAAAACATGCAGGAGGAAGGCAATATGCAATGTATTGTTTTGATTATAATTTTTGTACTGCCAGGAGAGATGTCTGTGAGGCAAAATAATTCACTGATCAGAGTTATTGTGCACCTTGACTTGAGAGGGCTATAATTTCCTCCTTTACTTCAGATCTTGAGCCTATCCTGGCTATTTCCAATTCTTCTCAATTGACCATCTTGCCTACTGACAGTTTCCCCCAATAAACCAGTTACACAGTTGGGTCATGAGAGCTGTTTTTCTCAGTACTGTAATTGCTCACAGGCTCCAGATCCCAATTATATGTGGGACAAAGCTGCCTCCACTGGTGCTGTCTGTAAGTAAAGGCCTTTTTATATAAGGGGATTGTTGGCAACTGATCTTTCCTGTTGTGGAAGAGTCTACAGTGTTTTCTTTTATGTATGCATTTTTAATGGCGTTTGAAGTTTTTAAATGCTTTTTGTTTATTGTCTGTTTTAATTATATTTGCAATATTTAATTGTAGGCTGCATTGAGTCCCAGGAGGGCTAGAGACAAGAGGGCTAGAAATCAAATGAAACTCTTTGGAGAGTGCAATAATTACTCAGGTTTTAGAAAGATGGGATCATCTGGTGTGTAAAGTAGAGGCATGTGAGTCTGTACCAGTAGCACAGGATCCAGTTTTAAATGAGATTAAACTGAAATAAGATGGTTAGATTCTCCCTTCAGAAAAACAATACTTTTAAGGAAAAGCTTTTTACATGATTTTAGGATACATGTTCAGAAATCATAAAGGTATAAGATGAGCCATCAGATTGGGACTGAACATAATATGTCACGCTAGATGTTGTCAGATGTTATCTCATTTTAGTTCTAATGAGGTCAGCTAGTGGTGAGGAGGCAACAGAAGAGTCAACCAATATCCGGGGAGAATCGTCTTGTTTCACACAGGGCACAACCTGAAGGTTCGCAAGTGCCATGTGAAGGAGGATGTCTTCCGTTGTGACACCACAGCCACTGGTATTTGGGACATGGAATTGGAATTGGTGGGATGGATATAATTATCGTGACTGGTAACCATTGACAAACATGTCCTGGGTGAATTTGTCTACACACTGGTGTAAAAATTCATTTTGTGGGATCAGAAATAGATTGAGCCATATCCATTAATATATGCGAGCATGAGAACTCAGAAGTCTTATCCCCAGTTTTATAGACAGGTAAGTCCTAACATATACCAGTCATTATACAGTCAAACCTTGCATAAAGAGCACTTTGCTTAAAGAGTAACTCGTTTAAAGAGCAGCATTTTCTCTGAATGTTCACTTTGCTTAACAAATAAAACCAACCAAAAACTTGTTTAACAAATAAATTGGGGTTCACAATTCCCCCTCGCCAGAAGTCACAATTGGTCACTTACAATGGTGTTTCGCTTAAAGAGCAAACTCGCTTAAAGACCAATCTTTTGGAACACATTATGCTCTTTAAGCGAGGTACAACTGTACTGGTCTACAACCAATACCACTACTTGTCTCCAGGGAAACACCATGGATATTAACTACCACCTCAACTTCTTGTATAATTATTATCTAAGATGGGATGGAGTGATAACTGAACTGTTAAGCTCTAAAACTGCTGCTACATTATGCTTCCCTCAGGTAAGGCCATATAAAGCTAAGCAGGAAGTGATATACAGAGAGTGGCGCACATTTTCAACAAATCTTGCCCAGAAGAACTTCCCAGTGAATCATAACTGAAGAGAAGAAGCAAATCTTATTTAATCTCTATCCTTGACAGTTCATTTCTAAAGCTAATGGTATCCAGTGTTTTTACAGGTAAATAAATTTCATGTCAGAAATTACTCTGGGTTGATAAGGTTTTTGCTGGAGAAACTCTGCTCAGGCAATGCCCAAATGAAGCTCCTTTCATGTCCCTAAGATCCATTGTGCAGTACTCAGGTATCGAACCCTGACCTTCCAGTCTCCAAGCTCAGTGTCTTAACCACTAAGCCATTACAGTGCTGCGTTATTACAGATTATGACTATCAAGACTGGGTTGGTCAGTCAGGTGGTTATTTCAGGTCGCTTTCCCTTGCTTTTTTCTGGATGCCTTTTGGCAGACCTGAATCCACCTAACTGCACCTTTTAAAGTACATGGAGAGAAAGATCAAGGTTCAGAAGCGTTCTTGCTACTTTTACACAGAGCACTGTAGGAGTGGTAACAGTTGAGGCTCCTGGGTTTCAACCATACACACAGCTCCCTTCCCTCGACCCTCATTGGTCTTACAACAGATGCCAGAGAGACAGCAAAAGCAATCACAAGACATGGGGGGAGGGGGAACCAGCAAAACCCAATCAAAAGGCATGTTCTCTTATCAGCTGTTTCCGGTTGCCAGAGAAATAAGTGGTTGCTTTAAGCTTAGGGAGGGAAGGACAACATGACAGAGAGGACAAAATATGCTAGATTTTCTAATATTTGCATTATCTTTGGGTTTCACTTTGGAAATCTCCCCCTTTTCATTACAATACTGCCTCTTTTCCCCTTTTTGCTGAAATTTGGACAGAACTCATAATTAATGTAGAGCAGTGATGGCGAACCAATGGCACATGTGCCAGAGGTGGCACTCTGAGCCCTCTCTGTGGGCACCCATGCAGTCACCCCAGCATAGAGTTTGCCCCGCCCCTCTGCCCAGAAGCCCAATGGCCGGGAGTGCTCCCTCCCTTCCCCCAGAATGGAGTTCACCCACCCCTCTGCCCAGCAGCCCAATGGGAGCACTTCCTCCCTCCCCCCAGCACAGAGTTCACTCTGCCCAGCAGCCCAATGGGAGCATTATTTATTTATTTCATCATACTTCTATGCCGCCCTCCTCACGAATGACTCAGGGTGGCTGACAACAAACAAAACACACCAATTATACAATCCCACAATATAAACCCACCCATCACAAAAGACAATAAAAAGTTAAAATTTAAAAACTGTAAAAATTAAAAAGAAAAAAGTGAAGATTAAAATACAACTAAAAACACTGGGGGGGGTGTTAATAGGGAGTCAAATGAGCCAATCGGCTTGAGTGACTATCTGGCCCAAACCCCAGACCTGCCCCACCAGCCAGGTCTTTACAGCCTTTCTAAAAAGCAGCAACTCCATCTGGAGATGCAATTCCTTCCTCTCCTATTGCTATGTTTGCACTTTGCAATAAATAAGTGGGTTTTGGGTTGCAGTTTGGGCACTCAGTCTCTGAAAGGTTCTCCATCACTAATGTAGGGGATACAGCTGAAAGTTGCATCACAATAGGCCTGTGTCTGTCATTATACATTTACTAAAGACCTGCAGCCAATCACACCTCTCTCCAATCTATCCCAAAATATTTCCTTACCTGAGACCATGGTCAAATGCCTCTGCCCCCACTTTTCTGTGTTCAAAATACAACCAGAGTGGAAACTGAATCTTATTTCAAGACTGATGACAACACAGCAGCTTCCATTGTAGAGTAACCTGTGGGGCACAAGGCAGGTGACATCGTTTATACAATTCTCTTCCTTGTGGGCTTTCCACCATCTGCCCCCAGAATCAGCTGTTTCATTCTGGTTGGTGATGATATGGTCCCCCTGCATATACCTGAATGATATGCATGTTGAAAAGTATCTGTCATATCCACACCTACAATAGCTTATAGTTTGAGGGGGGCACATGTCACCTTGGCTCTGGAATCAGTTCTCTCTAGTCCACATTGTACATTTTAGATTAGCAGTTATAGCATCTTAGGCATTAGTAGACTGACATATTGGCTACATATATATTCTGCCCTACTCAGGATGTTGTCCATGGTTTTGTATTACTAATTCATCCACTCTTTCCTATCCATTGCTATTCTATGAGGCCACCTAGGCCCCATATGCCCCATGAGTAGTGGTGGGCTGTTGCCGGTTTGCACCGGTTTGCCAGAACCGGTGGTAACAATCCCAGGTGGTTCTCGGGGGGGGGGGGGGGTATAACTCATCCGGGATTTTTTTTTTGAGGCATCCAGTTCAAACGCCTCACTGGCAGCCCAATTTTTAAAAAATTTGGAGCCAAAATGGCTGCCGGGAACTGCGCATGCATCAAACCTCCATTTGACACATGCACACTAAAAAAAATAGAAGTGTGCATGCATCAAATGGAGGTTTGACACATGCGCAGTTCCCAGCAGCCATTTTGGCTGCCTGGAAAGGGCACAGGCAGCACCTGGAGAAATGGCAGCAGCAGTTGTGGCCTTTCCTCGCTAGGCCACACAACGCCACCAGGCCGCCGTGGCGGTTTGCTGCCGCGACACCGCTGTTGCTTGCTGCTGTTGCTTGCTGCTCCCCAACAACCCAGGGTAAGTGATGGGTTTGTGTTGAGGATGGTTGGTTGGTTGGTTTGAGGTGTTTATTATTATTATTATTATTATTATTATTATTATTATTATTATTATTATTATTATTATTATTATTATTATTACTACTACTACTACTACTACTACTACTACTACTACTACTACTACTACTACTACTACTACTACGTTGGCTCTGTCCACAACGTCATGACATCATGACTTCATGACATCGGCTACACCCATGACGTCAGTTCCTCCCACGGTGGGGTAGTAAAAAATTTGACAGCTCACCACTGCCTGTGAGTGAAAATGGGGATTTGAACCTGGCTGCCTGTGGTCTGAGTCTGACATTTTAAGCTCCACAAAGGCTAGAGGAAGATGTGCTCCTGTGAAGAGGCTTGATAACAGCTGTGCTCTTTTCAGTAAGGTTACAGTGGAATAGTGAACAAGTAAGGTTTATCTATGTGTGACTCTGCAAGTAAAGAAGAGATGCATGTATGCTTTCCTTGGGAGAGGATCCAAGGAAATTTAAGAGGGCTAACTTCAAAGATGCCTCAACAGATTCATAAAGCAATATAAATAGGATTTTTTTTACGTTAAAACCTTCCATTGAGATTTTTAAAATGAGTACAGTATTTTGAAACAGTAGCACAAAACCTGTCAGCAGACTTTCATCAGGGTCAAATTACATGTTCCATATAATTTCATGCAACTATAGCTCAACAGCCCTTTTGTGGTAGAGAGAAAGCTGCTTTTCAAGGGAATGATTGGCAGCTTAAGGCTTTGACGTTGTTCTAATCAGACATTCTGATGCCTGGCCAGCTTAAAAAAAAAGAAAAAGAAAATTTCTGCAGGAGCAGATCAAAGGGCTACGTAATCCAGCATTCTGTTCACACAGAGACCAATCTGATACTTATGTGAAGCCCTCAGGTTGGGCATGAGAGCAAGAGCACTTCACTGTTTGGCATTCCCATGTGCTTCTCCTATTTGCGTACTAACCAAACCTGATATTGTTTAGATTATAAAGTGCAGAACCTAAAATGCTGATTTTTCAAACTGCTTAGTTACCATTACAGTTCCGACAGATAGATAGCTATAGTTATTACTGTACTTGCAATTTAAAAAATAACTACTTATATAATCGAGTATAAGCCTAGTTTTTTAGTCAATAAAAATGAGCCCCCAAAGGGGAAATGGCTTATACTCAGGTTAATGACCACAAGGATCCCAAGACCGCGTTGGATTGAGACACACCAACAATTTAATTAATGTTACCATATTTTCATGTATTTTGATTATAGAAACTCACTAGTAGCTGTTGCATTTCCCACCCTTGGCTTATACTCAGGTCAATCTATTTTCCTGGGTTTTCAGGTCAAAATTAGGTACCTCGGCTTATATTCGGGTCGGCTTGTACTTGAGTATATATGGTACTACTCTCTCATTACCTAAAAGTAACTGTCATGATTACTTTTTAAATACTTGTACAGGAAAAGCTGATGTCCTTAGTAAAAAAACACACACTTCTCCTGTCCACCTTGTCATTCCATGGATACCTATGACATAGCAGAAACCAGCAGATGCCATGTGTGATATTAGTTTATAAATAGTCCATGGTCTCATAACTAGAAATGTAACTAAAGCATAAATGTTACACTATGAAAAGAGTGTAGTTAATGATCACAATATAATTTACTAATACTTTAGGTCAGTGATGGTCAACCTTGGCGCTCCAGGTGTTTTTGAACTTCAAGTTCCATAAGCCCTGATCATCAGGAGTACTGACTTGAGCTTCGGGTAATTGAAGACCAAGAACACCTGGAATGCCAAGGCTGGCCATCACTGCCCTTAGGTCTTGAAGTTAAGAATTAATTTCAAGTAATTTGTCACTTATTTCGAGTTATTTCTAAGCTCTGACAAAGCAGGAATTATCAGAGTGGTATGTCCATTGATAACCTAATGGCGTGGCTGAGCTTTCCCTCATAAAACCCTTCAAACATGTGCTTAAAATGCCAGGCACATTTACTGTCTGTTGTTAAGAATGAACCCCAGGTTTTATATTTCAGCAGAAGCATTAGAGTGTAGAAAGAGCTATATTTTCATGCTAGGTATCTGATCTTGGTGGGTGATATTTATTTCTATGTGGCATATAGTTGAAATGTTATATAGAACCAAAAAAAGGATAAGATCTGGAGTCCATTTTTCTCGGCTCTTTGGTAGTAAATATTGACAGTGAAAACACTGTATTTATAGCTTACCAGCGTATCTGTTATAAAATGTGAGGCAAGACATTATCATTTAATTGTGCAACAGTACTGTCAGAGTGGACAAGTACACAATTGGTTAAATATTGGGAAGTGGAACAAAGACATAAAATAAAAAGACAAGAAAAACGGAGGGTTTTTGAAATACAGTAGCTCCCATTCTAGATTCATCCATCTGAAGAGGAATTAAGAAGGCTACCCTAGAGTAGTAAGGGAGGTTTATTATTTTGGCCTAGGATTGGGTAAAATGCTGACCTGTAGCCTGAAGTGTTTTATTAGTATTTAATGAAGCTGTCTTTCATTTTTTCCCTTCTTGAAATCTGACTGTTGATGTTTGTAAATACCTCAGTTATGTTCAAATAAAACTTTTTAAAGATTCTAGCCCTTGATTTTCCTCACACCAGTAAAGGGAATTTGTTTCTTTTTAGTTACAAGCTGCCAAGATTAGGCCAAAACACTGGTTATTAGCTAACCCTAGGTAATTTGGTAATTTGTCAAGGCAGGCCGGGATTGAGTTATTGAATATTCCAGGGCTTGTTTTATGTTTAGAAAAATCCAGGCCAGACTTCGCAAGTTAAAGCATCCTGGCCTGGTATGATCTCAGGCTCAAGATTTTCTTAGGAAAATGGTCTGGCAATCGTTACAAGTACTATCTTTTTTGGACCACTAAAATATTAAAAATGTGACAGTGTGCAAGCTCAGCAACATCTATCTTCAGAGTGGGTATTGTAGAGCTTGAATTGGTGGTAGGGAAACAGAAAAATCCAAACATTGTCCAGTAGATGTTTAGCAACAGCAAGATCTGAATTGATGTCCTAGGATGGAGCTTGACAACTTGTTGAATTAAGTTTTGGCATCAGGTTTTACCTGAGGCAAAGTAATATCAGTTGTCATTCAATGCCTTTGTAGAAAAGAATGCTGGTTGTGTTTGGTTGTGAGCAGAGAAACACAAAGTCATTGACATCCAATACAGTAAAACCTCAGATAACGCTAAAACTTGGTTCCACAAGTCTTGGTGTTATCCGATTTTTAGTGTTATCCGATGCATGTTAAAATCCTATGGGATGGATTGGATAATGTTAAAGCTCCATAGAGATACATTGTAACCGCACAGGCTTTAGCGGTTGCTATCCGATCCATCCCATAGGACCTTAACATTATTCGATCCAATTTTCCACCCCAGATTATTTAACGTTATGCGATTTTAGCGTTATCCGAGGTAAACGTTATCCGAGGTATTACTGTATCAGAAGAGCAGGTATTATGCTTAGCCCAAACGCTAAGCAAAAGATGTTAACTGGAGCTATATTAAACGTTTCCCCTGACAGAAGACGATGGCATTTTAGGGCGGAACAGTCCTTTCTGAGTGATGTTAGATTTTCTTGCTGTGGTTACAGAACATGCCATGAGTAGCTATGCTACCAGTAGGTGTTCTCTGTAATCAAATAATCCAGAATCTAGAAGCATCTGAGCTTTATGTTTTAACACAAGGTGACAGTGTACCAGATGATTGGTGACCCTGTTTTATAGGGAAAGAGAAGGATAATTGATCTTACATTACCAGAAGTGAAATCTGATACTTCAAACTGTCAGCTTCCACCTTGGGACATTGTGCTAACCAGACGCTGATGTTGCAACCTTTGATCAGAATGATTTTTGGACTTCTCTGGTTCTCCTCTCAAAGGAATGTATGTTGTATCTTAATGTTGGTCTGCTCAATCTACTCCAAACAGATTGGGCAGATAATGCTGTGTTGTTTATGTTTAGCTTACATTTAAATGTAAATTACTTGACATTCTTTTCTTCTTTTAATGCTGGAGACTTCAGTCAGATTCTGATATTTACCCCTTCCTCTAATGACTCTATCTGATCTAGATTACTGCTCTATTTTCTGACTAATAGTATTTCTACAAGGTCACGTGGATCAAAGCCCTATATTTGCATGTACAAAGGGTATTCAGAAGCAGTTCTAAACTTTAGATTAAAAATATGCTATAGGTGTATTTGGCCAGACCCAACATCTTATTACAACCCTCTCAGGCATCTCCTGGATCACTAGCACCCTAGTAGAACCAACCATTGAAGCTTGCTCTGGTAATCAGTACCAGTTGTCTTATTGTTTCAAACCCACCCACCCCCAAGCAGGAGGTATTCTTTATCAATGGCACACATGGCTCTTTAAACTTCCTGTAAGTTTTCTGCTCTAGTGTTGCCCTGGGCCAGCAGTGCACAAGGCATGATGGCTTGGGGGACAAATCCAAGTCCCTTGCCTCCACTAAATATATTCCTGGCCCCAAAATGGCCTTTTTATTTCATGGCTGGAATCACCATCTGCAGTGATCTTTGATCCTAAGAAAGTAAAATCTGTCACTGCTTCTACTTCTTCCCCATCTATTTTCCAGGGACTGATAGGGCCTGTTGCCATTATCTTGGTTTTCTTGATATTGAGTCTCAAGCCAGCTTTTAGACTTCTTTCAACTTAAGCAGGAGCTTCTTTAGGTATTCCTCACTTTCTGCCATTAGGGTGGTATCATCTGTGTATCTCAAATTGTTGTTTCTTCCAGCAATTTTGATCCCAAATTGTGATTCCTCCATCCCTGCATTGCACATTATGTGCTCTGTGTATAAGTTGAATAAGCAAGGTGATAAAATGCAGCCTTGTCTTACTCTTTTTCCTTAAAGACTAACTCCTGTATTTAAATGTGATCTTTTGTGGATCAAATCCACTTCATCAGACTTGACCCATGAAAGCTCACATTTAAATACAGGAGTTAGTCTTTAAGGTGCCACATTTTTGTCTTTTTGCTGTTCTGTTTACTTTACTCTCTCAGACGTGTTGATTCTCAATATATCATATATTACAGTTGCACTAAAGCAGGGATTCTCAACCTGCGTCCCACAGCACCATTTCATGTGGCCCCCCACTGCCTCCACCACACCCAGAAATGCCATGTGGTGGAGGAAGGGCAAAATGGCCATCTCCCCCCCCCCCCAAAGCTGTCTGAGGGAGTGTGACCCAACCCCTGGCTTAAAAAGGTTGAGAACTCCTCTGAGACTTAAGAGCCAAATTACATCCATGTAGATATCCCTAAATCCAAATGTAAATTTTTCATTTCATTTCATTTCAGATTAATACCCTGCCTTGCTCAGGCGAACCTGACTCTAGGCGGCTTAGAGTCTGGCAAAAGTGGCGGTTTATCGCCGCCTGGGACATTCAGCTGTTGTTCCCTCAAAGCCAGCAAGCTAATGGCCAGGGGAAAAGTCTAAGGAAAAAGTCCAGCTGTGGCAACGAAGGCATCTGCCATTTTTCTGGCCAGCCCCAGCCCCGCTGCTCAGCCGTTCAAAGTTCCCTCAGGGCCGGGGCTGGCCAAGGGAAGCGTCTGACAAAGGCGGCAAGGGCGTCCGGCGTTTTTATGGCCGGCCCCAGCCCTGCTGCTCAGATATCTTAAGCCCTGGCAAGGGGAGAACCCCTGGGAACAGGTGGGGCGAGTCCCAGGGCTGGACGCGGCGGCAGCCTATCCACCCGGCCGCAGGTGTTCTTGGCAGCGTGAAACGTCCTGCTGCCGTTGTGGCTCTTAAGCCCTGGCAAGGGCGGAACCTCCGGGGACAGGTGGGGCGAGATCTCTGCCCACCAAATCAATCTCTGCCCACCAAATCAATCAATTTTCTTCTTTCTTTTCTTTTCTTTTTTCTTTTTTTGCATCAAATGAGATGCCCTACCAGTTTAGATTGATTTTTTCAGGCTATACTTAACCCAATAATATTACCTTTGAAGGTTAGGAAGGAGACAAATACACATTTTTAAAGAGTTTTGTAAAGAAAAAGTTCAAACTTTGGGCAAACTATTTGTGGTGGACACAGGTCCCAAATTGCCTTATCCAGTGAAAATGGAAATTGGATGTCCTGGATGACAACAGTGAGCACAAAATCATTCATTCACCCTCTTTGCCAACAACAATTCAAATAAGAAATCCCACAGCAACTAAGGAAATGGACCTGCCCAGGAAACTGCAGAAAACAAATCTCTCCCTTTCTTTCTCTACAAAGAAACTACACTTTTTCTCTCTCTCCTTAAAATAAGTGTTTAGATTCCAGTTTAAAACAATTACTGTCATTCACATAAGACATTTTATTTCCAGTTTAATACTATGCGGCTGTAGAGATTGAGAATTTATGTCTTTGACACACAGGCTAAACTACTGCAAATAAAACATCTCTTTATGCTGCCATTTGAAGACATGCATTTATTTTCTTATGAGCAGAATGTCTTGTTAACGTCCTTAGAATGTCTTTATTTTTTTTAAAAGAGTGGTGTAAAATCCACCACATGTTTACTACTTGAGCTAGAGATGGTCCCTCAGACCTCTGTCAAGTAGTACATCAATAACCATAACACAATTTGATGGATGCTTATGTTGTGTAGGTATGGTATGTAGCTTATGCTGGTTTGTAGTCATACAGATTATGTGAACTTGAGAAATTGGCTATCTTGCTGCTAACAAGCAACCCAAGCAAAATCCCACAGATCTGCTAAAGCTTGATTTAGAGCAGTAGATGTTTTATTTTAGTTTAAGCATTATCCCATTAAAAATAAAATAAAAATTTGCTATAAACCTGTGCCCTAGATCTGCCTAGACATTTCAGAACCAGCCAGCACTGGATTCAGGATTCTGTTGAGAACAGAAATATACATTAGAGATAGCCAATCATTAGAGCAGAAAGTGTGTTAACTTGCAAAGAGGTAATTGGGGGAATCTTTTTAGGTTTGTGAGATCAGGTTGCAAAGGGATCCCTTGCTTAAATCGTGAAAACAAAAAGATGCAAACAGAAACCCTTACTGATATGCATATTCCTGTAAATGAGAGACTCTAATACTGTGGCTCTCAGATGTTTTCATTAGTTAAGAATTTTCCTCATTTGGTGTATCTCTAATGTCTGTTTTGGGTGTAAATCTTCCTATAGAACAGAGTACTGAGAGCATTAGATCCATGTTATGTTTTTATTATTTGGCAGTAAAGAAGGTTTAAAAATAAAATATAGATGAGCATTGAACCCCATTCTGCTTTATAAAAACATCTGTTCTTAAGGGATTTATCTGGTGTATTTTTCACCTCAGATGTCAGTGGTTATTCTATCTAACTATGGCAGAAGGGAAGATGGGATTTTGGCCGCTTATTTATCACCTTTGCTGACAGAGCTGTCACATTCGGGTTGACCTTCTTTGTGAACTGTCACTGTTCAAACAGATAATTGCACAAGTATTTTTCTCTCTTTCTTTGCACCACAATTCATAACTATATCACATACTTTTAGTTCAATAGTGAGCAACATCAAGAGCATTTGGGACAACTAGCATCATATCGTCCATAGTACACGTTGAGGGGCATAGAGTACACTGACATAGGTGTGAAGTTGCCTCTTCTTCTCCGCACTCATTAAAGACTGTGTTAGTGCAACTCCTTCATTTTCTTATGTTCACTTTGGTTCTACCAACTCCATGCTGTAGCCTATTAAGTAACTTGCAAGTAAGCTAGTTCTTTGTGTGCCTTGGGTTAGACTTTCCTGGGGTTCTATCCATTTTAAGAGGTGGGAAGTCCTTTCTTTCCACATTATTGTCCTGGCATTCCCTGCTGTTCCTTCAAGATTCACAGATGTTATGAAAAAGCTTTTCCTTGATTTTAGTCTGAGGGAGCAGGATGGCAGTTGAACAGTGGATGTGTATTTGATGTAGAATGTCACTATTAGCTGCTATTTCACTCTGTTTGTCACTAGGTACAATGCCTACTTTGTAGCTGAGTTTATCAAGAGGTTGGATTGAGGCATCCTGTAATGATTCTACAGGTTTCATTGAGTGGTAGGTCTACTTGTTTTTCATGGCCTGAACAGTACACCAGGCTGGCATATTCGCCTGGAGAGTAGCATAGATGTTTGTGTTTGTGTCTCCCAACTGGTTTCTGTTAGTTTCCAAAGAATATTATTCTGTGAGGAGAGCTTTGGTTTCTGTTTTGTTCATGTTTCTCACAAGTCATCATATCTTCTCTTTATTCATATCAGAGCATCACACAATTTAACATTATGGGTATACTGTATATACTCTAGTATAAGTCTAGTTTTTTAGTCCCCAAAATGAGATTAAAAAATGGGACTTGACTTATACTCGGGTCAACATAAACATAAAAAAAAGCACACAAGTGTCTACATTAATTAATTTTACCGTATTTTCATATATTTTAATTACTGAAACTCACTAGCAGCTGCTGCATTTTCCACCCCTGACTTATACTCAGGTCAATCTATTTTCCTAGTTTTAGAGGTCCACATTAGGTACTTCAGCTTATTTTCGGGATGACTTATAGTCGAGTATATTTGGTAGATGAAATATATATAACAAACAAATTAAAACGTTGTAATAATTTAAGTATTTTTGACCAGAAACGGGCTACTTAAAAAGAATTATCTCATCTGTTTACTAGATCTTTTCTCCACATTCACAGAAAATTTGTCCTGTTTCCAAGTGGCCCAGTTTTACTTGAATATTCTTTGATCTTCCTAGTACACTTCAAGGTCTGTTAAGATCTATTCATGTGCTGGCATGAAGTATTTGGTTTTTGGGACCTTGGGTTATGCTTCCAGGAAGATGAATTGCTGGGAAGGAATGGATTGTACCTCACAAGAATTGGGAAGAATGTATTTGGGCACAGCATGAAGAAATTCATCAGGAGAGCTGTACATTGAAATGGAAGAGGAAGGGAGATATAAAATCAGAAACATATCGCCATCACTGTTGAATGATGAAGGGACTCTGTTGTCATAAAGAAAATCCCAGACCCCACAGGGGGACTTCAATTCCTAGAAGCCTGTCAGTACATTGGCTAATCAGTGCTTTGGGGGAATTGACTTAGGCTTTTGGGAATAGAAGTACAAAAACTAAAGGTTGGGAAACACTGGTCTAGATGGAAGGTTTCCATCTATTTTATGACCTCTTACTCTGTTGTTATTTTCATGTGCATCTCCTCAGGCACTACGGTAGCTATTGAACACTTTGGGTATAAAATTTATTTTTTATATACAGTAATACCTCGGATAACGCTAAAATGGCATAACGTTAAGTAATCTGGGGAGGAGAATTGGATCAAATAACGTTAAGGTCCTATGGGGTGTATCGGATAACAATCGCTAAAGCCTGTGCGGTTACAATGTATCTCTATGGATCTTTAACGTTATCTGATACATCCCATAGGATTTTAACATGGATCGAATAACACTGAAAATCGGATAACACCAAGACTTGTGGAACCAAGTCTTAGCGTTATCCGAGGTATTACTGTAATGTGTGCACCGAGGTATTACTGTAATGCAGGATCTCCTGTTGAGGCAAACATTACCGTTCATGCAAGTACATTAGTACCCCGGATAACGTTATGACTTGGTTACACAAGTCCTGTCGTTATCCGGTTTTTACATTGTGCGATACATTGATCACACAATGTTAAAAAAAGCCCTGTTTCCCTGGAGGCTGCAGCAAGCCAGAACGTCGGGATTTGAATCCTGACATTTTGGCTTGCTGCAGCCTCCAGGGAGGTGGGGGAACTTTGGAAACAGCTTGGATCGGGTCTCCCCACCTCTCTGGACCTGGCAGGGGAGTCAGAGACCCCAACATTGGTAAAAAAAATGGACTTTTTAAAACCAATTTTGGGGTCTCTGACCCCCCCCCCGGGTCCAGGGAGGTGGGGAGACCCGATCCAAGCTGTTTCCAAAGTTCCCCCACCTCCCTGGAGGCTGCAGCAAGCCAAAATGTCAGGATTCGAATCCCGACATTCTGGCTTGCTGCAGCCTCAAAGAGGGTGGGGGAACTTCAAAAATAGCCCGCATCGGCTCTAGGGAGGTCGGGAGACCCGATGCGTGCTAATTTTGAAGTTCCCCCACCCTCTTTGAAGCTGCAGCAAGCCAGAATGTCGGGATTCAAACCCTGACATTCTGGCTTGCTGCACTGGCTGAGGACGTCGGGGAAGCCCAGAAACAGCTTGGATCGTGTCCCCTGCCTGCTCCAGAGAGATCAGAGGACCCGATCTACAGCTGCAGGGTGGCTGGGGAAGCTGACGGGGACTCCCTGTCGGCTTCCCTAGCCACCCGCCCATGCCCCTGCAGCTGTGGGGTGGCTGGGTAAGCCGATGGGGGAGCTCCCCGTCAGCTTTCCAGCCTCCCCACCCCTGCCTCCGTAGCTGCAGGGTGGCTGGGAAGCTGAACGGAGAACTCCGATCAGCTTTCCAGCGACCCTGCTGCTAAGAACGACTGTATCGGATAACGTTAAAAATCGCATTATTCAATACAAGATTTTTCTGAAAATCTTGTAACGTTATGCGGTTTTTACGCTATACGGTACTCGCATTATCCGGGGCATTACTGTATTCCTCTTGTGTATGCATAGAAATAGTTATACATGTATGAGAAGATCCTGGTTATCTGTTTACGTTCACATATTCTTCACTGCCCACACAGTGATGCTTCTAATGTTGTTGTCAATAATTAACATAATAACAACATGTTGTTTTAATTTTCTCACACAATGTTAAAGTAACCAAATTGTTTTTTAGGTCAGTAACAGCTAGAGTTGTCATAATTCTCTCCCACAAAACCGAGACAGAGGTATACTTGACAGAAATGGGTAGGTTATTTACAAAATACAGTAATACCTCGGATAACGCTAAAACTTGGTTCTACAAGTCTTGGTGTTATTCAATTTTTAGTGTTATCCGGTGCATGTTAAAATCCTATGGGATGCATCAGATAACGTTAAAGCTCCATAGAGATACATTGTAACCGCAGAGGCTTTAGCGGTTGTTATCCGATGCATCCCATAGGATCTTAACGTTATTCGATGCAATTCTCTCCTTCAGATTACTTCACGTTATGCGATTTTAGCGTTATCCGAGGTATTACTGTATAATATAAAGACAGCTTTGGGGCAGCTTTGAGGCAGAGATCAATGTCAGGGAATTTAAGGCAAAAGTTTTCATTGCACAATGTTATGTTAACGTTGTGCGATGCAAATGTTTGACTCAAACTCCCCGACATTATCCGATATTAGCGTTATCCGGTGCAGTCGTTATCCGAGGTATTACTGTATAATGACAGCTATAAAACACATTCACATTAAATATATCAATATATAAATGAATTTATTTACAACAGTTAATTCTTGCTATAAGATGATCTGTTGTACTTCTGAGAAGTTGCGTTGGGGTCAACTCTTAACGTCTTCAGTTCCAGGAAACACACTGGTCGCACTTATCGGGCGGTGGTGTTAGGCGAGGATGTTAAGATTTGTCTCCAGGTATACTCCAACTCGAGTGTGGCAGGAAATGGTTCGTTTGATGGTGAGAGTTTGAATTTATTTCAGTGGTGTGTTATAATATACAATCAGTAAGTTTTTAAAATCTGGGACTTTAACATGATTTTTATTGAACTGGCTGGGACATTTTTTTCTGACCTTGAATCCAGGACAATCCTGGTTTTCCAGGATTTATGGCAACCCTAGGGAAGGCAGATGACTTTGTGGAAAGCATTGTATTCTGTGTCTTTCATTCCTGTTAAGTGGGATACAGGCAGCAGATAACGTTGTGTCACAGCAGCTGCAGGAAAACCTGGGCCATGCTGGTCAATCATTAAAAAAAAATTTAGATTAAAAGCTACAAAGAGATGCAACACCAGCTATTAGCAAGCTAGCTCATCAAAACTAATTCTGCCATACAGAAGGTTGCTGCTTAACAGGCTGTAAAGAACGGGTGAGGGTGCCTGAAACAACCAAAATCTTGACAAAAAGAAAGTTATTACATCTGAGCTACAGAAATGTCAGCTCTTAATACACCAAAATCAGAGGGTGGGGAGAGAAGCGATAATCTCCATTTAAGAATATTAAAAGAATTGGTGCATGAAATAGCAGGCCCACTAGCTAAGGTTTCTCATAAATCAATTAACTCTGGAGGAATAGATGATTAATAACTGGAGAAACAGCTGCTATACCACTTATATGCAGGAAAGGGAATAAGAGCAAAGAACCAAGCCAGGACTTAGTGGAAGATCTGTAGTTTAACTCCAGAGCTAGATAAGGCCCAAGAACAAAGTACTAAATGTTCGCCTAACTAGTTGTATAGGATATTATACACCACTGTAATACTGCTGTTTCACTTTAAGAGCTTTGTCATCATACCAAAGGGACTTTGCAACCTGCATTGTGAGCAGAACCATTTGCTCAGCCAAAGATGCTGTTTTGCTGAGCTACGTGACTTGTAAGTTAAAGACTGTGTTACTTGTGTTTGCCACACAAACTTACAAGACTATTCACCACAGTGAACTGAGCTGGGTGGCACCAAAGCGAAGTTATCTTATTTGTGTTGCTGTTATCTTTGTTGATGTAAATATTTGAAGCCTTTTGTTTCTCACCATAAGTAAAAACTCTTTTGCACAAACAATAAGCCTTGATCAAAGTGCCCTCACCTTCAGCTGCGCACCCTGCGGTCGCTCTGCTACACACCAACAACTTTCAACTGGACTTCTGTTTTGCAAGAGAAATATATTATTCAGCAGCTCTGGGAGTAATTTTGGGCTGAATAACAGGAAGAAAAATGTAAGCAAAGCACAACAGAGAGAAGGAAATGTGCCAAGTGCATTCTTAAATATACAAATCTTATTAGGACCATTGTGTTTCCAGAAACTCAGATATGTCATGCTGTTTGTTTTGGGCTTAAATTTTATACAAGACCAACTCTGACAGAAGTTTTCTCCTGGATGTGAGCAATTTTAAAAGCTAGTTCATTAAGTACCAAGTGCAGTTGTTATGGTGGTAGACCAAGGTGAACCAGTCTACCAAAGCAGAGGATTCATCACAATCTGAAGGAGTTGGAAGTTAAATCAAAGAACAACACTCTTGTTTACTTTGTAGGCTTTCTGCACATTAGATTTATCACTGAGCCAACTCAGGAGGCTGTTGTGGTTGCTGGGTAGGAAATGGGCCTGGCACTGTTTCTACTTTCGTGCCAGAGATTACTCTGGGTTGAAAGGATTTTTACTGGAAAAACTCCATTCAAAGGATGTCTGAATAAGGCTCCTTTCATGTCCACTTGCAGCCCTCGGGTATCAAACCCCAATTTTCCAGTCCCCAAACTCAGCATCTTAACCACTATGCCACCGGGGAAGCTGCACTGTTAATGGGTCCAAAGAAACAAACATCAATTATTTAAATAAGAAATGAAAAGGCAATAAATCATGAGAGGAGTCACTGTAAGTAAGTCATAGTCAACTTCATGGCATATAATTGTGCTTATGGTACTGGCTGTGGTTAGTATTTATTTATTTATTTATTTATTTATTTATTTATTTATTTATTTATTACTTATCTAAATCCAAGTGGAAGTCCAAATTAGAATAGACCCATTGAGTCAATAGGATTTATGTAATTGTTGACTAACTGTTCAGTAATTAATTCTGGGTTTACTTAGTCAGAAAGGTGTGTGTGCATGTGTATGTGTGTGTAAGAGTGAGTGAATAAGTATTTTAGAACAGCAATTGGATTGGACAGGGTGATGGAGGGGATGCTTATGGACTTTCTGCCTCAGCTTCCAAAATAACCTTGACCACAATGCAGGGTATCTTGTGCTGGTCATGGGTTTTACTGTGTTGAGACATTGGGACTTACTCCCAATGCTTAGTACAGTGCTGTATTTTCTGTTTATTGTCCAGGATCACAAGTCACTCTCAAATGCCTTTGACCAAATTGTAGAGTTGGACTGGTTTTCAGAGGAGCTAAAAGCAATTGAACAAGTGACTTGACGTGTAAACCACAAGGGGTAAAAACACATAGCTAATAGTGTCACTAGGACTCAGGATGCCACCTGAAATTTCAGAGAACTGCTGTGCTTCTCCAGTTCTCCATGTGAGGAGAGTTATCTCAGGAAAGTAGCTCTGGAGGATGAGAAGGATTGGTTTTATTGTGTATAATGGATACAGTCCCTAAGCACCAATTTTTCCTCATTCCCTACCATTGTTAAGGCTTACTGCCTCTGCTCAAAGTTGCCTGTATGTATGCTGTGAAAGTGTAAAAGAATGATTTGCTTACGATGTAGTGCAAGAAATCCACATTGTCTGCGTCATTCTCTCATGAACATGAATAGAGGTACTGTATATATATACTGCATAGTTTTTGCAGTTGTTACCCAAGCAGCCGTCTCATGGTTTGACCCTAAACTCTTAAGGAATGGCAATCTGCTGGACTGGCAACTGCAAAAGCCAGTAGAATTCAAGTGGGAATCCATTTTCAGACCTCCTTTTTGTTATGGTGACAGCAATAATTTTTTGTCCTCAATATGGCCATGCAATACTGAACAAAAGAGCTATTTCAAATAGTGCAGCTAGAGACTGCTTATTGCAGATGTTGAAGCACAGAGAGGAGATCTCTTAAAGGACTTTTTACAAGCTACATTGGGAAAGCAATGGTCTTGAAAGACAGCTAAAATAGATGAATGAACCAATAAATGACTAAATAAATCCCGAATCAGATGAAGGTCCTTTCATCATTCTACATGATGCGGAAGTCCCCAGCAAGCTAACAAGCAGGGAAGGACAATACCAAACGTACCCTGTTATTTGTTCTAGTGTTTGGAAGTCAGATGTAGGTTGTTTCAGAACATGGACCATTACCCTTAGAGAATGTCCAGTGACAACATTTGAAAAACATCATTTAACATCCCTGCTTAACTAGCAGTATCCTTGTTACCTGATGGAATAATTAAAGCTTCTCTGGCTGTTTAAGCATCTGATAAGTTGAGCAAGCAATATGAGATGAAGGAAGGGGTTCCCGCGAATGAGGCAGGAATGGTGAAATGGCCATACACATATATTCTTCTACTATCATCCCCACCCCTATGTAAATGACAGGAGCATGGTCCAATCAGAAACTGGGTCACCTGCCATCTCAACCTGTGGTAGCACATTGTGTCCTCTATGGGGCAGAAATCAGGTTGATGCTGTCTTGAGGGGGAAGAGGGAGGAATACTGCTTTGTTTAGACAAATGTAACACATAAGGGCCATGTATAGGGTGTGTATGTGTGTGTGATTTCCATTCAAATCAATGGGGGGTTTATGCATGAAACAAGGGCCCCCAGGATATAAGGAAGATTTGCTAACCTTGCTTCATGCTGTTCATGCAGATAAGGAGGCCTCACACTTCCGCTCCAATCACAAGCTTGTATTATACAGTACACTCCCAAAGGCCATAATTACTTCCAGAAGCAGAAATTTGAATGACCTAGATAATTAGTTCAGTACAGCGGGTCTAGAAATTATTTACATAAAAGCCAATTTACTTTAAGAAAGGAGGAAAATACCCTATCCACCCAAAGCAAATGACCCAGTTAGTTCAGTCATGCACTGCAACAAACTCAAAAGAGGCTGAGTGCCGAAGTGGAAACTTGTAAAAACGTCTCTTGATTGTGTTCTATCTTGTTTCACAATACATTAACTGAAGATGCATTAACATTTTCCAGCACCTATATAGACATTAGCGTCTTCCACAGGGTCACATCACCTGTTTTACTGCTGTGGTATCTTTTGTAAAAGGCAATGTGGAATGGGGAGGGAAGCCAAAAACTTTCTACCTTCTAGTCAGAGCTAGGGCCGAATTCAGAACAGTACAGATAGATAGATATCTGTACTGGTAGCCAGACTGTTATTAGCAATCTTGTATTCTTCTTCTTCTTCTTCTTCTTCTTCTTCTTCTTCTTCTTCTTCTTCTTCTTCTTCTTCTTCTTCTTCTTCTTCTTCTTCTTCTTCTTCTTCTTCTTCTTCTTCTTCTTCTTCTTCTTCTTCTTCTTCTTCTTCTTCTTCTTCTTCTTCTTCTTCTTCTTCTTCTTCTTCTTCTTCTTCTTCTTCTTCTTCTTCTTCTTCTTCTTCTTCTTCTTCTTCTTCTTCTTCTTCTTCTATCTCTTGATCAAACCGTTGACTGCCAAAATGGAGCCACTTTCTTGGCTTTGTCATTGTCCAAATCCAAGTCCTCATCGGTGCATGTCTTTTGCAGCAATCAGCAGACTAGTAAATGTGCCTGACTCTGTGTCTCTCCAGATTCACATCGTGTGTTGTTGTCTGCCAGCAGTCCCCACTTGAGCATGTTGGTCTTTCATTTAGGGACTCCAACCCTCAGCCAATTCGTGGTCCTCCAAGTGACATAGGGGAGATTGAGATCTTCAGCTATATCCTCCTTTAATGATATACCTTGCTCAGTGAACTCCTTCCTCCATCTTCTAATTTGGTTTTGCTCTTGTGTAAATCCTGACAGACCCAGATAACATATTACTATGGAGAAGTATGGGTATCCAATTATTATCATCATAGGTTATTAGTTGCTTATGGTATGATTCTATGAACACACATGGCATAGGGCTGCATTTTGATTACAGGAACACTTGAGTAGGAGCAATCTCATACATGTTTTATGTGTATCCTTGTAAAGTGACAGGTGGAGAAGTCCCATCTGAATGGCTCCATCATTTAGTGGAAGCACCATAGGGAATAATAGTCTGTGGCTTTGCATGAAGGTGGTGGTGAATGATTACATCCACCTCCACCACCCAGCAATCCACCTCTAATGATGGGTTTGTTTCCATTTACTGCCTGTTGGTATGTTGTATGTTAGCTAGCTGGACAGCTCACCGAGTTAGAGCACCTGGTTGGGAGTTCAATTCTCTCCTGTACCTCCTGGGAGACAGAAATTCTGTGTGATTTTGGGCAAGCCAGACAGTCCCTGAGCACACCCAAAAACATAGACTGGTAGACCACTTCTGATACTTAGAAAATGCCCAGAAAGGTTGGGATTAACTTGATGGCACACAATATGTTATTTTTGAGGGTTTTAAAGGATAGAAATAACCTATTAAAATAGATGACCACTTAAAACATCATTAATAATGGTAATGTGCTGTTATTAATACCTTAAGTTTTTCATCCTTCACCTTGCAGACATTGCCTAGAATCCTGTTGTGTCACACAATCATGTAACAGCAATCATTCAAGTCATGGGAGACATCCTGCTGTCTATCTATCACACAGCCATCATGTTCTAGTTGTACAATTGATAGATTGAATGGGGATATGCCCAGACACATGACCAAGTGCGCAACTGACAATCAGCAATATGAAAACAGCTGGCCTGGTTATCTTTCCACGTGCATTCTTTTGCAATAGGATTTTGGTCACTTGTAGCTTATGTTTTTCCATGGCAGTTATTTAAATCATGAAGTTTCTCTATGGCAGTTATAGGACTCTCCCCCCCTTAGTAAACATAGCAGGAAGAGCAGAGATAATTTCCTCTCCCTCACAAAGAGCGAGTGCCTGCTAGCTCCTCTGTCTCAATCAGACACCATGGCCTTGCCCTAGAGACAGCTCTCAGTGTTTTTCTCTGGGAAATGCAGTTCTATTTCTGAATAGGTCAGTCTTCTGTAAAATGAAGAAAGATACTGAGGATACTGCGGTGGCTTAGTGGTTAAGATGCTGAAGTTGACAACGGGAAAGTTGGCAGGTCAGCAGCAGTGGTGGGATGTCAAAAATTTTACTACCCCACCGTGATGTCATCACAGTGTGGGCGGAGCTAACATCGTGATGTCATGTCATGGGTGGGGCCAAAGAAAAAAATACAAAATAATAAAAATAGGCAGCTTCAGGCTATAGGGAGCTTCAGGCTAGCAGCTTCTCTTCCTCCTCCCCGTTTGGGAGGACAGCAAGGAGGCCGTGCATATGTGCCAAGCACCGTGCATATGTGCCAAGTGCTTGGCACGCATGCGCAGTGGGGGAACCAGTGAAAAGGTAAGCCCTGAAGGTGGTTCCCCCCCAAAAGCTGGTACAGGTTCTCTGGGAGACTGGGAAAAGTTACTACCGGTTCTGGAGAACTAGTGAGAACCTGTTACATCCCATCACTGGAGCAGTTCGAGGCTTGTGTGCTGCACAACTGAGTGAACACCTATCTCTGACCCAACTCCTGCCAACCTAACAGTTCGAAAACAAGAAATTGCAAGTAGATAAATAGGTACCACTTTGGTGGGAAAGGTAGCAGCATTCGATGCACTCTGGCATTTAGTCATCCTGCCACATGACCATGAAAACATCTGCAGACAGTGATAACTCTTTGGCTGTAAACAGAGATGATCTCCATACCCCTAGAGTCATATACAACTGGGTGACCTTTATCTTTACTGAAGAATGACTGAGAAACACTGGAGGACTTCTTGCTTCAGCAGCTGTGGTGTACCTGCCCTCATCCATCTTATAGATGAAGGTACAGACACTTATCTCAGGGTGTAACAACAATCAACTTTAATACAAAATCTGGCAATGCAGGATTTAAAACTAGTTTCAATTATCTGCAGTCAGGGTTTGACAACAGTTTCTTCCCTGTCCTACTTTCCCAAGACCCTTTACAGTCTCATTAGTATGGCAATGAGACATGCTGCTGGCAATGTGGGCAGTTAGCTGGTCATTCCCCAGCTAGGCTCCTTTTGAGTAACTATTTACTATCCCGGCCCAACTGTTGGGCCTCCTGAACCCATGTTCATCATTGTTCTCAATGGTTCCTTTATCCCCAATTTTAAAAAAACTTATGTGCTTTCTTTGCCCTGGTTTGTTATTCTGCTTTCTCCAAGGGGACTCTCATCCATAGCAGCTCACCAATTCACGGGTCTGTCTTAAATATCCACCCCACCTTCCTTCAAACATCTCCTCCTCTTTCACCACCTTTCTCCCTTTTTTCCTCCTCCTCCCTTTCCTGCTCTTTCTCTCCTCCAACATTTCAGCTGTTCTCTCTCTTCTCTAATTCTTTTTAATTATTTCCTCTCCTCCTCCATGACTACTACTCGTACTCATTTTCTTCCTCTCATTCCTCTTCAAAACAACAAACCCCCCAGCCCTTTCAGAGTCATCCTGGCCCCAATCCACCAGGAAACTAGAGGTCTCAAAGCCCAGATCCTTGTCTGCAGGGGGCAATAGCCCCCCCTTCTGCTGAGGTCTCCTTCACAGTAGCATAACAGTAAAACTGTGAACTCACATGAGACATTTGAATTTTTTTTCTTGCATCTTATACATATTAAACTAGCATAAGTGAAACACTTCATTTTCTTTGAAGGAATGGAGTGATACAGCTCTGCTCTCTGCCTTTTCTTTATAAGGTTGTTTTAGCAAAATTGCGACTTGGTTTATAGTTTTTCCTTACATAACAAAAGCAGGTAGCATATCTGACATTTTCTAGCAGAAACATTCTGTTATAGTGTCTATAGTGTAGCATTTGACAGCAGGAAGTAGAGAATAAAAAGGAAGGTGAAGGGAAAGGAAATAGCATATGCTTTGCATTTACACTACTGCGGAGTGACCACACCCATCCACCGAGCTTCGGCCCTGTGGGAAGTCCACATCTCTCCACCCCCCATTCCCCTTTGTGGTCTAACCCAGCTGCATTTCAGACTGACAATTACACCCCCATGCTGTGCATGGCAGCCACAAACTGATCACACTAATAGCTTGTTGAACTTGTGTTCAGAACAACCCTGAGTCCTTATTTTTTGCTTCCAATCTCAGGATTAAAAAACCAAAAGCAGAAAGAATAGCAATAGTAGAGGCAAACCCTGCTTTTTTTAATAGTAGAGGAAGACTCATCTTTGAGTGCAGGTATGGTGGTGTCTAATATATGTGCAGTGCTTAGACCACATCTATATTGTTAAAAATTAAACTCTGTTCCTTTGCCTCCATAGTGATCCTGACAGCCATCTATGCCTGCGAGTATCAGCAAGTATCAACAAGAGAACTGACGTCTTCCAGCAGAGGTGTCTCCACCAAATTATAAAGGTACAATATTTTGACCATATTACCAATGAGGAGGTGCTTCGAAGGAGTGGCTTGTACACTTTACATAACATTGTTGCACAAAGAAGACTCCAAATGGCAGGCCATATATCTTGTGTGAAGAAGAACAGGATCCCTAAGGTGCCAATAAGACGAACTCCTCCTTAATTCCAAACGACAATGATGACGCCCATGAAATACATGACGAAGAACTTGCATTGCAGATTTAAAGACCCTGAAAATTACATGGGTGGATGCTCAAGTACTAGTCCAATACTGAAACCATTGGAGATTCCTTGCTGCCCAATATGCTGCATAGCATGGGAGGATCTAAGTAAAAGCTCAGACCACAAGGTTGGAATACATACTTGGGTAAGTTTATAAAAGAAAATTTTATCCCTACCCTGGGACAGAGTTTAGATTAGAACTTTGAAAAGTTATTCTTTGGGGTTCAAACTCTCAGAATCCCCATGACATTCTGTTGGGGAGCTGTAACTGAAAAATGGAAGGTTTCCAAATTTAATTCACTCTCAAAATGTGTATTAAATGAGTATGTGGGTGTGTAATCTTAATTTTTTTAAATTCAAAATTAATTTAAAAACCACGTTGTTTCCAAGCTTTCTCAAAATCTAGACATTATTGCTCTCACTAGAATATCTAGATTTAAAAAACAAAGCCTTTAACAAAACAAAATCTTCTACAACTCTGTAGAGGTTGTTGCTGGACATCAGAAGAAATAGGAGGTATTCCCAATCCCCCCCCCTTCCGGGAATAAAAATAAATCCGGAGCAAGGTCCAAACAGCAGTAATTATTTATATGGGCAACTTTTTTTTTTACCAACATTCATAAAAGTGTGAATTTGGGTAATAATCCAAGAATATCTGGAGGGACACATGTTGTTCTCTACTCTAGATGAAACACCTATGGAGGCCCATGGGATGTCCTACTTTTGAAGACTCAACCACTACAGTAAAGCCATATGACTCCAACAAGAAGATAGAGGTCAGCCCAGCTGTATTATTATGACAAACTCTAATATTACAGAGACATTGAAGCCTTGTAGGCAATGGATTTTAAGGAATGAGGAAAGCTGAAGAAACATAAATTAAAATTCATGATCCAAAATGAAGTCTGTTATATAACTTTGTGTCTGAATACCGTTCTGTGTCCCTTTATAGAAACAGAAGTGGGAGCAGAGCATTGTGGAAGTGGAGGCAGAACGACAAAGACTAGAAACACTAGACATCACAGAGTGGACTGAAGGAGAAATAGTACATTGTAAGCATTTCTTTGTAAATATGTCTATGCATACGTACACAAGTGGTTAGGCATGCAGTCAACAAATAAAGGTACTGCATGTGCTTTCAGCAACAGATTACATGATTCAAGTGGTGCAGGAATTATTGGAAAAATGCAATCTTCCATTTTCTCCTTTAACAATAGGTACCCAAGGAAACAATGCTTTGTATCTACCACTAAATTAAGGGATTTCTTCCCCACACTTCAGAATCTTTGAGCCACCACCACTCCTTCCTGTTGATTCTTTAACTTACTGCCTTTCCTTATTCCTGTTTCCTAGTCTCTAAAGATAGATGTGTGGAGATATAACTTTGCATTATAAATAAAAAAGAACAAAGTCATGAACTGAAGAAGTATCTAGACCAGTGGTTCCCAACCTTTTTTGGCCATACCCCACCTAAGCATCTCTAAAATCTTGATCCCCCCCCCCCCCGGGTGACATATAATTCTCATTCAAAAAGTGAATTCCTATTTACATGGAGGAAACCTAAAAAGCTATTAACTTAGTCTAAACCTGTGCTTACCATTCTCAAATTGTCCTCCTTAAAAACCAAATTGCCCCTCTGTGGGGCATGTGCCCCACATTGAGAGCCATGAGTCCAACAGATCATTGTTCCTTTTCCAGTGGAAAACATGATACTGTGAAGATATGTCCTCTACAATAAAAAGGAAATAACCAAATTCCAAATCCTTCCAACATGAATATCCTCCAAACCTCCTCTTCCTCCTTCCATATCTGAATCTGAATAGAGGGAGTCATCATGGCAATCAGCCGTAAAGGCTGTCCTGAGAATATAATGCAATGACCTCTCATCTGCCTTCCGCATCGCAGCATGATACCACTGATCCAATTCTGTGAGTCGCTTTCTGGTCCTGAGCCCTTTTGGCACACAAAGTTCTCATCAGCCCCAGGCCAATATTGATGAAGCTGCTGCCCTCCATCAAGATGGATTCAAGTGGGATTTAATCCACTTGGGGACCATCACTCTTCTCTGTGGACTCCAGCACCTAAGGCCGTTAGTCCTCAGGGCTATTAGGTTAGTTAACAACTGCCTGACACTCAGCATTGAGTCGTTGACAATATGGTCTACACTATTACCATAGCAGGATAACCTGGCCAGACTACAAACCTGCCCTGAAAACAATATATCACAAACCTGAGCTCAGTCTCCTCTCCAGATCACTTACTTCATATTGTACTCATGTTGGCTTGATAAAAGGCCTTCATTTGCTGGGTAAGACCACAACAGCAGCAGTAGCAGCAAACAACAACAACAAAATGAAGAGCGAGGCCTTGCAGAATATATCGTGGAAAGTCAAGAAGAAGCAGTGAAAGAAGTTGATAAATCAGGATTATTGAAGACCAAAGAAACAAGTGAAGTCTGTCAATAAGAGTTAACTATGCAGAGGGATCAATGGCAGACGAAAGCATTCCACAACCAGTACCTTAAGACCATCCAGGGAAAAGTCGACAGTGCAAAGACCTGGCAATGGATGAGAAAATGAACACCAAGGAATGAAACTGAAGGGTTGCTCCTTACAGCACATGAACAACCACTCCATGCAAATGCAATTTAAATGCCAGATTGAGAAATCATCTGATGTCAATAAATGTCAGTTGTGTAAAGAAGCAGAAGGAACAGTGAACCGCTTTATCTCAGGCTGCAAGCAGATTGTACAAATAGATTATTTGGAAAGGCATAATAAAGTTGCAACAGTGGTGCACTGGAGAATCTATAAGAAATATAATATACAAGTGACCAATAATAATAATGATGATGGGACCACATAACTGAAGATGTGGTTGAAAATGGATGAATCAAAACATGTGTAATGGGACCTTCAGATTCAAACTACTAAACATCTGGGTCACAACATACCTAATTATATAACTGATGAAAGAAAATAGATCCGGATAGCAGATCTGTCCATACATGGTGATGCTGGAATTAAACAGAAGAATTTTGAAAAGTTGAAGTTGGCCAAATACAAAGAGCTGCAAATTGAGTCGGGCAAGTACAGTTTAAAAAAACTTAATTAGTTTAGGTTGTAACTGGTACCTTAGTTGCGATACCAAAAGACTTAGAAAACTATCTTTGTACTCGTGGAGTAAATGAGACCATTATACATCAACTGCAGAAGGCTATATTACTTGGAACAAGATATATTTTAAAGAAATGCCTATGAATATTCTTAGTCTTTGAGAATAATTTGATACTAAACGCAGCCAATATTTGGTGGGCTGAGAATAATGAGAAGAACATAAAAATAAACTTGGGAAACCCATAAGGTTCAGAGTCAGTGGTGGGCATCAGCAGGTTCACACCAGTTTGCCAGAACTGGCAGCAGAAATTCTGGCTGGCCCCATCCATCCAAGTTTTGAAATAAAGTAGTCTTAATTTGGGTGCAAGGCAGGGCTTCCCCCTAGCCACACCCACCATACCACACCCATAGTGTGGTAGTAAAATTTTTTGGAGCCCACCACTGCTCAGAGTCCCTAATCTGCTTCCCAAAAAGGTCCATATATGTGTGTAACTAGGGTAGATGTGCCACCCAACACTCAAACCTCTGCACCCATATACTAAGAAATGTGTGGTTTCATGCCTACTTGAACTTTCAAGGTATCCCTTCCCATTTCTTTTATGCTCACTGGAACATTTCATTACTTAAACAAGCAAAAATCATGAGTGAGAATGTGTCAGAGAGAGAGAAAGAACAAGAAAATGGTACATAGTTTAAAACTGATGAGCAGATACATTTCCATATTTTGACCTGGGCAATGTTTCTGAAGTAATTATAAGTACAAATCCAGTTAGATCAGGAGCCTTCGTAGAACATTAATACATACAAAATTGAAATGTCAGGAGAAAGAAGAACTCTGGAAATTAGAAATTCAGATGGTGCCAAAAATGTATACACATTTTAAATGATGTTATCTATGCCATACTTTTTGAAGTTGAATTGAATTATAGTAGTATGACGTTTACTCAAAGAATGAATGCTAGGGTCACCAGGTGACAGGCAGGACAATCAAAGAAAATGGCAGAAGCATGGTTGTCATTTGAGGAGAGCAAGACCATTTTGAAGTGGCATTTGAAATTTGGAAATGTTGTGGAAGTACAATTGCAATGGAAGCATGAAGTATATGACAGAATCTCCAACACACCTAACAATTGCACACATTCGTGTTAAGTTTGAGATGCATGATACTATGCGTGATGTGTGCAGGGGAAGATCCAGGAGGCCTCACACAGCAATAAGTCCTGCTTCTTCTGCTGTGGTGTTGGAACAGTTTACATGCCCACCACAGAAGTCTACCAAAAAATGTGAAGGAGTTAGCAGAACAAAAAAATGAGAAGGAGTTAGCAGAACAAGCATACAACACATTCTTAAAACAGCAAAATGGAAATATTTAATCCCAAGATTATTACATTATAATCAGTAATTCGCCATAATCAGAAGTGTCTGAGTCCTGTTGATAACCATTTCGAGCCCCTCTTGTAATTGCAGAAATCAAATGTGACTTGTAGTCATCTTTGTTAGCAGTATATTTTATTTATTTATTTATTTATTCAGATTTATATTTATATATTGAGTACAGTAAAACACCGGATAACACTAAAACTTAGTTCCACAAGTCTTGGTGTTATCCGATTTTTAGTGTTATCCGATCCATGTTAAAATCCTATGGGATGGATCAGATAACGTTAAAGCTCCATTGAGATACATTGTAACCGCACAGGCTTTAGCGGTTGTTATCCGATCCATCCCATAGGACCTTAACGTTATTCGATGCAATTCTCCTCCACAGATTACTTAACTTTATGCGATTTTAGCGTTATCCGATCCAATTGTTATCCGGTGTTTTACTGTATTACAATTATATATATATATATTGGCACCCTCTGTATGTCTTCTTGTATCATAATAGAAACAGTTGTTCCCTAATTCTAGAAATTATCTTCAAGACTTTCACTCAATATTTTACTTGCACTAAATATTATGTATAAGCCTTTTTCCATCTCTTAATCTTCACTAGCAAATTTGAATCTGGATCAATTTAGGCTACAACTGTTTTTGTATAATTGGTTCTATAAAGATACAAGAGGAAATATTCATAGTTCATGTAAAAGACATCCCAGGAATTCCAGGTGACTAACAGTGCCACCCAAATCAGCATTAATAATGAAGTCAATTTAGAAATTGCTCAAGATGCACAGGAAAGATCCCCACCAAAAAATAAAATAAAATAAAAGTCTGGTCATAGACAACTGAGAAGTAAAAGAAACCTAGACAATTTTGCAAGATGTTTGCACACATGAAATAAAAAGAGATAATTTTGCTGTTTTGAGGAGATCAGAAGTAGCCAGATTGCAAGCATCGCAAAATTGTTGAAGATGTATGAGAGTAATTATAAAGATGAATCTGCAATGAGAAAAGACCCAGTTTTTCCTGATGGATATAATAGTAGGCAAACAATGCAAAGGATACCTACATTATCTTGTTTCTACAGATCATACACAGGTGATGTCTTTATTCCAAAGAATAAAATCAGAAATATTTGTTCATTTGTGTGAGCAATTTTATATCCTTTTACTTGCTGTTTGTTATCAATGAGTATTAATAACAGTTCTATCGAGACTATGAAATATGTCAGTTCTATGGAGTCTATGAAATATGTACTTTTGCTGAAGATTCCCTCCTCAAACTGGACAAAATACTTTCTACATTTGCAATCTCAGATGTACTCAGAACAGGTCATGGCTTGCATTTTCAGTGACTGGAATTTGCACCGTTTGCAAAATTATGCAGGATTTGCTCACAGGAAAATTGCATCTCTTTGACCCAAAGCGAGTGAAGAAGCAGAAAGATTAACTACAACCAGTGGCAAAATGATAAGAGTATACACAGTTGAAGGGGAAAAGTGGAAACTGGAAAAAATATACGTATTTTCACTGCATAATTCTCATCATGCTGATGTTTTTGCATAGTTAACCAAACATTTTCTGCCTACTAAAGACTATTCCATCACAAGTTAGAACCAATCTGATGCACAAAACATTTCAAAGGAACTGATGAAAAAATGAAGTTAACAATGCAAACTGTTTGGAAAGAAGAAACACAATGTCAGTAAGTATGGTGATCGCTCAGACGTGGAGACCTCAAGAGATGGCAGGCGTTTAAATAGAATTCACTGTATTGTGACGAAGGCCAGGGTTGGCCAATACCTTTATTAGCTCATGAAAAAGTGACAAAAAAGACAACCTTTTGAGTGCTCCAGAATTGTGAATCAGACAAGAAGGTGTAATATGTGGGGTTAAGGCAAAAAGTTCAAAACTTTGGCCAGGTATAATTAATGCTCTTGGCTCCTGAAGCCACTCTGCCAACAGAACAAAAAGAGTTTAGATTCTGTATGAAGCAGAGACGAGAAAGGCATCGACTTGCAGTCTTTCCCTCTTCTTTTTGCTCCTCTTCTTCTACTTCAAGTGCTGTATCTGATTCCGAATATCGCATGACAGTGTGACACCTGACAAGGTGTTAAGATCTTGGACCAGCTGCAGAAGGCCAGAAGCAATGTTTAAATAACAAAACAGGTTTATTCAGTTGTGGGCAGCCAAAAATTTTACTACCACACTGTGGGTGGAGCCAGCATCATGGGTGGAGCCAACATCATGATGTCATGGGTGGAGCCAGACATGGGCGGAGCCAATGATGTGGGTTGAGACAATATAAAAAACCCATAAAAATAAGTACACATAAAAATACAAATTAAATAGACATAAAAATACATAAAAATACACATAAAACACATAAAATACACATTAAAATTAATACACATTAAATAGATATAAAAACACATAAAAATACAAATTAAATACACACAAACACATAAAAATACACATTAAAAATAAATACACATTAAATACACATTAAATAGACATAAAAACACATAAAAATACAAATTAAATACACATAAAACACATAAAAATACACATTAAAATAAATACACATTAAAATACACACACACACACCACACCCCAAGGTGTGTCACTCACCTTGGGGATCAGGCTATAGGGAGCTTCAGGCTAGCAGCTTCCCTTCCTCCTCCCCGCTTGGGAGGACAGCAAGGAGGCTGCTCATGCGCACCAAACGCTGTAGACACGCATGCACACCAAGTGCTTGGCGAACATGCACAGTGGGGGAAACAGCAAAAAGGTAAGCCCCAAAGGTGGTTTCCCCCCAAAAGCCGCTTACGGTTCTCCGGGACACTGGGAAAAGTTACTACCGGTTCTGGTGAACTGGTGCGAACCTGTTGCTGCCCATCACTGGGTTTATTGTAGTAGGCCTAGAGAGTAGCACCAGACAAACGTATCCATGCTGTTGGTAAAACTTTCCAAGGAGAGAGAGAGAGAGAGTTAAGCGCCTCCCCCTAGGAGGCAGGCCAAAGCTAAGAAGGCTAGCACCACCACCACATTTCTATGTGACAGTCCCCTTCTTGCTAGCCAAGAAACTGGGGCAACAAACACCTCATCATACAGTATAAAATATTTACAACCCAAGACCCAATTTCCCCACATAAAAATTTGTGCCGGTCTGCAGGTACAGGTTTTGTAAAAATGTCAGCTACCTGGTGTTCTGTGGGACAATGTTTGATGAAAATAAATTCTATTTTAGATAACTGCCTGACATTTTTATATCTGATATCAATATGCCTTGATCTAGATCCTGAGGCACTGGTGTGAGATATGTTTATTGTGGCGGTGTTATCCTCTACAATTTGAATTGGCAGTGGAAGTGAAGCCCAGATGTTGGTGATAAGATCATTAAACCATGTTAGGTCATTGACAGTGTCTGACAGGCAGGCATACTCTGAACATGAGATAAGCTTCTGTCGCCCCACATGCCAATGGATAGGGCTGCTGTTTAGGAGGATGAGGAAGCCCGAAGTGCTCTTGTGGGATACAGGATCAGTGCCCCAGTCAGCATCTCCATAGGCTGACAGTTGAGGCACACTTCCTTTTTGTTGGGTCTAGAAACAAAGCAGTGTCTGTTGTGTCCTTAAGATGTCTTGGAATTCAGGGCTTTCTTTATATGCCTGAGCAAAAAAAATATAATATACATCATCTTGCATTTCTTGAGAAGCTCCACAACCTTTTCTTTTTGGGAGAGTGCAAACCCCTTCTCTGTTCTGATTATGTGGACAACGAGATACTTATCCACTTGGCCTAGTGACTTTAGTGTAAACTTATTCCCCAGGGTCTCTGCAACTGGTCAGCCATTTCCTTGCTAGGCCCTATGTAGAGAAGACCATCTACATAATAGACCAAGATGTTCTCCATACCCTTGTTTGAATTGCTTTCAGAAAAAAAACACACTCATCAGGTATGGTAGTGGAGAAGCCCTTGTTTTGAAGAGTCTTAGATAGACACTCATGCCATCTTTCCCCTGACTGCTTAAGGCCATATAGGTTTTTGTTGAGTAACCAGGTAGGGGCTTCTGTCTCACTGAATCCAGGGGTGCATCTTAGGTAGATGCTGTACTCTAGGTCTGCATGCAGGTAATGGGTTTGCGCATCAAACTGGTAGACTTGTTCCCCTAGTGCTGCTGCTGTGATAAGTCCGGCCTTCACACTTTCCACTCTAACCAGGGGTGAGTAGGTCTTCCAATAGTCCTGTAGACAGGTTTGTGCAAAGCCTTGCACCACAAGGCAAGCTTTGTAAAGTAGTAGTACCAGCAGCAGCAGCAGCAGCAGCAGCAGCAGCAGTTCTTCTTGCATGCTGCCCCACTCACAAAGTGACTCTGGGCGGCTAACAAAGATACAAAATGTACAGTTACAATTACAAGGTATCAATCATCATACAAAAACATTTCAACATATCATCATCACAAATCATCACTCATCACATTATCAAAATGTATCAGTATCGCAATATCAAAGAACATTACATGTTGTTCCATTTTTGTCTAGCCCAGCCAGAGCCTGGTTGCCACAGCAGGCACATAGCTCTCATTTTGCTTATTCGACTATGCTGGGAGAAATCCTTAGCCTCTTTTGCCAAGCAGAAACAAGCAGTCATTCTGTTTATGAAACAAACCAGAGATTTCCTCAATGCCATTCCATAGGCAAGCCGTGTCCTGGCTACGCTAAAAGGGTGCTGGACAGGGAGGGAGGGGGGTAATGTATGATGTCACGGATTGTAGCCGCCAGGTGACATACTTCTGCCCACCTTTGGGGAGCGTCAGTCACTGGGGCGCACCAGGACTTGTCCCTGTGTCCCAAAGTGGCCAGTATGGGCTTGATCTCTGTTCCCTAAAGGGAGGACCTGACTAACAGCTACCATCTTTGTAAATGTTCATCACATTATCAGCATAGGACAAATGGACAATCAGGAGAATCCAGCCACCGGCCTGTATATCTGATGACAGTGTTGCTTATTGGCTTATGCACTGAAATATGCATGCCATGAAAGCAAATACTTCATTAGGGTGGGAGTGCACTGCTTCAGCCAGACCTGCTCTTGTGCCTTTAACAACAGTCGGACACATAAAAAATGTACCAAATGCAATCTTCCTTGGCATGGAGATAAGTGGTAAGTATGTCGGTGAGATAATAACTCTTTGTTTTCCCTGAAAAGCATCCCTTCTGCTAAAAATAGCAATAAAAAGTATCATGTGTGTTCCAGTAGTAGAGAGAGAGAAGTGACAGCTTTCCAAACAAAAACAGCATTCAAAGATATGATCCCCTTCAAAGTGATTGGTAGAGATGGTTTGGTCCTAAAGTGAGCTATCTTCGGCCGTTGACTCCCAAGTTTGAGGGTTTATGCCTGATTTCATAATGGCACATTCAAATAAGATTTTAGTTATCCACTACAATATTTGCTCCCTCCCCTCTTTATAATACACTGAGCTTCCATACACTTTTATGGTAGCATATGCTTTTGTAATGTGGGCTTCTATTTAAAAGGCTCAGTCAGAGTGTGTTTCAGAAATAATGCCCTGGACATTGAATGTGAAGAAATGGCCTCTCTATTTCTTGGATTGGTATCTGCCCAGATTGTGATCCAGTTATCTCTTTGAAGCAGGAATGGCAATCAAATGGATTTGTCAAGCCTATGGGATTGTTTACTGCCAGGTGTACCTGTCCATCTCTAAGACAATCATCAAAGTATCTTTGGATAGGTGGAGATTGAGGTCTGCGTCTCTTCTATCATGACAACCCAGATGTGATAAATTTGTCTGAAGATTTAAATTGGCACCCAGATTGATAAATTGTTTAGCTTTAGAGTATGGTTAAAATGATCTGATTTGTTTGTGCATTTAACAACTTGTGAAGAATGTTAGTGCCATTTCTGAATTTTACTAATTTGTGCTTTTTATAGTTATTCTGTTGTTTTCTGTTATTTCCAATTGTCTTAAATTTTATTCACTTGTGCTAAATGAGATTGAAAAGGGTTGTATTGTCTGTTATAAATAGGGTTGCCATAATTCTCTCCCACAAAACCGGGGCAGAAGTATACTTGACAACAATGGGCTACAAAATAGCCTTTTTTAAAACAAACATAATATAATGATAGCTATAAAACACTTTCACATTAAATATATCAATGCATAAATGAATTTAGTTATAACAGTTAATTCTTACTGTAAGATGATCTGTTGTACTTCTGAACAATCACATCGTGGTCAACTCTTAACGTCCTCAGTTCCAGGAAACACACTGGTCACACTTATCGAACGGTGGTGTGAGGCGAGGACATTGTCTCCAAGTATACTCCAACTCCAAAGTGGCAGGAAATGGCTCGTTTGATGGCAAGAGTTTGAATTTATTTTAATGTTGTGTTATAATACACTACCAGTAAGTTTTAAAAACCCAGGACTTTAACACGATTTTTACTGAACTGGCCAGGACAATTTTTCCAACATTGAATCTGGGATAATCCTGGTTTTCTGAGATGTATGGCAACCCTAGTTATAAATTGGAAGTCAATTCATCAATACTTTCAGAAACCCTGATAAATAGGATATAATTGTTCTAAAATAGGATGGGCAACTTATAACCCTCCATTTACTGGATCTCCCATCAGCCCTAGCTAACATACTCAACAAAAGGAATCATGGGAATTGCAGTCCAACAACATCTGGTGGCCTCACATCTCTCACCCCAGGTTTAAATATAATTGCAAGTCCTAGCTAGCATAAGCCTATTAAATCAATTACTAAATGGTTAACGTCTATGTAAATCTCGTTACTTCAATACGCCTACTTTAGCTGGGATATGCAGCCAAATTTAGATTAAGATAGAGAATTGTCTTTCAAACTATAGCTCTAAAACAGGAGTTCTCAACCTTTTAAATGCTCCCTCAGACAGCTTTGGGGGCCAGATGGCCATTTTGTTCTTCCTTCACCACATGGCACTTCTGGGTGTGGTGAAAGCAGTGGGGGGAGGGAGCACATGAAATGGTGCCATAGGCCCCATGTAGCCCACGGGCCGCAGGTTGAAAATCCCTGCTCTAAAAGGTGGTGTATGATTTGTTGTTGCTACTGCTGTTGCTGATGTTAACTGGATTATTGATTTACTATTTCCTATGTTTTATCCATGTAAATAAGAGAGGAGAACAAACGAGTACAGTAAACGTCTAATGTTTTGCTGACCAGGGTTCTACTGAATGCAAAACATAACATTAATTGTAATGGTTGTACATTGCATCCTTCAGAATTATGCCTATAAAGATGGGATGTATATTTATGCCATCTGACTCAACCAAACCCATTATTTACTCTACAGATAGCCACCCTTTTTTACATGATGGGAGAAAAATAAATTGATACATGTATTGGGTTTGAAACTGTAAATGATTTTGTTCTAGTGATTTGTCTAACATATAATAAAACAACTCATGTATGATTCACATCCATATTGTGCAAAATCTATATACTAATGCAGGGCTGTGTAAGCCTGGTGCTAAAATATATGCTGCTGATCACACAGGTTTGATCCAGGTCTTAAATGAAACTGCAGAGTGGTAGTAGCTGGGGGGGAGGGAAACAGTACCTGAGTTCTAAAGCCCACCAGCAATATAAAAATAAAATAACATTTCCACAATAGAAAAGAGTAGAGGAAACTGTGCAATTTGGAGCAGTGCAGGTAGTAGAGATCAACATTGTGACTTATAATGCTTCTTGCAACACAAAACATGTGGAAACTCTGCCTCCAAGCTCTAACTTGCCCTCTGTCTATGAAGACACAAAGGCTAATCCAAGTTTTGGACTGCAGCTTGTGAAATGCTTCTGCCAACATTGGTAGAGCTCTGTGTTAATATGGGAAAAAATCTTTTTAATGCACAAGTCTCCCCTTCATGGCTCTTCCATCTCAGAAGTACCTGTGTGAATTAGACTGTTCTCTTCAGCTTTTTCGTCGTTCTTCAGCCACAGTTGAGTCCGACTCTTTGCGACCCCATGGACCACCACATGCCAGACTCCTCTATCATCTGGCATCCTCCATAGTCTGCCCAGATCTACGCCCAACTCGTCAATGATGCCATCTAGCCATCTCATCCTCTGCCATCCCCTTCTCCTTTTGCCTTCAGTCTTTCCTAGCACCAGGGCCTTCTCTAGTAGGTCCTCTCTTCTTATTTGTATTTGTCCTTCCAAGGAGCAGTAATGATTTATTTCCTTTAGGATTGACTGATTTGATCTCTTTGCAGTCCACGGGACTCTTGAGAGCCTCCTCCAGCATCACCCTTCAAAGGGATCTATTCTTCTGTGCTCAGCCTTCCTTATGGTCCAGCTCTCACAGCCATACATTACTACTGCGAATACCATTGCTTTTGTTGGCAGGATAATGTCTCTACTTTTTATTATGCTGCCTCAGTTTGCCTTAGCTTGCCTCCCAAGAAGTAAGTTTCTTTTTATTTCATGGCTTCAGTCACCATCTCAGTGAGCTTAGATCCCAAAAAGGTGAAGTCTGTCACTGCTTCCATTTCTTCCCCTTCTATTTGCCAGGGGGTGATGGGGCCAGATGCCATGATCTTGGGGTTTTTTGATGTTAAGTTTCAGGTCAGATTTTGCACTCTCCTCTTTCACCTTCATAAAAAGGCTCTTTAAGTCTTCTTTATTTTCTGCCATTAGGGTAGTGTCATCTCCCTATCTCAGGTTGTTGATATTTCTCCTAGAAATCTTAATCCCAGCCTGTGTTTCTTCTAGCCCTGCATTACGCATGATGTACTCTGCATATAAGTTAGATAAGCAGGGTGACAATATACAGCCTTATCTGTTAAGCTATCTAGTATATTTATGAGAGACAATGAAATATTGAACAGGTGTCTTTCTGTGTGCCATTCTGGGAGTTTGGGCTAACCAAACACTAACATTTTACTTTGTATATACAGTCAAATCTTGCATAACGAGCGTTTCGCTTAGCGAAAAACTCACATAACGAGCAAATTTTTCGCTAAGCAGTCTGACTCACATAACGAATTTTTCGCAATGCAAGTCGGACTTTTCCCTATGGAAAAACTCGCATAACGAGTGTTTCTATGGGGAAAACTTGCATAACAATTTTTTTCGCTATGTGAATTTCTCCCATAGAAATGCTCGTTATGCGAGTTTTTCCATAGGGAAAAGTCCGACTTGCATAGCGAAAAATTCGTTATGGGAGTCAGACTCGCATAGCGAATTTTTCGCATAGCGAGCAACCTTGCAGAACGAATTAAATTCGTTATGCGAGGTATGACTGTATTTATTTAACTTGTTTGTGCATTGCGTTTTCTCCAAAAAGATGTACATGATATTGTCTTGTTTGTCTACATACAGACTGGTCACAACTGTCCTGTAAAACTGAGAAATCGGGATCTCCCAAAGACTGGCACTGATCTTAACAAGTGAGGGAAGTTCTGAAGCAGATACTCTTGACAGAATTTAGATTCTGCAGTTTGCCAAAGCAAGGTCTGTCATAAACAGAATTTTATTCTGGAGGCTCTAAACCCGGGGTGCCCAAACTATGACCCAGGGGCCGGATGAGGCACCCTATGCCAATTCATCCAACACACAAAGCCCTCGTTGCTCCTGGAAGTGGAATTAAAAAGCGCCCATATGGGTGCATCTTACTTCTGCTTCCAGGAGCAACGAGGGCTTCATGGGCTGGATGAATTGGCATCGGGAGCCACATCTGGCCCCCAGGCCATAATGACCAGCTCCCTAAACCATGTGACCAGCCCACGGCCTGAAAAGTTTGGGCACCCCTGCTCTAAATTAAGTGCTATTCTGATAGAGTATTGGCCTTCTTTCTCTAATTTGTTTCTCTTTCTTTTTTTGTCATTGCAAACATATGGCAGGAGGAAAGAGGTGGGAAGAGAAAATGCTTGTTGCTAAGCAACATCACAGCGCTGATAGAACTGGTCAATACAGTACTGGATTAAAACTACTACAATCTACAAAATCTATTTAAGGGACTTGTTGAAGAAACAAGAATAGTTATGGTTCTGTGGCTCTGGTCGGAAATCCCTTTAGGTGTGGATATCAAAGACCCCTGAAACAAAGTGGGGACATGCCTGAAGATATTTTGATTTGTGGTGATGTGAGTTTATAAATATCATAACGTGGAGAACCAATAACTACTCTTCTCATTTCCTATAAGTGCTGGTTAACATGGTCATTGTAGTAGATAATGCATCTACTACATTATCAAGCACAGTTTAATATATTTTCCCCAGTAAATGCAGAAAAAGCAAGAAAATAGCTGATTGGCTGGTGGTCCTCAGAGGGAGTGTTTTATATTTTATTCTTAAGAGTGTAAGAGGCAGTCTAAAACTCAACAAAGAGTTCAGGCAGCTTCTTAATCATTCATAAATATATCATGGCTGCAACTTTTATGGCCATCTATTCATCCATCCCAAGGATGGGTAACTTGTGCACTTCCTGATATTGTTGGACCACAAATGCTATCATCCCCCACCAGGACTATTCTTGTTGTCTCAGGAACTAGGGATGGGCGTTTCAGATTCTTTGGATTACAAATCCCATAATTCTCTATATTGGGGGTTCTATCTGACAGGCAGACATTTTACTAATATCTGAATGTATCTCACCTGGGAAAAGATCTAAATTTGAAGGCTTTGAGGCTTAACTAAGCCTAGCTCCATCTAGATTTTTGTTTCTAGTACAAAGAAAACTAGCACAACAGTGAGAACAGTACGTTTGGGTGGAGCTAGGCCTCAAAGCCTTCCACTTTAGGTCTTTCTCCAAGTGAGTCACATTCAAGTGTCTGTAATGTGTTTCTCTGACAGGTAGAACTCCCAGCATGGAAAACAATGGGATTTGTAATCTAAAAATCCTGGTGTGATCAGCAATATTTGGAGGTGTTGCATTCATTTGCAGAGATGTGCACACGCGTACACACACGGAGCATATATTGTTAAGTGAATCCAGATGGCTCAGCGGTCCAAGGCATAGGCGTGTCACATTACTATGCAGGACCATTCAAAGCACTAGAAGGGTGTTGTCCTCTTCCACCTGGTAATGAACTGATGAGGAAACATGAATTCTAATTTAAAACTCTTCAGGAAAGACAGTTATATTCTGTACTGAGCATGCCACTCCCAGTCCTTACAGAGGCCAAATCTGATAGTGTGTGATCTGCAAATAAAATTCCAATTCAACAGCTGCACACTGAAATTGCATTTTGAAGTCTTCACAATGTGTATGTGGCAACTTTCAGATCTGTTTCTGAATCTCTAGAGTCTGACTTTTAGAGATTAAAATGATCTCTGTGACTACAGGAAGGCAATACATTTAGACTTCACTTATTCTGTCTGGCAGGTTTAAATTTGGTTTATTTTTTTACAACTGGTGGAAGTCTGTGCATTAATGGCATAGATGAGGAGTTCTCAACCTTTTTAAACTGGGGGCCAGGTCACACTCCCTTAGACAGTTTTGGGGGCTGGATCGCCATTTTGCCCTTCCTCCACCACATGGCACTTCCTGGTGTGGTGGAGGCGCTGCGGCCCCATCCGGCCCACTGGCTGCAGGTTGAGAATCCCTGGTATAGATGTTAGGAAAGGCACCAGATCTTTATTTTGTGCTTGATCTTGTGAAGCCCTTTGACAAGATCGCTTGAGTATATGATACAAAGTAGCCACCAAGACACAGTAAATTCCCGAGTTTGCTGCAGCATCTAGTTTTGATATGCTCCTGTTGGATAGGCTGTTGTTGCTGGTGGGCAGCTGCTTAGGTTCAAGTTTCCTCTTTCTTGTAGACTTTCCTTTCACCCTCAGTGTGATTTGCGCAACTGCTGCCAAAGTGTTCTACCTTAGAAGTCTATTTCTGTTCCTATATGTGATGAATCTTGTTGAGATCCGAAATGTTAGCAGAGAGCTACATGGAAGGATTAGATCACATGTAGCTATACTGTCTAGGGGACTGCCGTGGCTAAGCGGTTAAGACGCTGAACTTCATGACCCGAAGGTCCACAGTTTGAGAGCCGAGTACTGCACAATGGAGTGAGGTCCTGCCAACCTAGCAGTTCGAAAGCAAGAAATTGCACATAGATAAATAGGGACTACTTCGGTGGGAAGGTCAACAGTGTTCTGTGCACTACGATGTCTAGTCATGCCTGCCACATGTCCACGGAGACATCTGCAGACGCAGACAGTGCTGGCTCTTTGGCTGTAAACAGAGATAAGCACTGAACCCTAGAGTCGGATATGACTGGCTTTCATCCAAGGGCGAATTTTACCTTAGATATACTGTATATTTTTATGTGAAGAAAATTTAGGTCATTTACAGTTCAATCCTATAATATCTGTTCAAGTATCAGAAGTAAATCCGATTGAGTTCAAGAGAACTTACGTCTGGGTGGATGTGTATAACACTGTAGTTTCTAATCCTGTTGAAATCAATTTGAATGTGAACTGCAGGTGACCTAATAATGGGCTTTGACAACAATCAAGAAAAAATTGAAATAAACAAGAATGGAAAATATGTGTTCTGGTGGATTCAATACGATAGAATACCTGTCTTTCATCTGAGGTCCTTCTTTGTCTGGAACAGAATGTTCTTGAAAACAGATTTTTGAGCTAGATTGAGTATTAGCGTAATGTGTTATATATTCTTAAATTATTCTATTGACTGTTAGACATAACAATTAATACAAATCTACTAGATTATTTTTGTGCAAGTTGCCAGTGGCATTCAATGACAATGACAACTAGCAAAGCTTTGAGGAAAAGTGTGAGAAGATAGTCAGTGTTGCCCAGTGGTTAGAATTCTAGACTGGGAGAGCTGGGTTCGAACCATGAAACCCACTGGGGTGAGCGTGAGCCAGTCTCTTTTTCTCAGGCTATGGTACCTGAATTACTGTACAAGGGTGTTGTAAGGATAAAGTGGAGAGGAAGCTAGTCATGTCGGCCAACTTGAGCCCATTGAGAAAGAAACAGTCATAAAAGTAGGAGGGAGAAAAGGAATCAACAGGACCAGATACAAAAGCTCAAGTTTCTGGCATAGCTGTATAGAACAGGGGCATGGCCACATACAGTTTGTCATAGAGAGTATGAGAAAATTGCAACTTTTCAAATCTCACAACGGTTTCATGCCCAGGAGCCCTCTCTTCCTTTGCATGTGGTGACCTTAGATTCATACATGTTATCATAGTCTTCTCTTTCTCAGATATTTGCTATTAAATACATATTGACAATTTAAAGCCTGCTGCATCCTACCATCTTTATTCTGTAGCCCCATTTATTTCGTCTCTGTGTGCTGAAGTTTAGGCTGAACCAGTTTAAGCGTCATCCCTGACAATGTGTTAATTCAGGTTACTTTGAGAGAGGTTGGACACATAATAACTCATACAGGGTGTAGTTTCTAAAATTCATTAGATGGTAAAATGGATCCTGTGAATGCAGGAGGCTCCTTTTTTGGATTCTGCTAAATGCATATGTTGTTATACTGGTTCATACACAGTATGTGTATTATGTGTTGTCAAGTCAGGACAGATCAAGTTAACTGAGATATTTAAAGAGTGGTTTTACCAGTTTGACCCATGTTCATTTCCAAATACTGAGGTTGATCCTGCGAGAAGACTGGAGGTTCACAGATTATTAATCTCATGTTCATTGGTCCTATACTCTAAATTATGTCCCCAAGTTTAATGTTCCTGTATCATATTTGGGTGGGTGGAAGACGCCAATTTTCAGAGCTCCCCCAAATCCATGGTTTCAGCCTTTCCTTGAACCTTTCCTCTTTAGTTGAGCCAAAAAGATAGGCCATTTAGTCATTTGCAAAAATCTTTACCTACCAAGGGAAGATGGAAGAAGGCAGAAGAGCAGATGCCTTATTGTTTTGCTCACATTTGTCGACATTTGTTCAGCCATGCAAAATGTAGCCATTCAGAACAATGAGAGATTATCTCCTTAACAAAATGGGAACTTTTCTAATCAACTGCCAGGAAACAAAAAAAGATTCTTGTGGCACCTTAAGAAACGATCAAGTTTCCTTTGGCACGAGTTTGCATGGTCTACACCCCACCCAATCAGATGGAATAAAGGGCAGGCCAAACAAAACCCATTACTGTATTTGCTGGCGTATAAGACTACTTTTCCCCCCTGAAAAACATGCCTCCAAGTGGGGGGGGGGTGTCGTCTTATACGCCAGGTGCACTTCAGTTGGGATAGATATAGCTGCCCATAGGTGGCCTCCCGATGCCCGCCCACCTCATTCTACATACCATCCAGTAACACGTGGTATCCAGCGTGGCTGCGCCGAGCATCAGCAGTGAGACAGGGGTGCCAGCCTTTTTGGCATGAACGGCCTGTTCTGCTCGGCAGGAAGCAGCTGTGCTCTGCCCCGCCCCTTGTCTACGCAGAGCTTGCACATGCGCACTTGCGCACTAGTGCGGGCCACAGGGAGATGTTGAAATCAAATCTGATGTTCTTTTATGTTTTATTTGGTGTGTGGAAGGTGTGCGGAAGAGGGGGTAGTCTTATACGGTGAGTATATAACAAATTCTATATTTTCAGTGGAAATGTTGGGGGGTCGTCTTATACGCCCAGTCGTCTTATACTTCGGCAAATATGGTAGTCTTCAAGGTATCAGAAGACTATAATTTTAATGCCCCCACTTGTTAAAATTACACAGTCAAAGGTTCTGGGAGATCTTGAAGGCTCATTTAGCCTAGCAGATGGATAGAAGATAATTCTACTGTAATATCGCCAGGTAGTTCATAGTACATTGGCAAGGATGAACCACCACAGTCAGTTAGAATACATGACAATAAATAATTACACATTCCGTGCCCCTCTGCAGAGGAGTAGGGGAAGTGTTTGATTGCAACATCCAATATGCTCCTTCAGCATAACAGATCTTGACACTGGAAGCAGCCTTTGACTACTATAAATTTCCCATTCACAGCACTGGGAATTACATAAATGAGATTGCCACAAAAAGTCATATCCCTAATAAGTATTCAAAAATTAGTGCTCCAAGGGGGTGGGAGGTTAGGGTGCTCCAACATTTGTGATATGTGGATGCTGGTGGTAGGAGCAATCCTTGAGAACTCCACCAATTTGGATAAATGCACTGTCTGCCCATGCTCTACGTTTTGATGCAGAATGACTCTGAGCTCAGTACAGTTCAGATACAAACAATGTTTCCAGATTTGAAGTACTGTACAGTAGTTCTCAGCACATGTCTTTTGCACTGGGTATCATTTGGTGGATCCCAGAAGTCTCTTATATTTTTATATATATTTGCAAAAAACAAAATCAGAACAGGCCATGAAAGGGCAGCACAGTATGTTTCTTTGTATTTTTATGCCCTGGTCAACATGGTGTGTTAACATCACATAATGCAACAAAATTCTGGCATGTTGAGAACAGAATGATAAAGACAAACTGATTGATGTGTGATTGTAGCGATTATAATAATAAGGGCACACCAAGTAATGCAATGAGTTCCTTTAAAATGTAACATTTTGAACTCATGAGTATTTGTGTCCATGTGTAGCTTTAGTAAGCTTACCTCTATTGTTGAGAAAATTGCTTTTGTCCACCTAGCTATCAGACTCTTTTTAATTTAGGATTGCTCAATTTCAGTTTCACCTACAGTAGTTCACACCTTCACGGTCTTGCATTGTAGCTAGATGCATGCAAATACTAATTTAGTTACCACTAATGAGCAGTTAAAAGCAATTACTTCGGCACTAATTGCAGAGTGCAGTTGGAACAGACGCAATGTGGCTTCTCAAAAGGTGATACAATAACTCTGGGAACAAGGTTAGTGAGAACAACATGTAATTGTAGCTCAGGTATATCTAAAGGTTTATTGCTCAGACACACCCAGATTCCACTCCCTTTGACTTCATAGTTTGGTTTATTGAGAATATACACAGCAATCGCTGAAAAACTAATTTGCAACAAATATGTAAATCACCATTCTTGGTCATCAGGATCACAAAGTCTATGCAAAAACTATTTTAGTCACACATCACTATGGTAATGGTGGTAATTCAGAATTTCAAGCTGTTTTGTATGTTTCCTTTTCTAGCCAATTGCCATGCAAGGAGACAGATGGAGATTTCCATGCTGGAGAATGTGGAATGTTAAGGGTGTCTGCTAAAGGAAGGATGAAAATAACTTATTCTCTTGTGATGAGAAACCAGTAGCACATCAAACAGGAGACGTGGGCTATGTAGATAACAGCTGGCTGACAAGGGAGTTGCTGAATGTGACTGGACGCTATCTGCAAAGAATGAGGGCAGACTCTTTGCTTATTGACCTTGAAAATAGAACTTGTTTTAAAGATGACTTCCTCTCATTTGCAAAAGTTTCAGCACATAAATGAATCTGATTTGACATTGTACTGTGTATCTGGGAAAAAAAGTAATTTTCTTTTATCACAGTGTTTTATCTCTAGGCTCTCTTTCCCTGAGGTTAGCTACTCTATTTTTTTTTAAACAATCAACTTTTCCCAAGTTAAAATGAAATAAGTAAAGGTTGACTTTGCTTTTGCATTCAGTAGGAATGAAATTCATATTTTGAGCAAAGGTACATTGAGATATTTCTGCTTGTATATCATTTGTATGAAATCACTTTGCTGGAGAAAGTGAAGCATGCCATCATTATGTCCCATCTGGATTATTATCATGTGTTCATTGTTAGGTTGTATGCTACTCCCATGTCAAAATACCATTTCTGAGGCATCTGGTCTCGTTCTAAACATAAATCAAAGTGCTAATTAGATGTCATAATGCACTATGCAGCTTGGATTCAGGCTTTCTGAAGGAACCTATTCACATACCCAAATATGTTCAGGGCCTGGGAACCGAAAGAGAGACCCTTCTTTCAACTTGGCTGCTATTGCAATCATGTTTATGAAGGATCGCAGGCTGCGAAAAGTCTTGCCAATGGAAGCTCGGCTGACTCTCTCCCATGTCTCATTCTTCTGACTGGAAAAGACCCTGTGTTCAAGCAGTCTTTTGGTATCTGACCTTGAGTTCCTCAGCTATATGATCCTTTAATGATGTTTCTTGCCCAGTGAACTCCTTCCTCCATCTTTTAATTTGGTTTTGCTCTTGCATACCCTCAATAATGTTTGTTAACGCCATAAAGCTATTCCTGGATCTGAGCTGGCAGGCTTGAGGCTCATATCCGTTCAGAGGATGTCAAGGGCCAGTCTCTTGCTTAGTTCTCTCTGTGTTCACTGCTACTTCTCTCATGATCTTAGGTAGAGCTGAGAAGAAGCCTTTTAGCAGCTTAAATGCCTTTTTGAACTTGACTGTGTTTTTAATACTATAATCATCTGAACTGCATTTTAGCATGCTAACTGTATGCCTGTTTGTAATCTATACCTGTTTTTTTAAATCAGTTCCTATTTTTAATTTATTTAATTTACCTTGACTCCCAGATTTGGGGGAAAGGAGGATTTTATCGGTGATGTAAAGTGTGTAAAAGACAGATGCTTTATTTGCAATGTCAGTTAGATTACCAGTTGGAATTTAAGACTTCTTCACTCAAATATAAACCCTACTATACTGTATGCCTAACTACAGCAGACAAACACTCTCATATTCACCCATCTACATTTCAATGCAGCCAAATCCAGCTGAGCAAACGCATCAGTACATGCCTGCTGCGGTCAAACTGTATTCTCAACATTAGCTTCCTAAAAACTGTTCTAGCACAACAGCAGAAACAATCACGTCAGTGCAGTTTTCCTATGCGCTGACCTTTTAAAGCAACCTTGATGTAACTACCTAACAACCAAAAATAATCATGTCATTTTCTGCAAGCATGTTATCATATTCATAATTCCATTTAAGAAAGCATGGTGTCTTATCATTAATAGGCACCTGATTTCTTAATTTGTACCTAATCCAATTTTTTTAAGGCTGGCTTAAGCAACAGAAGAATTGAGATGCTATGTATTCAAGTTGCAGTTTTAGGGTGCTTAGTTTTGTTTCCCATGGTGACCTTTTGCAACCTTTTAACAAACCTCTGTTTCAAATGAGGTATCACTGCATACTTTGATAACATTCCAGACTACAGCAGCAAGTCCTTTGTGGAAACCATGAGGAATTAGGTGCATGGGAAGGTGAACAACTCTGAAACAAACAGAGGGACAACATCATGGCCTAGTGCCGTGATGGCAAACCTTGGCACTCCAGATGTTCTTGGACTTCAATTTCCAGAAGCCCAAGCCCCCGTGAATCCACACGAATGGATTTGCTGTGATTCATCCAGCCCATGCTGCGCCACCCTCGTGTGGATTCACGCGGGCTTGGGCTTCTGGGAATTGAAGCCCAAGAACACCTGGAGTGCCAAGGTTCGCCATCATGGGCCTAGTGTTATATACAACTGTTCCTGGCACAATTTGTTGCCATGGATACTTATCTGCAGAGAAAATGCAATGAAGAGAAGATGTAAAAATGGCAAAGCAATGAGATTTGATTATATCCAACAAAATTAAACATTTTGAACAAAACACAAATGAATGGCTCCTCCAATTCTTTAATAACTGCTGGACAAGCAAACAAATTCCAAAAATGTTGGTGGAAGGCAAAGTAATTACTATACTGAAATAAAGCAAAGAACCATCAGATTCCAAATGACAATGTCTATCATAAAATGCTACTCAAAACCCTCTAAAGGTAACTCTTTGCTCAAAAGCCAGTCATATCCAACTCTAAGGTTCAGTGCTCATCTCTGTTTCATAGCCGAAGAGCCAGCACTGTCTGCTTCTGCAGACGTTTCTGTGGTCATGTAGCAGGCATGACTAGACACTGGAGTGCATGGAACACTGTTTACCTTTCCACCAAAGTGGTCTGTATTTATCTACTTGCAATTTCTTGCTTTTGAACTGATAGGTTGGCAGGAGCTGCGACAAAGATGGGAGCTCATTCTGTCCTGCAGTATTTGGGTATCGAACTGCTGACCTTCCTGACTAAAGTTCATGGATTTTTAAAAATGCTCACCATTCTACTTCAAAACTGAAGGTTCTTTATTGAATTCCATGGGAAGCAGAGCAGCTAGAGAAATTAAAGAATTGGTCTTCCGTGGGTTAGTATCCTGGCACCATTATCTTTTAACATTTACACAAATGATCGATGGAAGTGTCCATACTCCAGGAGTTTCATCTATGTTAATGATCTTGCTTTAACAATACAGGGGAAACCATTTGAGTTAATTGAGCACCAGCTATCCCCTGCATTAGAAGATCTTTCCTTACAGCTTAAAACAACCAGTTGAAACCAATCCCACTCAAAACATAGGTCTAAGCCTGGGGTTCTCAACATTTTTGCACTGCAGGCCGGACCACGCTCCCTCAGATAGCTGAGCGGGCTGGACACGTTGTTCCCCCCCCCCCCTGCTGTAAATGCTGCCATAAAATGCATCCGTGGCTGTTGTAAATGTATTTACATCAGTCGTGGGTGCATTTATGGCCCATTTTTGGCTGTTTTCACTGCTTCTGGTGGTGGGGGCAGCAGCAGGAGTGGGGGTTGTGCATTTTTGGCTGTTTTCACCACTTCTGCCGTTTCCGGGGGAGGGGAACATGAAATGGTGCTGTGGGCCGGGACCATCCCATGGGCCATAGGTTGTGAACCCCTGGTCTATGCTTTCCATGTAAAGAACAGAGAAACAAAGAGGAAGTTCTTGGTTCGCTGGGAAGGCACATTTTTGGAACTTTGCACTACTACAATGTAGTTGGCCATCATTCTGGATTGCACCTTGACCTAAAAAAATTGTCTAAACACCAAACAGAAAATTCCTTCCAGAAATAACACTCTTAGAAGATTGGATGGTTCAAACTGGAGTGTGCATCCACAAACATTAAAAACAACAGTTTTGTTCCTGTGCTACTCCACAGAAGACTCTGCAAGTGCCATGTGGTATAAATCAATAAATGGCAAACAAGTCAATGTAACTTTTACCCCCCCTGAAAAAATCTATTTTTGGATGGCATTGAAGTACATTGAAAAGTGCTATCTAATAATAAACAAAATAAGTTAATATTCTCATTTTATTATTTTATTTTTTTGATTTTTCAAATTTATACCCCGCCTTGCTCAGGCAAACCTGACTCTAGGCGGCTTACATAGTATAAAAATAACATCACAAATTCAGCATTATAAACAAACTCCTACGAGACGAGGTCTTTTATCACCGCCCGGGACCCACAGGTTTTGCTCCTTCGAGGCCGGCTGGCCGAGGTAGAGTCCAGCAAAGCGTTGGCAGCATCTTCAAGCCTCCCTCGGCCACGGAAGGCTCCTATTATCCTCCTGGCCAGTGGCGGGGCCGGGAGGGCGCAGTGGCGTCGGCGTCGGCGTCTTTGAGCCTCCCTCGGCCACGGGTGGCTCCTTTTATCCTCCCAGCCGGTGGCGGGGCCGGGAGGGTGCAGCGGTGGTGGCGTAGGCATCTTCGAGCCTTCCTCGGCCACGGGAGGCTCCTTTTATCCTCCCGGCCAGTGGCGGGGCCGTGGTGGGCGCAGTGGCGTCGTCGGCGTCTTCAAGCCTCCCTCGGCCACGGGAGGCTCCTTTTATTCTCCTTTTATCCTTATTTTATTCTCATTTACAAAACTCATCTGCTTCTTGGACACTAACCTCCAAGATGATGGCTTCGACAGGACTGAGATATATAATACCCATCCAGTTAGTTCTAAATATATACCTCTAAGTATCTCTTTGTTTAAGACTGGGCCCAAATGGATCCCAAAATAAATTATGGTACATGAGATTTTAATAAATACATGATTTCTTTCATTTCTTTTCCTCTCCCCAACACTAGAGAATTATGGATTTTCTTGCAGATTTGTCTAGTCCAGGGGTTATCAAATTTGGCTCTCCAGATGTTCTTGGACTTCAATTCCCAGAAGCCCTGATCAGCAGGTGTGCTGATGTGGGCTTCTGGTTATTGAAGTCCAGGAACACCAGGAGAACCAAGTTTGCTAACCCCTGTTCTAGTCCACTGTCTTACTTTATTAAATTTATAGTCTATCTTCCAACCAAAAATGTCATTCAGAGCAGCCATGATAAATCTTAGCTTTATGTTCCTTAAATGCCAGATTATGTGAAATTTGAATGTACAAAAAGGACACAGGTTATAGTACCAAGACATGAAATTAAATAAAATAATATTTTGAGGGTAGTTTCCCTGAAATTTTAAACAATCAGCATCTTATCAGTTAGGCCGACTCATAAAAATTAACCCAACCACTGGTGAAGCGGAAAAAATCTTACAAATTTCTGTTTCTGAAGGTACTGTAGTAGTTTCTGGGTGGGTCCCAGGCGATGACTATGAAAGAGATAAAATTTAGGGTGGTTATTTGCTTACAATAAAGCATTTGTAGATATTCACTGTATTCCTTGTTTGTTGGGCTCCTCAGCAATTTGCAGTGAAAGAGTGATTTTGAACCCTCCACAGTTGCCCATTACTTAGTTATAGAAGGAGTGAAGCTTCTTCCCAAAATGTCTTATTCAATTTTCCAACTGCTTTCTCTGCTGGAGCTTTAAGTTAAGCCTGTACAATATGCTTGTTCTGTGTTTTGCAGGTGTGCTTCTCCAAGTGCCGAAACACTTCTATTTATAACAGCTTGTGACTTTCCTCAGCTGTATAACTTGCCTTTGCGTGCTTTGTTTTGTGACTGGTCTCTGGAGAGGAAAAATGGGCTTGATTTGCACGTCTGGTTGTTGAAGCACATATCTCTGAGGAGATCCTGTTAGGGCAGGAAAAATAGGTTTACTCTTAGAGAAAACAGGCCCCCCCCCCATGTTATCTTAATTATAAAGACTAATCTTCAGTCTTTCAACGTAATCCCATTCATTGTAACATAAGTATGATAGGGGAGGTTAAGAAATTGAACTGGAGCCAGCATATGGTAGAAAGGAACTGAATCTGGAGTTCATGTCCTTTGCTCTCCCCTTGGTTGGCTATCAGAATAATGTTTTGAGGTTTGAAATGAATCCATAATTAATTACTGGCCAAACGCCTGTCAGGGATGTAAATGTGCTTAAATTAAATAGCCGAACTCGTTGCACTGAATTGCTACTGACTAATGAAGCCATTTTTTAAGGCATGTCCACCATTGCACAACAGACATCTGCCTCGTAATGTGACTGATGCAACATTAATTAGCAGCCAGTTGCTGTGAGTTAGTCCATTTAATTCATGCAGGCATAAATCGTAAGAAGGATTCTGGCCAATATTCTGCAGATTGGGAGAGCAAACACTGAGTTCTACCAGTCAAAAGACAGCGTGTAACTACTACATTGCCTTATTCACAGTGGCCCTGTTAAACTCCTAACTCAGTTAAAGACATGGTAAATTGCTCAATAACTTTATGGTCCACTTGAAAGCCTGTAATGATAGAGTCTGAGGAGACAGCCATCTGAACAACCTATATAATCAGCAGGTAGATAGGTTGGGTGGAGTTATTTTAATTGGCTGAAGCTCTGCTACTGCACACAAAAAACGGAGGAGGGGTGTTCTGAACTTTCAATAGTAGTATGAAAGAGAAAACTTCAGCCAACACAGCCTCCATGAAATTCCTTCTTCCACAGAACAACTAAAGGTCCTCCATCTCCAGTGTTGTATAAGCAAACAGGATCATTCCTAACCACAAGGATGGAAGGTAATGTTGTGTGATGCAAATTTCCCCTCAAATTTCTTGATGTCTCGGAGGGCGGGGAGGGAGTCTGTTGGTGGGGGCAATTTTGAGGCCACCAATGCCGCCACCAGCGGACTCCTTCCTTGGCCCAGCTGGCCGGTGGGAAGTGGGAGCAGCTGCTGCTGCAGACCCCGCCCCTAACGTTCGGAGCCTCTGAGCTTGGCTTCCTTCAGAAGGAGGGAGGCGATCAGCTCACCCCCTCCTTCCAAAGGAAGCCAGGTTTGGGAGCCTCTGAGCCCAACTTCATTTGGAAGGAGGGGGGTGTCAGCTTCTGAACCCAGCTTCCTTTCAAAGGAGGTGAGCAGGGGGTACGCAGCCCGCATGCACCTCCTGCTCACCTCAGAAGGCAAGGGGAGAAGCGCTTTGCCCCTTGCCTTCCAAGGCCAGCCCAGGCTCAGCCCATGTGCACCTCCTGCCCGCCTCCTTTGAAAGGAAGCCGCGTTCAGAGGTTCCAAACCCTGGCTTCCTTCCGAAGGAGGGAGGCGATCCTCTCACCCCCTCCTTCCAAAGGAAGCTGGGCTCAGAGGCTTCCCACCGGCCAGGCTTCCCACCAGCCAGCCGGTCTGGGGATGGAGTCTGGCGCTGGCGTTGATTTTGGACTCCCTCTCTGGTCTGTCCAGCTGGTGGGAAGTGGGAGCAGCTGCTGTGGCGGCATTGGCAGCCTCAAAATTGCCACTGCTAATGCTGCCGCTGACGGTCCATCTGGACAGTCGGGAAGAGTCCGATGGTGACAGGGTCCACAGCACAATGCTGTACAGTACTGTATCGCACACAGTGATGGGATGATAAAAATTTTAGTACCCCACCCTGACGTCATCACAGTGGGGGCGGAGCTAACGTCATGACGTCATGGGTGGAGCCAACGTCATGACGTCATGACGTTGTAGGCGGGGCCAAAAATAAAATAAATAAAATAAAAATAAAACACACACACCCCTCAACCCACACACACAAAACCGTTAATAAAATAAATAAATAAAATAATAATTAAATAAAAATACACCCAAACACCCACCCACCCCAAACACAAACCCCACTTACAATGGGGACTGTTGGGGCTGGCCCTGAGCCTCGGTGCCCAGCGGCGGCGCGCCTAGCTGGGTGGCCGAGGGCCTCCCGGCCGCAACCCTCCATGGGCAGCCCTGAGCCTCGGCACCCATCGGCGGCACGCCTAGCCGGGCAGCCCAGGGCTCCCGACCGCAACTCTCCACAGGCGGCCTCGAGCCTCGGCGCCCGCGCGCCTAGCCAGGCGGCCCAGGGCTCCCGGCCGCAACCCTCCACGGGCAGCCCTGAGCCTCGGTATCCATCGGCGGCGCGCCTAGCCGGGCGGCCCAGGGCTCCCGAACGGAACTCTCCACAGGCAGCCTCGAGCCTCGGCGCCCGGCAGCGGCGTGCCTAGCCTGGTGGCCCAGGGCTCCCGGCCGCAACTCTCCACGGGCTGCCCCGAGCCTCGGCGCCCGGCGGCACTCCTAGCCAGGCGGCCCAGGGCTCCCGACCGCAACTCTCCACGGGCTGCCCGTGGAGAGTTGCGGCCGGGAGCCCTGGGCCGCCCGGCTAGGCGCGCCACCGGGCGCTGTGGCTCAGGGCTGCCCGTGGAGAGTTGCGGCTGGGAGCCCTGGGCCACCCGGCTAGGCGCGCCGCTGGGCAGCGAGGCTTGGGGCGCCCATGGAGAGTTGAGGCCGGGAGCCCTGGGCCGCCCGGCTAGGCCCGCCGCCAGGCAGCGACGCTTGGGGCGCTCATGGAGAGTTGCGGCCGGGAGGCCCTGGGCCACCCGGCTAGGCACGGCTCCTCCTCCTAAGCCCTCCGCCACTGCCGGAGCCACTCCAAAATGGTCCGGCTCCGGCAAAAACAAGTGCGCATGCGCAGAAACGGAATCTGACGCATGCGCAATTCAAAATTACAGCACGCATGCGTCAGATTGACTTCTGCGCATGCGCACTAAATTGGAGCCATTTTGGCTCCAATTTAAAAAAAAAATCTTTTTTTCAGGCGTCCGGAACCGGACGCCTTAAAAATGGACTACCCTCTCGGAGAACCCTCCGAAATTGTTCTTACCGGTTCCAGGGAACCGGATGGAACCGGGGTCATCCCATCACTGATCGCACAATGTTAAAAAGCACATACCGTTAAAGCTTGTGGAACCAAGCTTTAATGTTATGCGGGGTATTACTGTACACTTATATACCACCTCATAGTGCTTAGTGCACTCTCTGGGCGGTTCACAAGTTAATTAGTCTTTGCCCCTAACATGTTGGGTACTCATTTTACCAACTTTGGAAGGAGGGAAGACTGAGTCAGTCTTGATCCCTGGTCAGGATTGAACCCACAATGTTCTGGCTGCAATAAAGCAGTTTAACCACTGCTCCACCAGTCCACTGAACCCAGTAGAAGTTACCAACATCATCAGGTTACTCCATGGAGGGGGGCATGAATCTATTCCAGGTTTTACTCTGCAGTTTGCTAGAATTCTGCAATATGCTGAACTTAGTATAGAAATAGGGCTCTGTAGCTTATACCTGTAAAGTTCAGACTAAGTTCTGGAGTGGATTCAAAGATACCCCTGAAATTGGAGTCACCAGTTGCCAATGGGAGTTACACTGGAGTAGGCATGTTTAAAACTGCACTTTCAGGATTCAAGGATCTTCTATGTCATGCTTACTACTAAGTCTCACTGATTAAGACTTACTTAAGCAACATCCCATCACCTCTGACTGCAGTCTTGCTTCATTGCAGGAATCTCCTCTTACAAACCTCCGTTTGCCATCACAATCAAAAAGGCACAGAACAGGCTCCACCTTTTGCTCTGTTGGGAGAAACAGGATATCCTTCAGATGTTGCAGGGAGGTAGAGGTTTCTGAAACTTTTAGTTGGTCTAATTGGAACTGACAGCCAGAGTGAAGGAAAAGCTGCAAAAGTGTTTTTGGCACTGAGCAATTATAGCAACGATTACAGTGCTAGGGACACTAAGAGGATTTGCCCTGGATTATATCTAATATTAACGTGATCTAATACTGCATGAAAATGCAGCTCAAACTGGACCCAGTTCTCAAAGGCAGTTCCTTTTTCTTCAAAGTCATCCCCAATTGAGAAAAACCAAAGCATCAATGTCGTCTCTCTCGCACACACACACACAGAGTGTATTTGTAAGTAATATAAAATTGACATCTGGAATCAATTTGTCTTGCTAATCTGAAATACTGCAGAGCAGATCTGAGCTCAGCATGCAGTCAGTAGTTATTCAGATAAATTTGTCATTTTCACAGTATGCACCCATATATTACAGTCACCCTGAAATTTGGATGGCGGTGCAGCTAAGGTTTCAATCCTCAGCATGCATAGTTGTCAGTAAATGAGGTTGAAACTAAACCCTTCTTTCAAAGTAGGCATGTATTAAGTCAAGGTGCACATGAGAAAAAGCTCACTAATGCAGCACCTGTATATAGGTTATTTAAAATTTTTTTATTGATTTTTAAAGAAAAATTAACAATACAAACAAAAATTCAAAACTCATGACATAACTGTACAATAACCAAACACAGGAATGACATACAAAACAAGAAGAAAAGAAAATACGTTCTCCTTTCCTCCCCTCCCCTCCCTCCCCCTCCCTCCTTTAGAATAATTTCTCAACATCATTTATTTAAAATAATCCCCCTTTTTAACAACTTTATAATATTTAACTCTTTATTTTTTTAACTAAATATTTTAATAAATGTATATTTTATTCTTAACTACTAATCATATACAGTTGTACCTCGCTTAAAGAGCATAATGCGTTCCACAGGATTGCTCTTTAAGCGAGTTTGCTCTTTAAGCAAAACACCATTATAAATAACAAATTGTGGGGGAGATTGTGAACTCTGATTTATTTGTTAAGCAAGTTTTTGGTTGGTTTTATTTGTTAAGCAAAGTGAACATTCAGAGAAAATTCTGCTCTTTAAGCGAGTTACTCTTTAAGCGAAGTGCTCTTTATGCGAGGTTTGACTGTACAGTTGTGCCTCGCTTAAAGAGCATAATGTGTTTCACCGGATTGCTCTTTAAGCGAAACACCATCGTAAATGACCAATTTTGACTTCTGGCGGGGGCATGTGTGTGCAAACCCCGATTTATTTGTTAAGCGAGTTTTTGGTTGGTTTTATTTGTTAAGCTAAGTGAACATTCAGAGAAAATTCTGCTCTTTAAGCGAGGTGCTCTTTATGCAAGGTTTGACTGTATATACTTTGTCTTCAATTAACAACTTAATAATCAACAAAAAAGATGTAAAAAGGGGGGGAAGTAGGAAAGAAAAGAAGAATAAAACAAGAGAAAGAAGAAGGAAAGAAGAAAAAGAGAGTAAACCCCCCACCCACCCTTGTGTTATTTACAAAGCCCTGGAGACTGCGATTTTTCCTTTATCTTACTTTCCCCAAAAACTCATTTGGCCTGGTGCTCCTCTGCCTCCTTTACTCTGTGCCAATTTGTGTTTCAAAAATGGCTTCCATATATTCCAAAATTTGTTTTCCTTAATTATACCTTTTTAAAGTAAAGTTCCCATGTAATCTTATCGCTCAATGCTATTCCCCACATTTCTTTATACCAATCTTCCAATTTTACTGATGTATCACTCTTCCAGTTCCTTGTAATACATTGCCTTGCTGTTGTCAATAAAATAGATAGAAAATCATTTTTATTTGTATCTATATTAGTATCATCTACCTCAGTCAGCAAAGCAGTATCCGACTCCAACTTTAGGTTCACACCCATTATTTATTTACTTTCCTTCTCAATATATATCCAAAGATTCCACATTACAACTCCATCATATTTATTTATTTATTTATTTATTTTATTTCATTTGTTCCCCGCCCTCCTCCAAAGACTCAGGGCGGCTTTACAACTAAAAACAATTAAAACACATACATACAATCAAGTTAAAAATTAGCATAAAATTAAATTAAAATTAAAAATTAAAATTCAAGTTAAAATGCTCATACGACCCCAGTGTATTCTTACATCTCCAACACATTTTTGATTTTGTATTATCCATCCGATGTAACCGAGTTGGAGTCAAGTACCACCTCCATAACATTTTATAGTTCTGTTCTTTGACGCTAACAGACAAGGTTCTCATAATTCTTCTTTTCCATTTACTTTTCCAATTCATTTCCATAATTTTTATATTTAAATCTTGTTCCCATATTGTTTTTAACACCTCCTGTGCATTATCCTCTTGATTTATAATCTTATAAATTTTACTAACCAACCCTTTTTATAGCTATCTGCCCTTTTCTTATAAAATGTACATTTTCTTCAAATCTTGTCCTTTCTCTTCCTAAACTTGGTTCCTCTCTCTATATATATTTTATTCCAATTATTTACTAATACAATTTGAAACCAATTCAGTTCCATTTGTCTATACATAGGTTATAAAAATACATATTGTACACATAGCATCATTGATTTTTGAAACAACTCTGCAAGAAAGGTGAGCGGTTTCAACTGCACAGGTGAGGATTGATTTGAACCATGTCTAAGGCAGTATCCCTCGAAATCCACTTCTTCAACTATGAAACCCCATCAAAAAGGGATAAAAGAAGATACTAAGTTGCATAAAATTCCATTTGCTAATTCATATGTACAGATGCAAAAATAGAAATATGTTTCATAACAACAACAGAAACAGAGTGCTGCCAGTTGTGAATTGGCAACTTCAAGGTCCTTGGCCATCTTTCTTCTTCTCCTTCTGTACTTCCTAATTTACCCCTTCAGGTTTTGGGTGCCTCCTTCTTTATGATTCATTATCTTTAAATCGTATATGGAATACACAGCTCTTCAACCTTTTACACCTAGCTTGCCTTCTTATCTTGTTTCCAACTACAGGTTATCTTCATCTTTAGCAATCTGCTGTCCATCCCATCATTTTGACCAAGTTATGGTCCTCCTTAAATTGCTACATCTCTTACCTTTGAAGCTCTCTATAGCTTGACCTCTTGCACCAATTTTGCTACCTATCTCCTTTTTCTCTTTCAAGCCTGTAGGCAATCTCTACTTCCAAATGCAAGAAAAAGAAATCTTATGAATCAGTGGAAATTACATAGATGTTAACCCACAATTCAGCAGTTTCATCAGGACTCATGGGGTTCCTCTGAAAGGGAGCCATATGGAACACTTGAGGGCATGTACAATTACTCCAAGGTTTGTCCTGCATGGCCAGGTTACAACCAATGGAATTTGACACTTTTAAGCCTTACATCAGGGATTCTTAACCTGTGGTCCATGGGCCGAATGTGGCCAGCAGTGCCATTCCATGTGTCCCCCATTGCCTCCACCACACCAGGAAGTGCCATGTGGTGGAGGAAGGATCAAAATGACCATCTGACCCCCAAAGCGGTCTGAGGGAGCATGACCCGGCCCCCGGCTTTAAAGGGTTGAGAACTTCTTCCTTACATGCTGCCTTTAATTGGAATGACTGGGAGGGACTTCTCTGGATTGGAGCAACTGACTGTCTATCCAGCAGTAAGCAATCATTTCTTCTCACCTTCAAATTCAAATAGCTCCACCTTTCCGTACTCTGGTTCTTTCCCTCTCTTCTGTTCAGTTGGTGTCAGTTGTTTGTCGCTGCTGATCTGTTTGGTTGACTGCTAACATGTGTGCAATAAAGAAAACAGTATGCACATGCCTGTAATTCCAGGTAACTGTGAGTTTTTAATTCTTTCTCCTACAAACGTCTCCGAGTGAGTTATTGGGACTGAGTGCTAGTTAACGAGAAAGGGGAGGACTCTGGGAGACTTGTATCTTGCCTCCTCTGTGGGTCTCTGTATTTCTACTGAGAGCTAAATAATTTTTTTTATCAGAAATTCAAAACTCCACAACAATCCTTTCCCACGACCTTGCCCTTTACTAGCTGAGACTTTAAGTTTTAAACATGGGCAGCACAAATGATCTGAGCACATATTATGGGCAAGAAACCCACTGGGAAGGCATCCTAAACCAGGGATGGTAGTATTAGGGCACTTCAGTTTTGTTTTGTTTTATTGATGTTTGTTTGGGGGTTAATTATTACTCAGCATAACGAATTATAAAAGCTGCAGTCCATCTGAAAGGCAATGACCTCCTTCCATTTACAAGAATCCTGGAACTAGGTTTAGATATGGGCTGATAATGTTTTAACTGCCCTTTATACTACAGGGTGGCCTATAAGTCCCTACCCATCCATATTTATTATAATTTTTTTCAGACAAATATGGCCATTTTAAGCCCATTTACACTTGAAGAGTGTATTGTGACAAGTACGTGGGTACATGAATGCAAGAATACTGGTGACACCCTGGATACAGTAAGTGGCAAATTTAGAGAAAGTTTCAGTAAGGACTTACAGGGCCCCCTGTATATGTGATGGTCTTCTTCCCTGTCTAGGCCAGACATGAAACTGCCAAAATGAAGGCACCTTTTGGTGAGTTCATTCTGCAGTTCTTTTTGCCTGGCCTAGTGTGAGAAAGATTAGCTGGCAACACAGGGTCGCCATTACCAGGGCATGTCCAATTGTGGTTCAAAAATACCACAGTCTTCGAGGAGGCTCTTTCTGTGTACCCTATATGTGATGGGGATAGTGATGTACTATATTTGTCCAATTTCAAACTGTTAATGAAGAGACATATTAGTAGAGATTACTGTAAATATAACAGGCCACCTTCGTTTGGCAACCGGAACCAGCTCTGACCTGCAGCCCCTTCTGCCAAGCTCATGGCAACCTTCTGTCTCTCAGAAATGGTTCAGAATTATTTGATGTAACTTTTTTAAAAATGAGGCCAGGAAAAGATGCCTAGATAAAACATACTAATTTGTAATTTTAAAATGTCAGCTTCCTGTGAAGGGAGATACAGCCACAGGGTCAAAGAGTTGCAATCCTGCAAGTGTAGTTCAGCATAAATTTTTCTGCTTTAACACACCGACGGTTGATGTGCCTCATAGCCAGGAATCAATAAAGTCAAGGCAATTTCCTTAACATGCCATCTAGAAGAGATTATGGAAGAGGTGGAGGGAAGAGCTTTCCTCAGTGGCTAATGCCTTGCTAAAGTTCAAATGAGGCAATATATAGTAAAATAAATTCAATCTCTATCTCCACTCTTGCAATTTTAGTGCAGACTAAATGAAATGGAACTGTGTTGATTCTAACCAGCTCAATATACCCCAACTTTCTAATAACCAGGGTCATTTTTATCTTCATGGAAAGAGAAGCCACATATATAATACTCATCCAGACTAAAGGAGGAAGAACATATTTGTCATTTTTGAAAGCTGGGTTGAGGGGTGATATATTATGTAATTCATTTCCTGACACAGCTGATTTTGTTTTATAGATACTGTTTAACTTTGCCCATTCTATTCTGGAATAGTTGTCCTTAGAGGATAAAATTACAACTTTTAATATGAAAGAAGAGGAAGGGAAGAATCCTTTAAAATACATATCCGTATTGCATAACAGTTACCAAGGTAGGCACTTGACCCAAAGATCACTTTACTTACATGGAGAGCAATATTCTGTCCTCCCTTCAGGTGCCAATGGCTACTGGGGTTTAGGGTCCTCTTTCAGCCATGGTTTCTAAAGAAGTTTTCCAGAGTTGGGGGAAAACATACCATGATGGTGGAGGCAGATTTTGGCCTGTATTCCCGGAATCTAAAGGCTAGCATGGCCAGGTTACAACCAAGGGAATTTGACACTCGTAAACCAAAACTAATTTTTCCAAACCCCTCACTGTAGTAAAAAGCTATTGCTGGTTTCCCTTCCTAGCACCTAGTAGCACCTAGTGGAAACCTCAAACTGGTACAATATCCTAGCCTTGCACTGTAAGCAAGGGGAGAACAAAAGTTAAAGCAAAAATGTGTTCCACACATGGCCCGCCAGATATTGGGGGACTGCAACTGAAAACATCTCTCAGCATTAGCCATGTTGGCTTGGGGCTACAGGAGTTGCAGTTAGAGTTGCCAGGTCTCGTGATGCAGACTGAAGTCTGTGGTGATTATTTTACTTCTCTGGGTCTCCATGAGAATCCTGGCTTGTCATGGAGTACACAAAGTAGGAGCACCTCAGCTGCATCATTTTCCCGCCTCCAGAAATAGGTCAGACTTGAATTGCTCTAGGAGCCACTTGTTTGTGTTCCTGGCAGTCCAGAATATCTGCAAAGTTCTCCTCCAGCACCATATTTCAAATGATTCCAAATTCCACCATCAGGGTTTTTGTTAATTGTCCAGCTTTCAAACCTATACATGGTGATCAGGAATAAAGAGTGTGAATGATCTTGCTTTGGTTTCCAGTGACACATCCTTACACTTGATGATCTTTTCTAATTCCTTCATTGCTGCCCTTCTGAGTCTCAGTCTCAGTTAAAATTATGTAATCCTTCTGTAGTCATGATTTTTTCTTCTCGATGTTCAAATGCCACTTTGTTTTTTGCTTTGCCACTTTCTGTTTTCACTTTCATTCAAAGTCATTTCACGTCACTGCTACTTTCTGCTAGTAGGGTGATTTTATCAGCATTATCTCAAATCATTCCATCAATTTTCACTGCTTCTTTATCTGAATCAAGTCCAGCTTTCTGCATAATATGTTCTGTGTGTAGACTGAACAGAGGAGATAAAATTCACCTCATTCTGCCCCTCCATATTCTGTTCTGTTGATTGTTTCTTGTCCATAATACAGGTTACACATGAGGACAATCAAGTGCTGAGGTCCCCTTTTTTCTTTCACAACACATAGTTTCTCATGTTCCATGCAATAAAAGGCTTTGCTATAGTCTATAATGCACAGGCTGATTTTCTGAAAGTATTTGGTGTGCTCAAATATCCAGCAATATGATCTTGAGTCTCTCTTTCTTTTTGAAATCCAACTTGAACATCAGCATATTCTTGTTAGGATTTTGACAGATTTCATCTCTCTGGCTTGAAATAGCTCTATTGGTATCCCATCTGCCTCTGGTGATTTATTTCTTCCTAGTGCTTTTAAAGTAGCTGTCACTTCAATTTCTAGAACTGCAAGTTCTTCATCATATGATTCCTTTTCAAAGGAATCTGTCATCTTTTTATCTCTTGCGCTTAGTTCTTCAGTATATTATTGTCAATACAGTGGAACCTCATGCAACAATCGCCCCGTCTAGCAACGAAATCACATAACAATTAGGTTTTAGGGGGGAAATGGTGTCCCACATAACAATTTCCCCTATGGAAAAAATCATACAATGATTTTTCAATGGGAAAAACCACTTAGCAAAAAAAATGTTGAACAATGCATCCATAGGGAAAATCGCTATACGATGCATGCATTGTATAGCAATTTTTTCGTACAACAAGTCCCATGGAACAGATTAAAATTGTTGTATGGGGTACCACTGTATACTCCTGATCAAATAACATGCTTCCCTGTTCATCATTTAGCATTCCTAATCTAGGGTTGAAATTTATTTAGATTTCTTGGATCTGCTGAAAGAAAAATATTGTCCCCCCACCCCCTTCTGTTGTTCTCTATATCTTTGCATTGGTGATTGGAGTGGTTCTCTTTGTCTCTTTGTGCCAGTTACTGGAAAACCACATTCAGGATTCTGATCCTATATCCATCACTTTTGTTTCTCATTTGTCCTTTAACGTTTAAGGGTTTCCTCCATCCTCCATTTAGATTTTTCTTCTTCTTCTGACTACAGGAATTGTCTTTTTGCATTCTTCTGTACTAATATCTCTGGTTTCAACCCACAGTACTTCTGATTCCCAATCAATTGAATTTAGCACTATAAATACCCAATGTGTGTTTCACATTTATCCGGAATATTGTTTAAGTTATATTTTGGAATAAATTTTGTAGAGGCATTATCTCGTATCAGTCTGAATCTTTCTCGTCTTATTCCTACAGAAGAATCGGTACATTGCAGCCAAAAATTACAGTTCATATAATGTAATCCAGATTTTGCTGTGCTGTCAACAATCTTGTACATGTTCACTCATATTTCTGTCTCATTATCTGTTCTTTTCAGTAGTTCAACTTCAGTACATGGAGACCATAGGCATGAAATAGAGAGCGTTAGTACTGCTCTTTCTGTTTATATATTCAGGGGTGAAGCTAACAAACTTTGCTCAGTGCATGTGGTTTCCACATGCTGACCAAACAAATAAATAGCTGTAGCCTTCAGAGCTGTAAGGCAGAGCTGTTTGGCACCTGGGGTTACACTATCCTTTTGGTTAAACTTGGGTTATCTGTGACTGGCTTATGTAGAGAGAGAAAAGGGAAATAATGCCTGGGTCAGAACACAGAGCAGCCCTTCTGTCCTCCCAAGTGGGGAGGAGCAAGAGAAGCTGCTAGCCTGAAGCTCCCTCCAGCCTGCTCCCCAGGGTAAGTGGAAGTGGTGTGTCTGTGTGTATTTTAATGTGTATTTAATGTGTATTTATTTTGAATGTGTATTTTTATGTATTATGTGTATTTGATTTGTATTTTATGTGTTTTTATGTCTATTTAATGTGTATTTATTTTAATGTGTATTTTATGTGTTTTTATTCCTATTTAATTTGTATTTTATGTGTACTTATTTTTATGGTTTTTTTACATTGGCTCCACCCACATCATTGGCTCCACCAATGACATCATGACATTGGCTCTGCCCATGATGTCATGACATTGGCTCTGCCCACAATGTTGGCTCCGCCCACAGTGTGGTAGTAAATTTTTTTGGCTGTCCACCACTGAATGGCTCGACATGTTATACACATTTGAAGCAGTTGTGCTTGTGCCCTTGTCCAACAGCAAATACAATAGTTGAGTAGAGGCCCTTCCAGCAACTTTTAGTATCTTGTCCATTTTATCAACCTGATTCAAAGCCTTGCTTGCCCCACCCTGCTTATGGGTTTACTGTCTTTACTCCCAGCTGCATTGTTAAATCATTGTAGCCTAAATATCTTTCAAGGTACAGTCCCGCTGCACAAAAGAACTTCAAGAAAATATAGTTATTTTAAATAACTTATTTTCCCCCCAGTTGTTAACTCGTGCACACTTGCATTCTTCTATGGTTTTATTAACAGCTCTTCTGAATTTTAATTGGCATGACTTTTACAAATTATGGAGCCTTCATGTCCCAAGGCCAATTTTTGTTATATTCTGGTGTTAGCACCATACGTTACTTTTTTGTTTTGTGTATTTTGTTACAGAAAAATGGTAACAGCAACAATCTCATGAATCTGATGAAAGTAAAGCAGGATAAATTTTCAACACCCCCCACCCCCCAAAAAAGAAACACACACATTTGAATATGTTTTTCAGCTTGTACAATTGCAAACTTCAAAATCTATAATCCTGGATGACATTCTGAACTTTTTATTCCTTAGGTAAAGGTCTCCCTTGCTAGAAAGCCAGTCGTATCCAACTCTAGGGTTCAGTGCTCATCTCTGTTTATAGCCAAAGAGCAAGCGCTGTCAGTGTCTGCAGATGTTTCCATGGGCACATGGCAGGCATGCCTCAACACTGGAGTGCATGGAATGCAGTTTACCTTCCCACCAAAGTGGTACCTATTTATCTACTTGCAATTTCTTGCTTTCAAACTGCTAGGTTGGCAGGAGCTGGGACAGAGATGGGAGCTCACTCCATTGTGCAGTACTCAGGAATTGAACTTTGACCTTCCAATCGTCGACTTCAGCATCTTGACCACTTGAGCCAACGTGGTCCCTGTGTTATTCCTTAGAAGGATTGACAATGTAGACTAAAATCAGTGCTGTTTCCTATTATCAACTCATCCATTCTTCAAGTTAACGTGGTGTTGGATTTGGACTTAACAGATCCAGATTTACATCTCCAGTAAGTTGTGAAACTCACTGGCCAAACTCGCTGTCTACTGTAGTAAATTGTACTACAACAGGTCCATTGAGTCAATAGAGATTTATTAAGTCAAGTCCTTATATTCTATTGATTCAAATGGGCTTACTCTAACTGTGACTTACTTTAGCATAACAAGTTATAGGTAGACTAGATCCATTTGAATCAATGAAACTTACTGAGGAGTTGATTCACCAAATCCACATTGAGTCAATTCTAGAGCAATTTACTATGCTAAGCAATAAGAATTTGGCCAATCTGTCTGTGGGCTATCCCAGACTGGGTGGAAGTTCTAACATCCACACCCACACTTCCCTTTTTGTACATTCCTGAAGGTATGTAGAGCTTTTTGGAATTCAGTTCCAAACTGCAGTTTTAAAGGGCACTTTTAAAAGCCACTTCTTTCCAGGGAATCCTGAAATTCTTATAAAAGTATGTAAACAATCCACTTTCCTGCTAGAACTTCTCTTCTAGAAGTGGGGGAAGGGGCTAATTGAAAACATCTGATCAGGAGCTCAGGCTGTGGAAATGAACTTCCAACAAGGAACACCGTAGTGCTAAATCCTGCTCACCAGAACAAAGCAAGGTTAAAAAAACAATTTGCAGGAATGTCACAGATACATGACATAGTAGTAATGAGAGATTTCAACTGTCCCTGACATCTGGTGGGAGACACATTCTGCCAAATAGGGCTCTTCAAGAACAAATCCTACCATACTAATCTTATCTCATTTTTCAATTGGGTAACTTCCTTGGTAGATATAATATATCTTGATTTCAGCAAAGCCTTTGACAAACTGCCCTACAATATTCTGATTAGGAAGGTAACTAGGTGTGGACTGGATAGTACAACTGTCAGGTGGATATACAGCTGGTTATAGATTCATATTCACAGAGTGCTTAGTACAGTAATGCCTCTTTCTCAAAGTAAGAGGGGGTAACAAGTGGAGCATCACAAGGTACACACTCTTGGCCCTGGTGTATTCAAAATTTTCATTAATGACTTAGATGAGGGAGTGCAGAGAAGATTTATCAGGTTTGTGGAAGACACAGAATTGTGTGGAATAGCTAATGCTTCTGAAGAAAAAAACAAAATTCAAACATATCTATTTATTTGTTTGTTTGTTTGTTTGTTCAGATTTTATATTGCTGCCTACTCACCGAGGCGACTCAGGACAGCTTACAGTTAAAACAGCAACAGTACAGTAAAAATCATTTCTAGAAAAAAAAATTCTTCTAGTAACATCTTCTGATTGTCATTTTGCTTTGTGTGCAGAAGCTGAAGAGATCAGTTATACAAAATTATCCCAAGTAGGTGTGGATTCCCTCAATCATTAAAACTATTTTGCTCTCAAAAGCATTCCCAAAGAAAACTGTAAAGTTAAAATAAAATTTGTTTCATGACACAATTGGATAATAGCAATTCATATTTTAGTTGTTACTTCTACTAACAAAGGCACAGAATATGAACAGTTTTAGCTCATAAAAGGGAATTAAAACTAAAATGTGGATTTCTGAAATATGGTGTCTGAGATTTTTTTTGTCACTTCTATAACATTGTTCTTACCATCAGAGAACAGCAAATGAAATGTTACAAATACAGCAATAATACCATTAATAATGATAATTACTATTTAATAGTAATAATAATTACTATTTAACTAGCCTACCTTCATCTTTAAATAGAGGAAGACTGAAATACATAAATGATTTCACATAATCAACCTGCACAACAGATTACAGGCTTTACAGGAATACAGTTTTTGCATTTTGATGAAAATTCTGCTGAAATGTAACCTGTACTAAGGGACTGAGAAGTGTAATCTCAAAAGATATCCAGATGTCAGGTTCCACATTCTTGGTTTAGTGGCTGCTAGTGAAACTAATACAGGAACAGAAAAGGCTGAGAACCAAATTTATTGGTGGTTAGATTTGATAGGCTGGAGTCCTGGGTTGAAAACAACAAAATGTAATTCAACAGAGATAAGTGCAAAATACCAATAACATCAGCGTCAAATTATATGTTGTATATTACAAGCAACAAATGGTCTTTCCAGAAGAGTTCTTAAATTTAATCAATAATATAACATCAGCTTAACTTTAAAAATTGCCCCTTCCAACTAAAATGAATCAGATTTTTTGAGATCACAATCGGTTAACTAAACTATTAACCATTTTCTGTTAACCTTTCCATTGTTGATCTGCATTGGAGAGTCTTCACATTTCAAATTATGGCACATTTTACAGAACTATATAGCACCAAGGTAGTTGAGGTTGTGATTCCAGAAAGAGGAGGGATTCTAGATCCCTCTCCTTATGCACTGGTGTTTAAGAGATCCCATTAGCAGTGTCAAGCCTTGTTTCCACCCTCACTGTCCAAAGCCTTTCCTGAGGTGTTAATCATACATTTCACACTTCAGTACAGGAGCATCGCTAGCACAGAAACAAAACAACACTCCCTTCCAAACTTCCTCACATCATTAATCTGCAGTCTAAAAGGGTCCATCTGTTTGTGTTTAACAGTAAGCCAGCAGTGTCTGTTTCCTGGCCTCTGAATGAACCGCTGCACCAAACTAGGCAAGCCTATGCAGTCAAAACAATTGCTTTTATGACTTGCATACATATCTTGGTCTAATTACCGTTTCCGCAGGCTGTTGGCTTTAGTTCTTAGATTCTTTCTTAGTAAAGGTAAAAGTCTCCCTTGCTCAAAAGCCTGTCATATCCGAATCTAGAGATCAGTGCTCATCTCTGTTTCAAAACCAAAGAACCAGCGCTGTCCACTTCCGTGGTCATGTGGCAGGCGTGACTAGACACTGGAGCTCACGGAGCGCTGTTTACCTTCCCACTGAAGTGGTCCCTATTGATCTACTTGCGATGTCTTGCTTTCGAACTGCTAGGTTGGCAGGAGCTGGGACAAAGACAGGAGCTCATTCTGTTCTGCAGTACTCGAGAATGGAACTGCTGATCTCCCACCTTCCAATCAGCATCTTACCCGCTTGAGTTACTACAGTCCCTTTTAGATTCTTCCTTAGGTATGCTGTAAATTATCTCCTGGATGCTGGTATTTCCCCTTAGTGCTTTGGTTTCAATTTTTAGAAAAGTTCTAGTCCTCATGGCACAGGCAATTGAAGTTCCGAACATAGGGAGCTTATGCTGTCAACAGGGAATGGGAGAAAACCCTTCTCCTTGCCCCCACAGTGGCATAGAAAGTATATATAAAAGGCATTGTTTACCTTTTTATGCCAGCCCAGCCATTGGTTTTATTTATTTATTTATATTTTTACACGTATATCCCACCCATTTAGGGAACAAATCATTCCTACTCAGGGTGGCTAACATCATAAAACTAGTAATACAACGTTCAAGAATTATTTTTAAAAATTACACAAAATAAAACTCCCAATAAAATCATCATGAAACATTACAATAGTCAGAAAGTACTTCAATCCATGACCCTGAAAACGCAACCTATTTGAGACGAAAAGGAGCCGGCAGCATTTTTAACAACCAGAAGTAGGCAGCACATTCCCAAAGGCCTCCTCAAAGAACAGTGTTTTTAGCTGTTTTTTTTTAAAAAGACTGCAGGGATGGAGCCTGGTGTAGCTCAGCTGGAATGGCATTCCACAAGATTGGTGCCACCACTGAGAAGGCCCTTCTAAATGTCACGGCCTTTCTAGCCAATCTCAGGGTTGGCTCCTGAAGCTGTGCTGACATTGAGGAACGAGTGATGCAGGCTACTGTCCTGAGGGGAAGACCTCCCACAAGGTAAGAAGTTCCCAAACCATTTAGTCAGAGTGCAAGAGTCACCTCAGGTGAACATAAACAGAGCAAAGCAGCGGTTAGGTATTGTAGGGTAGAGTTCTCCATGCCTCACAGGCTGTCCTGGACCAGTGTTTACCAACCATGCCTCCCCCCCCCCCAGGTGTTCTTGGACTTTAATTCCCAGAAGCGCAAGTCAGCATACTTGTTGATCAGGACTCCTGGGAACTGAAGTCCAAGAACATCTGGCAGCCAAAGGTTGAGAAACCCTGTTCTAAGCTTTCCTACTGCCCAACACTAAAGTAAAATTCCACTGCTGTTTGGGGTGGCTTCTGTATGTGAAATCAAAGAAGTGATGCTACCTGACTTTTGACAGGCAGGAGAATCTTGTGAACCACTTTTCTTTACTCAAATGAAAGTAATGTGATATTCTTCCTTTCTCTCTGGCCAGTAATGGCCAAACAAATTTAGGTTTATGAAGAAGCATAATGACCTGTCTAGAAATTGGCGAAGGGACTGTGGTGGCTTAGTGGTTAAGACACTGAATTTGATGACAGGAACGTCAGCAGTTTGAGACCCGAGTGCTACATGACAGAATTAACTCCCATCTCTGTTCCAGCTTCTGCCAACATAGCAGTTTGAAATCAAGACATTGCAAGCAGATAAATAGGGACCACTTTGGTGGGAAGGTAAACAGGATTCTGTGAACTCCGGTGTTGAGGCATGCCTCCCATAAGTCCACGGAAACATCTGCAGATGCAGACAGTGCTTGCTCTTTGGCTATAAACAGAGATGAGCACTGAACCCTAGAGTTGGATATGACTGGCTTTTGAACAAGGGTGACCTTTACCTTTACTTTTACCTAGCACAGTGGAACCTTGGTTAACATAATTAATGCGTACCCTGGGACTTTTCTTACAGCGAAAATTACTTTAACCGAATTTTCCATAGAAATGCATTAAATGCAATTTCCCATAGGAATGCATTGAAAACCAAAATACATTAATCAAAATGCAGTTTCCCATAGCAATGCATTGAAAACCTGTATGGGTGTGTTTTACTTCTGCTTCAGGGAGTGACAAGGGTGGTGTGTGCCAGATGTATCGCAGTAAACCCCTTTGTGTGGATTCATGGGGGCTTGGGCTTCTGGGAATTGAAGTCCAAGAACATTTGGAGTGCCAACGTTCGCCATCACGGCCCTAGTCACTGTGCACCTTTGCTTTCACTAAGCCCTTAAAAATGATTTGGAGACAAAGGATATTTGGTTGGGGAGAACTAACACCTCTATGAGTTTTCCTTTTCTTCTTCCTCCCACTTTGACCTTGGAAGCTAGAAAAGTTAGCTTCTGGTTGCCTATTCAGCATCAGTTCAAGGGATAATGCTGTCTGAACCTATGGCGATTCATTGGATTTGGAAAAGTAAATAAATTAGAAGCCCTAGGGGTGGGGTGGGGCATACAGACTAGGAGGAAAACTGTGGCTGATTTGCATTGATATGGGCATCATGTAGTCAATACAAAATAATACAAACCAGACTGCCTCAATTGTACTGCATTTCCTCCTTTATCTGTTAGAGGCCCCCTGAATGAGAGTACAGGTCACTGGTATATGGATGGAACTGTACATATTTGGGGTGGAGGGCAGATTTCCATTGCACCACAGTACTGTTTCCAATAATATTTCAACCCAAAGTTATTGTTTCACATGATCTTAGGTAAAGGTAAAAGTCGCTCTTGCGACATATGGTAGGCATGCCTCAACACTGGATTGCACAGAACACTGTTTACCTCCCCACCGAAGTGGTCCCTATTTATTTACTTGCAATTTCTTGCTTTCAAGCTGCTATGTTGGCAGGAGCTGGGACAGATACTGGAGCTCACTCTGTCATGCAGTACCCAGGACTCGAACTCTGACCTTCCAGTCAGCGAATCCAGCGTCTTAACCACTTGAGCCACTGCAGTCCCTATCATGATCTTACATGCCCATTATTTTGCCTCATAAATAAAGTTCCTGGCTTCTCATACTTTGTGCTGCCTTGGGGGGGGGGCGGGGGAGGGGGGGTTGGAGAAAGCAACACATTGGGGGAAATGCTTTTTCAACCCAGCTTTCCAATGCCGTTTGGTGGTATGTGTTCCTCCAGTTTAGCTGCAAGTTGTTAGATTGTCTTATGTTTTTATTCTTATTTTTAGTCTCATGTAAGCCGCTCAGAGTCGGGTCCTCCCGATTGGGGCGGGGTATCAAGTATAATAATAAATAAATAAAAGTCATATTCAGAATTGTTCTGTTGTTTTTAAAAGAGCTCCTGACCCACCCAAATGTTTTCAAGTGGTTCCCCCCCCCCCTTGTGAAATGTTAAACCAGACATCTTTATTTAGATCCAGGCATTAATGAATAACTCAGATCCAAAACGTACTTACTCCAAAGCTAATTAGCACTCCCAAATACACTGGCAAATAGGAAATGACTTCTAGTCCTGTTTACCAAGACTGTAGTCCTGCACAGCTAGGCTCTTTCAATCCTCTTAAAGTAGATGCAATTTAAGTCATGTAACTGTGTGCAGGATTAAAGTCAAGATAGTTTCCTCAGCACAAAACAGCTGTTTGGACCTTTTCTTATTCTCTTATCCCCCCCCCCCATCACACAGAGCGAGAGCAATATGAATTCATGTACACATCAACACACAATTCAACCTTTCAGTTTCTACCCCAGCTGTTAAACTGCAGCAGAAGTAAAAGTAGCCTCTCCAAGATGCCAGAAATTCAGCATACATTTGGGTGGATGGGAAGTGATTGTCTGGTGTGCTTTCTGCCCCCCTTCTTCCCTTGGAATGCTCCTTGCCAGTTAACTCCCTTCCTGAATCTAAATGAAAACTGTTTTTCAGACACATATTTCACTAGACGGACAGCAGAATTGGCAGCAGCACCTTCTCCTCAGGGTCATGCTTTCCTCTCCCGAAGGGAGTCTCTTGGTTGCTTATTCTCTTGGAACTGGTGTTGCTTTCACACAGTTCACACACTGGCTTGTGGCCAATTTGGGTTGAACAGGGTGAAAAGGGATCATTTTATTTCTAGATATATCCCACAAATTCTACAATTTCTTAGGGCTGGCTTCAGTGTCATGACCCACAGCATGGCTTTTCCTACCCTGTTAAACTTTTCATGGATAGTCTCTTCTGGAGGAGTATAATATTAAATTTGTGCCTATCTTTATGCCTATACTGTATACAGGAAAGGGGGAAAGGGCGGGAGGGTAGAGGCTTCCAAAATCTGCCATTTTCTAAACAGAGGAGTCCTTCTACTCCAGAATATTTTCTGTGCAATTTAATTACACAATGATCTCATCAGGATGTCTGCAGCATATAGATACGTAAATAGTATGTCTTTCTCAGGGTTAAAGGAAGCTGCCTCATCTACTTACTATGTAAGGTGAAAAGTCAGTTCATCCAGTGAAGGGATGTAACAGGTTCGCACCAGTTCGCCAGAAGCGGTAGTAACTTTCCCCAGTGTCCCAGAGAACCAGTAGCAGCTTTTGGGGGGAACCACCTTCAGGGCTTACCTTTTCACTGGTTCCCCCCACTGCGTATGCACGCCAAGCACTTGGTGTGCATGCATGCCTACAGTGCTTGGCGCATATGCACAGCCTCTTTGCTGTCCTCCCAAGCGGGGAGGAGGAAGAGAAGCTGCTAGCCTGAAGCTCCCTATAGCCTGCTTCCCAGGGTAAGTGACTCACCTTTGGATGTGGTGTGTCTGTATTTTAATGTGTATTTAATACCTTTACCTATATTGACGTACTACCACAGTTCCTAAAAAGGCCTGGCGGCCGGCAGACCTGGCGGCCTGGCTTGGGGTTTTTAAGCAAAGTCTTGGAGTTACCTCATCAATAAGCTACACCTGTGCTTTTCCAATTGCTGCCCAGGCACTTATACTAACAGGTAAGTGACGGGTTTGTGTCAGGGGTGGGTGGGTGGGTGTACTTTAATGTAATTTTTATTTATTTATTTATTTATTTATTTATTTTATTTACGGGTTTGTGTTGTGGGTGGGTGGGTTAGTGGGTTGAGGGGTGTATGTGTGCTTATTTTTATTTTATTTTTTTATTTTTTATTTTTTATTTGGCCCCGCCCATGACATCATGACATCATGATGTCAGCTCCGCCCACACTGTGATGACATCACAGTGAGGTAGTAAATTTTTGACATCCCACCACTGAGTTCATCACTTCTAGATCTGGATTAATTCATATTAATCGAAATAAAAATAATTGGTTTCTACATCTGGAGACCATGGTTTCCCAACCTAAGGCGCTCAGCACCATTTAATGTGGCCCCCCACCTCTCCAAGGGAATTTGAGAAACAAAATGGCTGCCCATTTGAAACTGTTGCGATAAAATGACCACCCCCCATCATGCAGCCAGGGCAAAATGGCCATCTGGCCCTCAAAGCTGACTGAGAGAGCATGACCCAGCCTCCAGCTTGAAATGGTTGGCAACCCCTGCTGTAGACATTCTTTCACTCCCCCCATTTTAGTACCATCTCACACTGACTGATGGACTTTCTACTGCATTATTAGGAGAGTAAGGACATAAGAGCACAGCACAATAGAAAGACCAACGCAAACCAGTCCAGTGTTCAGTTTTCAAAATTGGGCAGCTACTGGCACTAGACAGGTCATGTCCAGAGCATGAAATTGACATCTTTTCTGGTTTTTGGGGGGTTTGTATTTGCTTTTAATCTCTAGCAGCTGGTACTCAAAAGCACACAAAGGTCTACATAGATGGGGTTTATGATGTCTTAACAAGCAACATAAAATTTTACCGGGCAACGATAGTCGCTAACCTTGTGTCACAAAATCTTCTCTTCTGTGAATGATAAATTATAATGAGTGAGATACAGCTTCATTAATTATCCTCTCTGTAAGGCTTCAGTGTTGAAATACAGAGATAATTGCACGGAACCTCTAGACTGTGCACCTGATGCCACATGGGAAAAATCTCCTGTATTGAAAGTTTCAATTTGAACTACCTGATCCATGCTGGTTGGGGGATTTGGGGGATTGTAGCTCAAAATGTAACATTTCCAAACTCTGGTTTTAAATGTGCTAGATTATTTGTAGAGCTGGTGAAAGTTGACATCTGGGTTCTGCAGACACCCACCACTCTCGATCCATGTTTTGGAGGAGATTTATAATTTGGAGACAGAATACAGTAATACACTGGATAACGTTATGACTTGGTTCCACAAGTCATGTCGTTATCCGGTTTTTAGCGTTGTCCGATGCATGCATTGAACAAAGCTAAAAAAAAAAAGCCCTGACGTCAGGGATAAACCGTGCGGTTTGTCCCTGAAGTCAAACTGATCCTAGGCTAGTGATTGCTAGCCTAGGATCAGCTTGACTTCGGGAGCAAACCTCTTCTCGCCACCCGACAAGAGGCTTGGCAAGCGCTAAGGCTCATGTCGGGTGTCGAGACAAGGCACCTGCTTGTGCGCTTTGTAGCGCGCCAGCGGGTGCCTGTTCCGTCCACCCCACTGGCCCCTTAGAAAGCACTATACGACACCCACAGTGTGGTAGTAATTTTTTTTTTGAGCCCACCATTGTATGGTGGGTGTGGCCAGGGGGAAAGCCCTGCATTGCATCCAAATTAGGACTACTTTATTTCAAAATTTGGATTAGTGGGGCCAGACAGAATTTTTGCTATCAGTTCTGGAGAACTGGTGTGAACCTGCTTATGATCACCACAGCTTATGTGTGTATCTTTGTGTACGAGTACTTACTTTTCTCTCGAGACCATCCACCATTGGGTGTTGTGCCTTCAAACCTATCAGTCAGAATGGATACCAGCCCCCACTGTCCTGAGAAAGGATGTCTTTGCTACAAAGCATTCAGGGCCTGGCAGTGACATGAGGAAGGAAGGGGCAGAGGAAAAGAACGAGGGCAGAAGAGAGACAGTAGAAGAGGAATGTGAGAGAGGAGGAGAAATGAACCTATTTCTTCCCATCCTAGGTGGGTGAGAGGCAGAAGAGTAGCGTGCCTTGGCGGGGCCCCGTATAAAATTTTGTTTGGGGGCCCTTAGGAAGGGTAAAGATTTGTTTTGCTTACGCACGTTGGGGGCCCCCGTGGCCCGGCCCCCCCGTATAATTGATACGGCAGATACGGCGGTAGCTACGCCTCTGGTGAGAGGGTACTCAAAAAGAGCTTCCTCGAATATTGTGATATTTTTGAACTATGATCGGGTGTAGCCTGGTAACGGCAACCTTGTGTTGCCAGCTAATCTTTCTCACACTAGACCAGATGAACTGCAGAATGAACTCACTCAAATGAGTCTGGCAGTTTCACGTCCGGCCTAGACACAGAAGGAGGAGGCGGTGGTGGTGGTGGTGGTGGTGAGATACTTCCAACTGCTTGGTGCCATGATGGTAAACCTTGGGACTCCAGATGTTCTTGGACTTCAGTTACCAGAAGCCCAAGTCAGCATTCCTGCTGATTAGGGCTTCTGGGAATTGAAGTTCAAAAGCACCTGGAGTGCCAAGGTTTGTCATCATAGTGCAATTGCTACAGTGCAGGATTCAACTATAGTGACTTTGATATATCGCCTTCCAACTTTTATTTAAATGTCACCAACAAAGGAGGCTCTCCAGGCAAGTAAGTCCTTAAACCTTTATTTCTACCACCAGACAGTTCTTATGTTGGGATGTTTCTTCTTATGTTGAAGCAGGAAACCTTGAGCCTTCCAGATGCTTTCAACTTTTAAGTTCCCCCAGCCCCAGCTAGCAAGGCCAATACTCAGACAATGATGGAACTGAAGTTGAAAACATCTGGAGAGTAAAAGATTTCTCAACTCTGCCATATTATATTTAGCTTAATGTTTGTTTATTTATTTGGCATTTATAGCTTGACTTTCTATGATAAAAATCAGACCCAAGGCAGCGCACAAATGAAAAAACATAAATCATAGAAACACTACAAATAAAACTGACAATAAAACAAACTGAAATAAAAACAACATAATAAAACAGCATCACAAGAACTCCATCAATAACAGCAGACTAACGGTTAAATCTACTGTCAATATCAGCTAAAGGAGACTCACTGAAATCAAGGGGACTTCCATAAATGGTGATTAGTCATGTTCATTTCAATGAAACTTCTTTTGTTGGATGTACACTGGGGTTTAGCCATACGGGTGCAATCTTATATTTACTGGAGACTGAGTCTCATTAAAGTCAATGGGATTTTCTTTCAAATAGATATGTGTAGTACAGAATTGATAAATAACCTCTGTAGGTTTAGTTCAAGACCTGGGTCCTGCATGATGGATTGTGTGCCTGTCTCTGTCACAGCTTTTGATGACATGAAAAGAGCCTCATTTGGGCATTCATTGAGCGGAGTTTCTCCCCCAAAAATCCTTTCAACGCAGAATAATTGCTGACATGAAATTATTTATTTATTTATTTATTTATTTATTTATTTATTTATTTATTTATTTATTTGTTCGAATTTGATACCCCGCCCCGACTCTGGGCGGCTTACAAAATGTATTACCGCAATGGGTAATCTATAAACACACAACACCATAAAACATTATTATTATTATTATTATTATTATTATTATTATTATTATTATTATTATTATTATTATTATTATTATTATTATTATTATTATTATTATTATTATCATTATCATTATTATCATTATCATCATCATCATCATCATCATCATCATCATCATCATCATTCTGTAGTTCAATTTTCTTCTTTTGTATGTAGCAGAGCATTGCACAATTAGATTATTTTTTTGCCAAAAGTGAGCTACTTCAGTGGCATTATCTTGGTCATTTACTAGATCTTCTTTTGTGTACATAGCGGGGCATAAATTGCATGTTGCATTGATTGAATTTCTCTACATTCATAGCAAATCTGTCCAGTATTCATGCAGTTCCCATTTCACTTGATTACCCTACTTTGCTTGAAAATCTATTAGGTAACTTCCAGATGGTTCAGCATGAATCTTGTCCTCTTCATCATTCATCCATTTAGTAAACTGTGTTGCCTTTGTTCTAGGTGTAGCCCAGCCTCCTCTGGATTCATGTTTAGAGCATAAAAGGTGTACAGAGAATCTTTCCTTAATTGTAGCCATCATTTATGTGTTTGGTGTCTATAAAGGGGAAGGGTTTGGTACTGTATTACCATTTTTAAAAAAATTGTTAATTGCTAGCACCTATTGAAATATTTTAGGAGGGGCAATGCCATCCAAGTAGTAGACCTTTATAGTTTGGGTAGATTTCAGGCAACTAGGAATAACCCTCCCCCATGATTTATTAAGAGTTATATACACTTAGAGGAGCCTGGCACACGATGGTCCATGGAGTCACAAAGGGTCGGACTCGACTATGCAACGGAACAACAACATATCCACTTTTTTGGCAAGTGCTGATTTATACCATATGGGATTAATGTAGTCTGCCGTGGCACAAGGACAAAAATGTTGTTCTTATTGTTTGTGGGTGTGCACCCCAGGCTGAACCAATTGCTTCCCCAAGTATGCGATTTCTGGTATTAACATTCTGTTTCATGTTTAGAAAATGTTTTTGGTCGGTCAATGTTAGAGCCAAAGTGATGCCTAAATACTTTGGGTTAAAGCAATGTTTTAAAATCTTACCTTCCAAGCTAACTTGGAACTTCTTCTCTGCTCTTTAAGTGTAAGGTGCAGGCCTATGCTTTCAAAAGGTTCGATTTCTGCTGATTTATTTATATTTGTATTTAGATTTATATGCCGCTCTATTCGCCAAAACGACTCAGAGCAGCTAACATGACATGGGTGACATACATTACAGTCTTACAGTCTCAGATATAAATGCAACAACATGGTATATATATAACACGTACTACAATCAATAGAGCTAACATTAAAAAAATGAAAATACAATACAGTCAGGGAATACAATCCCCATAACAATATACTATTTTAAAAGTCAACTCCCTCCTGCTGAGAAGAGCTATTACCAATACTAGCACAGATATACAATACAAAAGCAAAAAAATATATATACAATACACTGACACAAAAAATACAATAAAGTCAGAAGAGTCAAGAGAGTCTTTATCTCATCCCAGCAAAGAGGGGTAGCTGTGGAACAGCTGTGGCGGCGATCTTCAGTCAACCGGCTGGTCCGTGCAGCTGCCTCCAATCCCCGGGCCGACTGGCCAAGGAGACTCCGTTGGCGGACGCAGGGATGTGGCAAGGATGAAATAGCCATGGCCGGTCCATGCAGCTGCCTCCAATCTCTGGCCCAACTGGCCAGGGAGAGCCCGTTGGTGGACGAGGGGCCACGGTGAGGATGAAATAGGTCCACACATCTGCCTCCTATCCCCATCCTGACTGTGGAGCCCAGGAGCCCAAAAAGCCAGGACTTCCAGCATGGTCACCCGCCACGGCTCTGGCTTTGTTCCATGGTGGGGTGGGGGATCAAGGTGGCACAGATGCTGCCTTCTCCCCATCACCTGGTTCTCCCTTCTCCTTCCTGTCAGTAAAATGAAATGGAAAAATAAAATAAAATTCAGTGTTAATAAATATTTGACAATTGGCTATACCAGGGGTTCCCTACCTTTTTATGCCTCGGACAGGTGAGTGCTGGTATATCAGGCACTCGGGCTTTGCCCCACCCTGCCCTCACCTCTGGAGCCCTAGGGTGCCAATAGCAATGTATGTGATTCCCCTCAACCCCCCCAATAGGTGCCCCCCCCCACTCCCTGTCCAGCGCCTTCCCAAGGTGCCCTGCACACCCCTGGCCATAGGCCTAACCATGTCCCTCAGACAGATGAGTGGGCTGGACCAAGCCCCATGGAAGTCTATGCGCTTCTGTGTTTACAACAGTCATGGGTACATTTATGGCTGACCTAACCGCATTTACTCATGTGTGGATGCATTTTACAGCTGTTGTAAACACACCCATTTCCACTTTTTTGTGAGGTGTCAGCAGGCCACATAAAATGGTTCCATAGGCCAGGGCTGGCCCATGGGCCTTAGGTTGGGCTATACTTTCATAGCAGACGAAATCTGTTGCCTGAGGCAGCCATATCACTGTGCCTAATGATAACACCAGCCATCCTAAAAATCTGAACCCAGCTCTTTGGATCTGTATTTGCATGGCAATGGGTTAATCTCTTTGGCTACAGTCTAAAGGAGACCCACAGAAGTAAATGAAATGGCTCCAACATGTCTCACAGTTTCTTGACTTGGATCTGCTGATGTTTGCTGGACACTTTCGCTGCCACTGCTAGCCACAGATGTCCACATCAAAAGGCCAGACCTTTCATTGCACTCATGGTGTTTCTATCCCTCATGTTTATTTTTGCTTCTTCATTTCAGCAAGTGTGATACGCACGCATGTCAGTCGATGTGCAAGACCCGTGTGCCGCAGTACGGTTCAAGGTTGCCTTGGCAACCAATGGAAAAGGTTTTGAAGAGCTGGCAAGGCCCGCGATAATGAAAATGAGCATTCACGGAGCCTCTTCTCCAGGTGGGTGAAAAGAGACTCCCTGCTGGGTTCCTTACCCAGTCTGCTTTGAAATAGCGAGCTGTATTTTTCAGAAAAATAAGCAGAGCCCATTTCCTCTCTTTCCATACGAAAATGCAGCCGCTGATTAAAAGTTCTGAGACAATTCTTTGAAGCCTCTGATTAATAGGTTCCTTTATGCATCCAAATTAGACAGTCGACATTTTTTTTCCACACGCCCCAAAACTACTATTATGAAAATGTTTGTTGTTGGTGCTGCTGCTTCATTGCCTTTTTACATGTTTAATCTCCCTCATGTGCATCTGTGCCAGATGGCCATGGGAGAACCATTGAAGATAATCTCTCCACATTTAGTGCAAGAAACTTAACACCCTCACTGTTGTGGACACATGCTGTTCTCCCCTGATATGGAACTTTGGTACACATACCCACTTCCTTCAGATGTAGAAATCACCACTGCATAAACATGAAGTCATAAAATCCTATTAGACTTTCTTCTCACTTTACAACACTCCATAGAGTGTCTTCATACACAATGGCAACTACTGACTCTTGGGCAAAGAACATAGTCATGTTGTTGTGCTTGGACAAATGTGCATTCTTCTCTGTTAATATTCTTAAAACTAGTACATAGCTCAAAAATCTTAATGGTAACAAGCAACAGTTAGGATTTGGTGAAGAACATGGTTCAGCCATTATCTATATCACGGGTGTCCAAAATACTACCTAGGGGCCATATCCAGCTCCCGATGCCAATTCATCTGGTCCGTGAAGCCCTCATTGCTCCCAGGAGTGATGAGGGCTTCATGGGCCAGATGAATTAGCATCAGGGCTGAGCCATCAGTGGGCCAGATGAATTGGTGTTGAGAGTTGGATGTGGCCCCTAGGCCATAGTGACCAGCCCCCTGAACCATGTGACGAGCCCACAGCCCAAAAGGTTTGGGCACCCCTGATTTATATTAACCCAATGTAATTGCTTTATACACAGCTATTTTATTGGGAGACTATAGTTCTGTTAATGCAGCCTAAAATGGTGTTCCGTTTTTTGCAGTCACATCGCACTGTTGATTAGTCTGATGCGAGGAAAGATTGAAAGCAAAAGGAGAAGGGGGCAGCAGAGGACGAGATGGTTAGACAGCATTGTTGATGCGGTGGGCATACAGCTGGGTGGACTACAGAGGATGGCAGATAACAGAGGAGTCTAGCATGCGATGGTCCATGGGGTTGCAATGGTTCGGACTCAACTGTGTGACTGAACAACAAAATGTCCAGGATAGACATACAGCTCTACCTTTTAGCCACATAAGCCAGGAATTTCTTGGAAGGGCCGTATTTGGCAGGATGTATCTCCCAACAGATATCAGGATGGTTGAAATCTCCCATTATTAACTACATCATGTATCTTTGACACTTTTGTAATTTGTTTTTCAAAGATTTCATCTGCATCTTCTCCTTGATTGGACAGTTGGTAGTAGACTACAACTGCTATGTTCTTCCAGATGGTCTCTATGGGACATGCACGCTCATCCTTCTGCATATTTCTATGCAGGGATATGTGTTTTTTACATACACCACGACTCCACCTCCCTATCTGTCCTTTAGGGTATAGGTTCAAGGTGAGATACATGGCTCTCCTTCCTACTTTCCTTTTACATCAACCTTGAGAAGTTGATCCAGTTGAGAGAATGTGACCAGTGCAATTTGTGGCCAAAGAAGGTCCAAAACTCTGATACTCTAATTATGATAGTATTTATATGCAGATTGAACAACTAGAACAGCCAAATGAGTATTAAATGGATGCATATGATTGATGGCAAAGATATCTCTGCTGCAGACAGTTTATCCTTGTTAAGTGATGTGGAAACTAGTGTTTGGAATGATCAGCAAAGGCCCATCTTTGGTCAAAAATTAAAGATTAGGGTACAGGGGTCTACAACCAGTGGTTGCATGACTAGAAAGAAAAATATGGGGGGGGGGAAGTGAACTCAAGTATGAGAATATCAATCAATATGTGAAGAAGCAACATTAAAAACAAAACAAAGAGGGAAAGATCACAAGTTTCTAATTGACTATTGCTACTTATAATGACCCTAGTGGTACTTAAACCAGTGTTAGTGTCTAACACTAATTGTTGGCAGAATATTAAACCAACCAACCAACCAACCAACCAACCAACCAACCAACCAACCAACCAACCAACCAACCAACCAACCAACCAACCAACCAACCAAACAAACAAACAAACAAACAAACAAACAAACAAACAAACAAACAAACAAACAAACAAACAAACAAACAAACAAACAAACAAACAAACAAACAAACAAACAAACAAACAAACAAACAAACACACAAACAAACAAACAAACAAACACACAAACAAACAAACAAACAAACAAACACTTGTATGTATGTAATCTTATTTTATCTAATGTATTTTATTTTATTTTAACCTGATATGGTCAGATGACTAATCAGTAAATAAATTATGGTGATGAATGAGTTCTTCCTTGTCCTTCAGATATGCTGCAAATATTAAGTGGTTGCTTCTTTAATTAAAGCCAAGTTGATATCCAAGAGAGTATGCCACCACTTTGCTTTCTAGCTTTTTCCTTCACTGTTTTATCACATAGAGTTCCTCTGTGACTGATAGAGATGGACAAAATCTACAGTGGAGAGAGTATTTAGGAGCAATCGCATCAACTGCCCAGGTCACCTCAGCATACCATCTGGTATAATCAATCAGTTCAGACAAAAAGTTTCCCAAAGTATCTTGGAAACAATGGGATCCAATCACTTTCGAGGGTGGATCATCCTAGTTGGTCCAGGATCTCCATGGAGGGGGGCTGCTCTCAGCACCTCAAATTTCAGCAGGGAGTGTCTGATCATGATAAGGCAGTAGACTTGAGGCATTGAGATAGGCCCATAGAAATCATGAAATCCATAAACTCTGAGGCTGTGCGGATATTAGAGGATATTGTGGATATTGAAGTTCCATAGAGGTAACAGCCATAGTACAGCCTGTCAACCAAATGAGTGATTCAGCTTGTCAATGTAGTCACAACCTTAGTTATCACTCAATAGACTGTTAGCACTTGTATTCCCTATTATCAAACCATGGGGCTGCTGTCTGGCTATGGAGTTTGAAATTATATGTGAAGGCAAAACTTTGTCTAAAGTAACTGAAACCTAGTAGACAGTGTTGGGCAGTTATTTTGGATAAGTTCCAAAATGTTTTAAGTAGTGTCTTCTACAGGGAGCAGGGCATGGAAGGAGAATAGGCTTTTTTCTGCCAGCTGGTGGCTTAGTTTCCAGTTCTGTATTATGGCTGTTACTCCCATGGTTCATCTTTCGAGGCATAATTTTGAAAAAACTTATTTATATCTTCCATGGAGCCCCACCATCTCTTGTGCACTGACTTCAGACTGTGATGCTGAGGCAAACTGAGAATGTTAATTCTCTGAAACCAGCTTTTATATAACCAACCTCTGGTCTAGATTGCCCTTCATTTGAATGTTGCATTGTTGCTATTATTATTTATTAGGTATCTAAAACCACTGGGTGATGTACAGAAAAATTAAAAATAGAAATGCTCTGACTGCAGGCAATGCAGTCTTTGATTAAGGCTAAGATACATTAGGGAGGAAATGGAAACAAAGTGAAAAAGGAAGGAGGGTCCTTTAGGAATAAGTCAGGCCAACCAGAGGTCTCCTAAAGAGGTGCTTAAATGAAAAGACAGAGAAAAGACAGTTGGATATTAGGTGTAAAGATATTCCAGTGATAATGGGATGCAAGATGAAAGGGATGATAGTGGAGAATTGAAAGACTAACTTAAGGCTTAACTAAAAGATTGGTAACTGTAGATGGAAAATTCAGAGGAGGTGTCAACCTTGTCAAGAAGGAAGAATTATAGGATCTGTAGTCCAAAACCACATGTTTGTCCACCTCTAACATACACACAAAATAGACAGAAGGCAAGACAATGGAAATGTGTGAAAGCTTATATAGAGTAGCTTAAACTAGAAGCTTAAATTGAAAATAGGTACAGAGAAGACATTGGTGAAAATAATGGTCCTTAGAGCTCCTTAAATTACATTTAGTGCTCAACCACATGTCAAACATAGTTCTATATAGCCTTGGGCAACCTGCACAGTCCCAGGGCAACCCTGCAAGAAGGGAACAGTAAATCGCTTCTGAGAACTCTTTAGTTAGAAAACCATGGGAAGGGTTGCCTTATGATAGAAATGACTTGATTTAACATCAAAGAATAGGTGAGTATGTTTGTTTTTGTGATATGTTTCAAGCACAACGGGTGTACAAATTAGTCGATTATTACTTCTGCCAAACTGTGTTTGTCGCTGCTGCTGTTACTGCAGAAAAGGCTGAAATTGAAAATAAAATATTGTGGTTCACAATGCTGAACTGAAGTTTAAAGGATTGCTTGGGCCTTCTAGAGTGAAAAATAGCCACTGCCTGGCTGACTGAGAAAACTAGAGAGAGTTGAGATGCTGGAGCACTAAGCTATATGCTTTGCCTCCAAGGTGGACTCCAAACACTGTTGGTTTTCATGCTTAATTCAAGGTGCTGGTTATGAGCTATAAGGCCTTCAACAATTTAGGATCTCGATACTTCTCCAAACATATTTCCCAGAAATCTGCTCCATCTGACCCTTTCATCTGGGTTGTTAAAAGTTGCATCACCCAGGTTACAGAAGGTTTCCCACATTCCACCCTACCTCTTTAGCTGCTGCCATTTCCATACACTAACCTCAGATTGGCACATCCTGGGCAAAGGTGCTACAGACTTTGAAGTTAAGAATGGGGTACTTACTGCTTGCATTCTACCGCTGCCCTCTATCATCTGCAATGGTGATGATACCTCTGTCATGGCTTTAGGTCAATGCAATGGGGGTCAAAAATTTCCACCTTGCCAAGAAGGAAGCAAAAATCAAGGTGTTAACAGTAGTCCTGCATCCCCCACCAAGCCCATCAGAAAAACAGAATACAGCAGCTGCCACATGCAAGAGACCATCCACCTGCCTGTCTGACTGCCCACAAAAAGAGGAAGCACATAGTTACAGTTATGCTGCAAAAAGAATGACATTATCCCCAGCCCTGTTACAACTGCAACATAAGCTCTGTCTTAGAGCCTATCCACATATCTTATTTGCACCTGGTAGCGAGGTGGATCCAGTGGTGGGATTCAGCTAGTACGCCCTGGTACGCCTGTACCGGTAGTAGAAATCCCTGCTGGCCCCGCCCATCCAGTTGCTGGAGCCTCTGTGCCTGCCTCCCCAATTACACCCTCCCAACACACACCAACCTTCTCAGTCATCTTCTGGGAGAGGGAGAAAGTGATGGGCCGGAAAGGACACTTTTTTGAAAAGGGTCAATTTCCTGTTCCGCACCCTCATCTGGTCTCCTTATTTATTTATTTATTTATTTATTTATTTATCCTTCCCATCTAGGAATCATCAACACAGTGCCCTTAACCCCTTCTGTGCCTGGTAGAATCTCTTTTAAGCCTCCTGGTGGTCTTCCTTCTCCCCCCATCCAAGACCCCCACATTTGAAAAATTGCTTCGAAAGAGAAGGAGGAGCAAGTCACATGGCCACCTGGCTGTGCCCACTCAGTCACATGGCTAGCTAGTCACGCCCACCATGCCACGCCCACTGGGTGGTTCCATAGTCCATTAATACTTTAACATATCACCATGAGGTTACTAGAGTCTTGAATCAATCCTTTCCCCTTGCCTCCTATTTCAGGATTTCCCTCACTTGGGTCCTTCCAGATTTATTATACACTAGTACCTCGGATAACGATACTTGGTTCCACAAGTCTCGTCATTATCCGGTTTTTAACATTGTGTGATGCATTGATCGCATAACATTAAAAAGAAGCCCTGTTCCCCTAGAGACTGCAGCAAGCCAAAACATCAGGATTCGGATCCTGACGTTTTGGCTTGCTGCACTGGCTGGGGAGGTGAGGGAACTCCAGAAACAGTGCGGATTGGGGGGCCCAACCTCCCTGGAGCCGGCAAAGGGTGGGTGGGTCAGAGAGCCTGAAATGGGTGAAAAAATGGCCTCCCTCCCACCCATTTCGGGCTCTCTACCCCCCTGCTGGCTGGGGGGAGATGTCAGGGGACCCAATCCACAGCTGCGGGGTGGCTTGGGAAGCCGACGGGAGAGCCCCCCATCGGCTTTCCAGCCACCGCAACCCTGCCTTCACACCTGCAGGGTGGCTGGGAAGCTGAACAGAGAACCCCATTCAGCTTTCCAGCCACCCTGTTGCTACGAACAACTGCATCGGATAACACTAACAGATCGTTGTCCGATGCAAAATTTCTTTAGAAATTTTGCATTGTTATCTGATTTTAGTGTTATACGATGCAGTCGCTATCTGAGGTATTACTGTACTATCTGTTATGTTGTCTCAAATGACTGTAGGTCCTGTGGCAGTGTATACAATAAGAATCCTTCCTGACATCAGCGGTGATGTCAGGAGGGTTTCTTATTGACAAGTGTTCTCTGTAGCACAGAGCAGAGCTGCCTCTGGATGATTGTCTAAATGGGGAAGGAATTGATTTTTCCTCCCCAGCACACCTGCCCCTCACCTTCTGCTTCATGCTTGACACAATCAATATAACATGCTGCTATACCATAAAAAAAAAGACCTAATCTCTTGAATCCCTTATTCAAACTCTGCAGACTTTTCCCCATGTTAGTGAGAAACCTACACCCTCTTCTTTGCAAAGTGGAAAGTTCCATGACTAAATTAGGCAATGCCAAGGGAGGGAAATATACAATAGTGGAGACAGGGTGGAGAATGAAGAGGACTTGAGAAGAAAGGAAGGGGTGGGGGAAGAGAAGGAATGAATTATGATTTGGAAACTCAATATAGATTTCACTGGTGGAAAAGTGACAACAGGCATGAATGTTTGGAGTGATTTAATCTACAACAATGGGGGAAAGGAACCATCATTCCAACTCACAGCAATCCAGGCCATATAGCTTGTCTGGCTCTTAGATATCAAAGAAAGGAATTAATTACAAGGATGTCATATTTGCAGCTACTTATCTCCAAGCTCTTTCCCCAGGTAAAAGAGTTCAGATGGCAGAGCAGCCTCATTTATTTCCATGGTTATACTACTGACATTTAATCACACCAACAGTGTATTTGAGGATGGGAGACATTTAGAAAGTCTGTTATAAAATTTACATCAGTCAATCTGCTCTTTGTGGTTTCTGAAATCTGCCGTGCTATCTAAGCCAACACAAACATAGAGAGCAAGCTAAGCATAGGAACGGTGGACTCAGCAGAAACTAGGGCTTGTTGTTCTAATTGCAGTGGCAGAAAGAGAGGGGAAACGCCCTCTTCTACCCACAGAAATGCAACACCATTTTAACTCTGGCAAACTGGCAGCCTGAGAATGGATTTCATCAACCCAACAGGAAAATTTGATTTCATGTTATAGGAGTAGGAAGCCCAGGAATAACTTGCAAATATTCTATCTTGAATGCAGGAATGTCACGTGCAGCCATCTTGCTAAGCTCAAATATAAAAAAAGAATCTGACTTCTGGGCAACACATTTGCCTTAACTAGAGCTTTAACCCAGGGATTCTCAACCTGCAGCCTGTGGGCAGGATGCGGCCCACTGCACCATTTCATGTGGCCCACCACTACCTCGATCACACCAGGAAGTGTCGTGGGGTAGAGGAAGGTCAAAATGGCCATCCAGCCCCCGAAGCTGTCTGAGGGAGTGTGTCCTGGTCCCCAGCTGAAAAAGTTTGAGAATTCCTGCTTTGACCAATGTATGCAGCCAGAGGTTTTGCACAAATAACTCATGGATGAAAGTGGGAACCGTTCCACTATTGTGCATGTCTGTTTCTCACCGCCAAGATTATGCAGATCAATCTTCTTTATCTTGTGATTGGCCTTCAGGATTTAAGCACAAGATTCCTTTTTAATCTGAATTTGCAAAGAGGGAAAGATCATTTCAGTTGCCTCTCTGTAAAGTCAACGACCCTTCACCTCTAATTGCAAGCTCTCTATAATACCTCTGGTTTGGGAAGCCACCCTGACCTGCAAAGTAGCTACTCTTCTAAAGCCTTATCCTTCACCATCTTCCAGATATTCTGCCGGGCTGAATAACTATATTCATCCATCAAAGGAAGAGGAAGAACAAGTTCCTCTGCTAGACTCAAAGCAGTTAATGAATCAGAAGTCACCATCATTAATATCATTTGGAACCCTGTTACTTCTTGTATGCTCTAGCTGACAGCATGTCTGATCAACTTGACAATAGCCTCAGGACCCAAGTGGGCAGCAAGTGGAAATATGATTGTAACTCTTTATCACTTGTACGGCATGCTGGAACTAGAGTTGTGATTGCAAAATGAAATTTTCAAGGAACTGAAAACGTTTTTGTTTTTTTGCTTGTTATTGTGATTTTACTTTGCAGGAACCACCTTTTGTCCTACTGCTACTGCTCCTACTACCAGTTGTCTTTGGATACAGGTATTACAGCACCCCAGAACTTGAATGTGGTATATGGCTCCACTTCTTCCTTCCTTGCGGTTCTGTGGAAGTATAGAAGACAAGCTCCCAGTCCTCTGCTATCTCTCTCCACATCTTTTCCTCCTCTGGTCAACCACTCCCTAGTCTCTAAATAACTATCCTCTTTGCACACTGCCACACCTTCCTTCTGCTGTCCTGCATCAGGTGGTCTCTCTTCTTCTACCCATGGCAGTGCCTACCCACTGGCTTGGAGCTCATGGTACTCACCATCTCTTGGGTTGCCCTGGGTTTGTGGGTTGGAGCCAGGCAGGCGACTGGAGTGTGTGGGGTGACCTCTCTACAGAAATTCTTCTCTCTAGGCAGGGACACAAAATTCAGGATGAGCAGCACTGGAGTGTGCTGTGTAAGAAAGTCAACTTTAAAATCTGAGCACCCACCTCCACTCATTCCTGGCTAATGTGAGGGTTTACTGGGTTGACATGAAGGTGTTTGCATGTGTTATGATTGTGCATTATACATCAAACCTGGAGGGAGGGGAGGGAGAACTGACAGTAGTGCATGTATTGTCATTTATGTCAAGGCAGCAAGTAGAGTACCTGTACTTGGTTCCCATTTCCAGAATCAGTTGGTCCAGAAGCAGATCTGGCCCAATCCCTAACTCTTGACTGCCCTGCCTCTGTGACATCACAATGCCTTGCTCAAGGCAGCACAAGCACCTCCCCTTGTAGGATCTGAAATCTCAGGTAGGATCTGAGGTAGGATCTGAAATCTCAGGGAATGAAATGCTGTTGACCTGGCAGCATTGCACAGAGGGTGCCCCATAGGCTCACTTCAAGTTGAGTCTCCAGCATCTTGCCTAGATCATTGGCCACTCAAGCTCTGGGCTATGAACCAGTCTCTCATTCAGACCTGTTCTTTGCCATATGTTTCCTACCTGACCTTAGTCAAGCCATTTAGCTAGGTATAGTTGGGAGAAAAGCCACTTTTTCAAAGTCATTCAAAGGTTACTTTCTAGTTTAAAAAAATACACCTTGTGACTCACACCTTCATGGAAAATTAGTGCTTGTGGCTAAGTCAACATTGGATAGAAACTATGAGTCTATCCTTTTGCACAGAGTACATCTATTTCCATGCATTCCTTGTTTAGGCATCGATCTGCAAATATCTCCTGACCTTTCTCTCTCTCCACACACACACAGACACACACACCCTCTCTATGACTCAGAATGCAGTCAGATTGTTTTGAATGTGGAGCCATTGTCTAATTCTTCAACCAGGAAACTAAAGCAGCCATTTCTCAAACTGAGAGGTAGACCCTCTTAGAAGATTGCAGAGAGCCTTTTCAAACAACAGGCACCATAAATAATATGAATAGGTTATCAATTGTACCACAATCAGCTATAGGACACAATTGACTCCTGCTTGTCTCTCTTTTGGGAAATATCACCCAATATAGCAATATAAACAAGGAGCAATGAGTTATCAAAACTGTCCTCTTACAATAGAGGCCTGAAACTTCTACTAAGAGTTGACTACTAATTCTAGACCAGTGATGGTGAACCTTGGCTCTCTAGCAGTTCTTGAACTTCCAATTCCCAGAGCCTGGCATGATCAGCAGGAGTGCTGACTTGGGCTTCTGGTAAGGGCGCTTTCAAATATGTGACCTAAAATAGGCCACTTTTTGACCCTCTTCCCCCTTCTGTGACTTTCCGTGTCCGCCTCCCCCTAAATCATGTGGTCTGAAAATAGATCTATGGCCAGCTGGATGTGAAAAGCAAGGATAATTTTGGAGTCACATGACTTCACGCCGAACCCCCCTCCCCTCATGACTTTCTGTGACTTTTGGTCGACCCCCTCCCCCCTAAAATGGTCACGTGGTATTTGAACGACTCCTAATTGAAGTTCAAGAACACTGGAGTGCTAAGTAAGGTTCACCATCACTTTTCAAGACTATGTCTGCCTTCCTAATGTCCTCTCAATTCAGGATGGTGAGTTTTGTAACTCATGAGAAAATAATTACTTATGAAGTATTTTTTTTCAATCCAGTTGTTCTTTATTTATATATATATCAGATGGCTATCCTTGTAGATTTCCAGTTTGCCTTGATTTATACTTTTCATGTTCCAATTGTATGTGTTGTGCAGCACTGGATTTTTCTCTCACTTCTGTGTATGTCAGCCACTACAGGTCATTTTGGCTTTAAGGTAGGGCTATTAGCAACTGCACTATCTGTACTTGTTCTTTGTTCTTGTGCAGTAGTTGATTGAGTGCCTTCCAACCTGGGAGTCTCATCTTCCAGTACTATATCTTGTTTCATTCTGGACTGTCTCATCATAGGGCTTTCAAGAGTAGAAAAGTTCAGCAGCAGTTTATCATTTTCATCTTCTGTACATTGCTAACAAGAATTAGCTTTAGTGTTACCACCCACAGATGGGAAACATTCAAAATTTATTCCAGTCTCCAAGAAAGGAGATGGCAAGAAGTGCCAAAGCTAAAGGATCATTGATCTACTTTTCCATGAAAGCAAAGTGATGATCAAGGTATTGCACGCAAACTTTTTACATTATATGGAGCAATAAATGCCTGATGTTTAAGCTGGATTTCAAAAAGGAAGAGACACTGGAGATCATATTACAAATATCAGCTGGTTACTGGAATGCACCAAAGAATTTCAGAAAAAAATCAGTCTACAACAAAGCCTTTGACTATGTGGATCATGAGAAACAATGGGTTATTCCAACTGAAATGGGCCTGCCTCAACGCTTGATTGTCCTGATGCATAGCCTGCATTGTGGGCAAGAAGCTACCTTTAGGACAATTTATTGCTATTGCAAATGCATTTACGACAGCCACAGAGTCATTTACAACTGTTGTTGTAAATTTTTTCAGTGTTTTTAGGAATTTTAAGGGTCCCTATAGTTTTAAATGTCGGGGATTTTTATGTACGCCCCCCCAGACTCGCATGTCGATTGGAGCGGCTATACGAATTGAATTAATAATAATAATAATAATAATAATAATAATAATAATAATAATAATAATAATAATAATAATAATAATAATAATAATAATAATAATAATAATAATAATAATAATAATAATAATAATAATAATAATTCAGATAGTGGGGTACTGGTGGTTCAGAAAATGCCGCATTCCTTTACTCCTCCACTGCCCCATGAAAGCCCACATTGCTCTAGGGAGAGACTATTATGGACAGCTCTACAGAACCAGTTATTTTATTTTTTTTTGCCCTCATAGGCTGCACACTCACCTAATGCACACCTCTCTCTCCAGAACCAGTGTGGAAATGTAGAGGAACCAGCAGCATCTCTAGCTATAGAAACAGAGTCAGCTGCAACACAGGCTGATTATTTTCTTTTTGATTGCTTGGCCCGGAGGGAGGTGGAGAAGATGGCGATGGTGATAATAACAGAGTGGGTTCAGAAAGGATAAGGGGAAAACTTACTATCAGCCAAAGAACATAAAGGTTAAAAAAGAGGGGAGGGAGACCTTCAGAGTTACCTCTGGTGCTGTTATCTCCTTCTGGGCCTGTGGTGGCTCAGTGGTTAAGAAGCTCGCCTTGTTAGCTGGAAGGCCAGTAAGTCGGCAGTTCGAGACCTGGGTACTTCATGATGGTTTGAGCACCCATCTCTGTCCCAGCTCCTGCCAACCTAGCAATTTGAAAGCAAGAAATTGCAAGTAGACAAATAGGGACCACTTGGGGGGGGGGGAGATCTTGGGGACATAAAAGAAGCCTCATTGGGGCTGAGCAGAGTTTCTCCAGCAAAATTCCTTTCAACCCAGAATAATTCCTGACACAAAATTTTATTATTATTTCCTTCTCTCCCTCAGAGCATGGTATTTAAGGGGAGAGTGTCCTCTGATACTACCTATCACCACTTCCTCCTCCCCTCTGACATTCCCTTCAACTCTTTGCGGGTTGTATAGAGATCAAGTCGGAGAAAGCAAATACATGTGATATGTGAGGAGAAAGCTGGGGTGGCAGTTTGCTTCCCATTCTACATAGTAGAAGCTGCATGTAGAGGTGCCAGCTCTGCAATAGCAATTAGTAATTACACTTATACAATGCTCCATAGCATTTAGTGCACTTTCTGAGCAGTTCACAAGTTAATTAGCATTTCCCCACACAACATGCTAGGTACTCATTTTACTGAGCTCGGTAAGATGGAAGGCTGAGTCACCCTTGATCCCTGTCATGATCAAACTCACAATGTTTTGGCTGCAGTTTAGCAGTTTAACCACTGTGGCACCAGGCCTCTGTATATGGCCAATCAAATCAGGAGATTGTTGTACAACCCAAATATGTTTTCTGGTCACTTAACACATCAGCAAACTCCTCTGGCAAGACCTCTATAGGCTGCCTTGACTTGATAGCCATTGGCAAAGGGATTCTGGGAAGAATCATCCAGAAGTAACAACCTCATGTTCTAAATATTCATAACACTTTCAAACCTGCCCAAGTTCCTGATTTTACTACAGTAGAACCTCAGTTAATGTAATTAATGCATTTTCTGGGACATTTCTTACAACAAAAATTACTTTAACCGAATTTCCCATAGGAATGCATTGAATACAATTCCCCATAGGAATTCACTGAAAGCAAAAATACTTTAACCAAAATGCGGTTTCCCATAGGAATGCATTGAGAACCAATTAATCTGTTCCGAAAAAAATCCATAAACCGAGCCACTATTTTCTATGGATTTCTTTTTGTTATGTGATTTTGATGTTAACCAAGCAGTTTGTTAACCGAGATTCCACTGTATCTTGTTTTTTCGTGTGGAATTTCAGAGCTGACCTTTGAGTCTGTAGTTTGACTATTGCATTCTGCATTATGAAATTATACATGGAGCTCTGGAATTCAAGTATTTGAGACATATTGGCAGCTCTCAATTGACTTGATAGTTGCTGGCAGCAAATGTGTCATTTCATGCATTCTCAGATATCAAATAGAACAACCCACCTGCCAGTTATAGACACATATTAAATACTGGGATAGATCAACTGTCTGGTAGTACTAGCTGTCAGACATCAAGTGCCAAAATGACATATAATTAAATCATTGCATAGAATAGAATTGCAGAATTGGGAAAGTCACCTAGCTAACTATCTAGCGACACAGGAAACCCACGATTAAAGCATCTCTGACAGATAGACATTCAACTTTTCTTTGACAACCTCCAGTGAAGGATAGTCTACCGGCTGCGGAGATAACAAATTCACTTTTCAAATGTTCAAATGTTGGAGAATACCATATATACTCAAGTATAAGTTGAGTTTTTTAGACCCAAAAATAAGCCCCCCAAAAGGTGACTCAGCTTATACTTTGGTCAATGACCATGAGGGTCCTAGAACCATGCCAGTTTGAGATGTACCAACAATTTGATTAATTTTACCATATTTTCATGTATTTTGATTATAGAAACTCACTAGCAGCTGCTGATTTTCCCACTCTCAGCTTATACTTGGGTCAATCTATTTTCCTGGGTTTTCAGGTCGAAATTAGGTACCTCGGCTTATATTTGGGAAGACTTATACTCAAGTATATATGGTAACTTTATTTTGACCTGTTTCTGAAGGGTAATGTCATTCACCTGGAATACAGATATAAACAATAAGAAAAATATTAAGAAAATAATTTTAAAAAAAGAATTAAACAGGTAAAGGTCACCATTGCTCAGAAACCAGTCGTATCCGACTCTAGGGTTCAGTGCTCATCTCTGTTAATAGCCAAAGAGCCAGTGCTGTCCTCGTTTGCAGTTGTTTCCGTGGACATGTGGCAGGCCTAGACACTGGAGTGCACGGAACGCTGTTTACCTTCCCACCAAAGTGGTACCTGTTTATTTACTTGCAATGTCTTGCTTTCAAATTGCTAGGTTGGAAGGAGCTGGGACAGAGAGGGGCACTCATTCCATCGTGCAGTACTCAGGTTTTGAACTGCTGACTTTCCACCTCCCAGTCAACATCTTAACCACTTCAGCCACTGCAGTCCCAGATAGTAAACAGATAAACTACCAGGTAAACAGGTAGTAAACAGGTAGTAGCAAAAAAAAAATCAACACCCAAAGAGAAAATAAAATGGACAGAAAATGGAGAGGGAACCTGCAAAAATGTTTTTGTAATTACTGAACCTCAAAACACCAATTGAAAGATGTTTCCATTGTGTCAAAGAGCTAATGAAAGAAGAGCAAGAATTCTAGACCTTCGGGGCCACTGTTAAAAAGACTCTGACCATCCTCTCATACATGCAGCACTGCGGTGGCTTAGTGGTTAAGACGCTGAGCTTGAAGACTGGAAGGTCAGGGTTTCTTTACCTGAGTGCTGCGTGACAGATCTTGGGAACATGAAATGAGCCTCGTTTACCTATCTCCTGCTGGAGTTTCTCCAGCAAAAATCCTTTCAAACCAGAGTAATTTCTGACACAGAATTTATTTTTATCTTTAATACATCTGACCATGTCAGGTCATTTTCCTACCTGAGGCAGAGTGGCATAGTTTGTACACCACTTTAGATCCCAGTGAATGGTACCCAAGCCCATTCATGTTATGACAGCATCTAAGGCAGAAAGTCCCAGAAGCTCATACCAGCCTCTCTGACAATAAAAACGCAATCATAATAAAACGAAATAACTATGGATTCCCTGCTGTTTCATTACACCCTTCTGCCAGCTGCCTGAGGCAAGCATCTCCCTGTATGAACACTTTTGGATAGTTCTGAGGGAGGGAGGACAGGGAGCCAAAAGAAAGTGCCTAGAGATAATCAAGAACACACATCTGTGTTCGTGAAGGAGAAGATGACCTGGTAAGGTATCTAGCAAATTTAAAATTTGCAGAGAATGTTGAAAATAATATTTGGAAGCACATTTATCCTTGAGCAGAAACATATGTTAGATAGTGAAGTAGAAGAGGGAAATTTTAAGGGTTGGTTATATGTACTGTAAATGTTAGCTATTGCTAAGATCTATTTTGGCTCAGTTTTAAATCTAAGTGTCCCAGATACCCTTGTAGCTCCATTTATTCTAGCTTATCATACTTAGGTAATGGTCTCCCTTGCTCGAAAGCTAGTCGTATCTGACCCTAGGGTTCAGTGTTCATCTCTGTTTCATAGTCGAAGTGCCAGTACTGTCTGTGTCTTCAGACCTTTCTGCGGACATGTGGCAGGCATGTCTCACGGAACGCTGTTTACCTTTCAATTGAAGTGGTCCCTATTTATCTACTTGCAATTTCTTGCTTTCAGACTGCTAGATTGGCAGGAACTGGGAGAGAGACAGGAGCTCATTCTGTCATGTAGTACTGGGGTATCGAACTACTGACCTGCCACCTTCCAGTCAGCATCTTAACCATTTGAGCCACTGCAGTCATACAGTACTTACATCAGCGCAAAACATCCCAAGAAATACATTTGTGATTTTGGTGCTGGCAAAATGCCGAGCTTTGGCAACAAGGAGGGCTCCAGGGTTAAGTCCTAAATATCATCCAGTTACCTAACATGTAGTAAGGTAAAGGTAAGGGTCACCCTTGCTCAAAAGCCAGTTGTATATAACTCTAGGGATCATCTCTGTTTATAACCAAAGAGCCAGCATTGTCTGAATCTGCAGATATTTCCATGGACATGTGGCAGGGATGACTCAACACCGGAGTGCATGGAATGCTGTTTACCAAAGTGGTACCTATTTATCTACTTGCAATTTCTTACTTTCAAACTGCTAGGTTGGCAGGAGCTGGGACAGAGACGGGAACTCACTCTGCAGTGCAGCACTTGGTTCTTGAACTGCTAACCTGTCGTCTTCCAATCAGTGTCTTAACCACTTGAGGTACTGCCGTCCTGTAGTAATTTCCTTGTCCCTATCATTATTTTCATTCTGCCTCTCTCTTCCTTCTTCCTTCCCTCTACTCTGGTGAAGGTTTCTCTGTCATTTCCTTACAGATTAGCAAATGCTCTTTCTCTCTCCCTTGAGATAAAAACAATAATAACACTGGGGAACAAAAAAAAATTCTTTTCTTGGTGCCTAAATTTTTTAAACTGATTTTGGGCACTTTTGGGCAGCTGATTCCGAAAATGCCATCCATTTTGTTCTAGCAGCTCTAGTTCATGAGATATCGATGATGTCATTATACGTTGCTCTTATTACACTTGTATTTATTTGCCTCACCATTCGTAAATTGATTGTTTTAATAATACTTATTGATGTTGTTCAAGCTCTATTCCTGTTGTTGTTGCAAGTGTAATTTAACTAATCTGACCTTTTTTGTCATTCTCTGTGCTCTCCTGTACATCCTAAAACTAGTCCAACTCCGCAGCTGCTCCATGGACTCATCCAGGGAGGCTTGCATTCTAGTTTTTTTCTCCTTATCTTAAGTATAATTTTGACATTTATTCCCCCCCCCCCCAAAAAAAAAATGCAAACAAAAAAAATTTTTTTGCCTCCAGGTGCGCATCAAAGGCTCCCGGAGGCGGGAGGGGTGGTGGAAAAATCTTTTGGGGGTGGGAAAATATTTGGGTGGGCAGAAAAAACAAAAAAAGGTTTGGGTGGGCAGAATTTTTTTGGGGTGGGCGGCAAAATTTCACTCCGCCCCGGGTGGCTTACACCCTTGCTACGCCTCTGGTTCTATATGCAACCAGTATGGTTAGATTGGCCTAATGTGAATAAGCCATATCTAAAAAACTAGAGCTGATGGGGCATAACCGAAAGCATTTTTGGAATCAGTGACCCAAATTTAGCCAGAAATAGGTGAAAATTGTGAGGCACCAAAATCACTGTTCCCCAGTGTAATTATATGCTGCCCCGTCCATTCCATCCAATGCCAACCTTTGCCAGAGTTTTTTATGAATAGAGTACACAGAATGAGTTTACCACCCCCTACTTCTGGGACAACTGTGGGACTCTACAGCTTTCCATGACACCACAGACTGGCTCTTCTCCCAGGGAAGCACAGCAGCGAATCAAACTCTTGGCCTCCAGCTCCACAGCCAAATATCTGACTTACTGAGCTATGGAGCCAGCAGACAGCATCTTACGAATGTTTATAAGAAAATTATTGTGACTCGCAAAAAGCGAGAAAGGATTTTATTCCAGAATTCATCTGTGAATCTCTACCACCCTCTGCTAACAAAAAACATTTTGTTTATTCACATTTGGGGAGGTTGAAGGCAAGCAGAGAAAGTGGTGGCTTTTAGAGGTTATTAATTGTGGTGTGGAAAAAATCCTAATTGTCAATGTCATCCAAAGTTGCAGTTTTTATTCCATCAGGGAGATAAAGCTCAAGTGGGAAAGAAAGTGAAATGAGATCGAGAAACTGTCAAGAATCACTGTTATAGAAGTCGTAGCTGACATGCAGAATGACCCTAAAGTCAAAGTCAGCAAAAGGAAAAACATTAGTACTGTATAATTAAGAAACACTTAGAAGTTACAGAGGGAGAAATGACGAATGAACTTTGGCACATAATGCATTTGCCTAACCTGACTCAGAACAGTAACAAGCTTGTAGCTACATTTCAGACTTAAACATCCTGCAACAAAGTGCAAAATAATGGCACTGATTCTTGTACTCTGCCATTTTAGGGATTAGGAATGTGTGGACTCCAGTTCCCATCACCCAGCTCCATTGGGCGTACTGCCTAGTGCTGGAGGGAATTACTGTGAAACAGAATCTGGAGGACAGTTTCCCTTGATCTCAGAGTTTGAAAAAGTTGCTTTTCATTGGTCCCGAATTCCCAAAACCAAGCAGCAACTGGGAGAGAGTCTAGAATACTGTTTTCCAACCTTTGGTTTTTGGACTTCAATTCCCAGAAGACCAAGTCAATTCCCACAAAGCACTAATAAGCCAATGTACTGACTTAGGCTCCTGGGAATTGAAGTCTCCCTGTGGGGTGTGGGAAACACTGATCTAGAAGTTCTGTTTCATAAAAAAAGCTACCTTTCTGATTGATGTATACCATGTGTTGAAATGTGTTTTTCATTCTTCAGGCACGGTTGGTTAATCTCTACCATTACATAACATCATAAAGTAATTCTGTTTATGCCCACCTATGGGGAAAAACTGCCACAGCAGAGAAAATAGAAAAACATATTATTTTTTTGGTTCATCTTTAGAGCTAAAAACAACAGCTTAAAACTAATTGCTAATCTCACCAGAGCAGGCCCATTACATCAGTGAGACTAATATAAATGTTATTGGATTTACATAAGTGTTGACTTAGCAATTTAGTAGATGGTTTAGCGAGCCAAGCCTAGTCGGGATCAGAAATTGATGAGGATACCTGAAATTCACTGACAGAATGACTTTCATGTTCTCAAGAGCATGGCGCATAGTCCAGTGCTCAGGCCATAACATGGGTTTTGTGTAAGGACATACTGAAAATGTTTTTAAAATTCTGTTTGTCATGTTTGTGTAGCTCTTGTTTCGAAAACAACCATGAAACTTGGAAATGGGCGCGTTTTACTTCTGCTTCTGGGAGCGACGAGGGTGGCGCGGGCCGGATGAATCACAGTAAACCCCTTTGTGTGGATTCAAAGGGGCTTGGGCTCCTGGGAATTGAAGCCCAAGAAGATCTGGAGTGCCAAGGTTCACCATCATGGATATAAACTAAAACCAATTCTTTACATTTCTCACTTACCTTGAAACCTCCCTTTTTTTGGTTCAGTCGCACAGTTGATTCCGACCCTTTGAGACCCCATGGACCACTGTCCGCCAGGCACCTCTGTCCTCCACCATCCTCCTCAACTCGCTCAGCTTTGTGCCTATTGTGTCTACAACACCATCTAGCCATCTCATTTTTGGCCGCCCCCTTCTTCTTTTGCCCTCCACCATTTAGGTTTTCTCAAGCGAATCCTCTCTTCTCATTTGATGTCCAAAGTACTTAAGCTTCATCTTTACTATTTGACCTTCAAGGGAGCAGTCAGGGTTAATTTCTTCTAAGATTGACCTATTTGTTCTCCTCACTGTCCAGGGGACTCTCAAAACTCTCCTCCAACACCACATCTCAAAGGCATTTATTCTTCTGCGCTCAGCTTTCCTAATGGTCTAGCTCTCACAACCATACTATTACTATTACTATTACTATTACTATTACTATTACTATTACTATTACTATTACTATTACTATTACTATTACTATTACTATTACTATTACTAAAAGTTGTTTCTGGCATGATGGCAAAAAACACATAATGTGCCTATGCTATCCTAAACCAGGAAGAAATAATACATAACGTGCATATGTTCTCCTAAACTAGGGGTGGCCAACGTTTTTGTGCTGCGGGCCAGACCACACACTCCAGAAGTAGAAGCGGGCACATTTATGGCTGATGTAAATGCACCCACTTCCATGTTTACGTCAGCCGCAGGTGCGTTTGTGCATGCGTGGGTGGATTTTAGGCTGATGTAAACATGCCTGCTTCTACTTCCTGGTGTGGGGAGATGGCAACAGGCTGTTTGGAATGGTATTGTGGTCCAGATCCAGCCCACAGGTCACAGGTTGGGAACCCCTGTCCTAAACTAACCAGCCCAGTCCGTTTGGCATCTCCAAGCCTCTCCTGAACCCTCCTGTATCCGCAGTGCCATTTTAAAATATCAAATGGAATAATTCCATTTCCAGACATCTCCAAGGGATGTGGTATTCCTCTAAAACAGGCATTAGACACCCTGCATCTTGCTTTGTCCACCAATTCCAGCAAGTCCTTGTTAAAAACTGAACTAGAAACCCAGTGGTCCAAAATCTCATTGATTATTTAAGCCTGCATGAGTGCCATCGAATAAATGACAGTAGCCAATTACTGCCAGTTAAGGTGCCATTGTTTGCATTCCTCATCATGCATGACTTAGTATATGAAAAGGAAGAATATAGTCACTCATTAACTGTTGACGATTTACAGCTGCTATTTATGCCTTTGCACTTATGCTGATAGAAGTAACCAAGAGGATTTAGGACTGTGTGACTCTTGTGAACAATGAACAAGACTCAGAGCCTGGAAATCTTCACAGTGCACACTTCTTACACTTCTGGCTACCCCTCGTATCATATTGTGCAACTCTTGTTCATACTCATGGCTTTAAGTGATAGGGTCTGCGGCCCTCTTAAGAGCTGAAGAAGATTCATAATCAAAGGAAGGCTATATAACGTGGCTGGAACAGAGCTTGGGAAATTACCATTTGAATGACATTTTCCAGAATCCAAACACCAGCATTGGGGTGGGGTGGGGGGTAGATTCTGGCCATTGTAGACTAAATAACTATTAAAAAAAATCCAATCTGGAATAAATGAATCATGTGTGAACCCTGGCTTGAAAACTCTGGAACTTTTGCTTTTCATTTGGTACTGTTCTGCCGCTGTAATTTCATTATTTTAAAAAGCAGGGAGATAAAGTATGGGGTGCCGAAGAAAGTGGTATAAAATAACGGGCTCGTTTCAAAGGCAGGTGTTCTGCTTTTGCTCCCAAATCTAGGTCCATGTCAAATTTTCATTGGATTAAGTTTGTATCTGACTGAAGCCAGCCACAAAATCAAGCAGTTAACATTCGTTTAGCTAAGGAAAACAATAACATGTGTTTTATCAATGACGCTAGGAGTATATCAATACATTTTCTCCTATGCATCTATGTCATTTTAGACTCCAAAGTTATTGATTGAAATACAAGTATCATCCAGCGGCGGCTGGACTTTTTGATAATGTTCAAATCTTTGTGTAAACTTGATGAATTTTGTAATTTTTGATTGCTGTTGAAATTGATATCTATTGAATTTTTTATGATGTAACGATGTTGAGTTGTTTTATGGTGTTGATACTGATTTTTCTCCCTTTTTGTATTTACATGTTGTGTTTATAAACTTGCTGTTTACTCTGTGCTTGTGAACCGCCCTGAGTCGGCCCAGCCGAGTAGGGCGGTATAAAAATTGGAGTAAATAAATAAATAAAATAAATAAAGTATCATATCAATTTAAAGGTTTATATTTATGACATATTTTACTGCAAAACTATTCTGTAACACTATTCTGATATCCAGATGGATAGACTTTTCGTACCTATAATATCAATTGAAGATTTACAAATTGCTTCCAATCCATTCACTCTCAGCCCAAATCAGGAGCTAATAGGAAATACTGAATTAGCTCTAAATTGAATTTGGGGTCCTTTGCACACCCTTAGTTTTGACTTACTGAAGTCTGATTGATTCAATGGATGTATTCTAGCTAGGATTAACGATTGGATATATCCAGTGGTGGGTTGTTATATTTTCCACTACCCCACCGTGATGTCATTACGTCATGGGAGTAGCCGACGTCATGACATCATGACGTCGTGGGTGGAGCAAAAATAAAAAAAATAATAAAAATGTCTGCACATGTGTCAAACCTCCATTTGACACATGTGCAGTTCTTTTAGTGTGAATGTGTCACACCTCTATTTGATGCATGTTCACTAAAAAATAGAACTGTGCATGCGTCAAATGGAGGTTTTATGCATGCGCAGTTCCGGGCAACCATTTTGGCTGCCCGGAAATAAATTTCTGGAGGGGTGCCAGAGAGGTGACTGAACCGGTCTCCCGGGGGTTTACCACCACCACCACCACGGCGACCCCTCCTGATGGGGTGCTACCAGTTCGGGCGAACTGGTCCGAACCGGTAACATCCCATCACTGGATATATCCATGGTTTTAAATTACCATTTGTTTGAAATTGCTTGAGTGAAATTCCTGTATAGATATTATAAGCACTGCTCAGATACATCGGTCAGAACCTTATAGCTACTGTTTGTGGGAACATGGCTAGCAGCCAGCTAGCAACATGGAAGCTCCACAGAATATATGGAGGTTGTTTTGACAAAACCTTTTAAATTGGTGATGAAATCCAAATAGTAAAATTTATCCTGGAGTATGGATACAATTCAAGCAGGCTTGAGGCCTCACTTATTAATTGAAATGCACTTTTAGTGGGAAAAGAAGGTATTGTAACAGGTCAAGATTGGATGATGTAGGGCCCTTTCAAACACAGGAATATTTCAACCTTCCTTTCTCCTGTTTTACTGCATTTTGTCATGAACTACCTGGGGCCTTACCTCAGTGGTGGGCAGCAACAGGTTTGCACCACCACCCCGGGAAGGGGGGGGGCAGCAAAATTGGGTAGTCTCTGGGCAGGGAGTGGTGGAGAAATTGGGTGGCCTTCGGGCCGGTGGGTAGCGAAATTGGGTGGCCACACCCAACTTCCTCCCCGGCCCCATCAGGTTTTGTCCCTGCAAGTGGTTCAAGGTCTTCCTCACTCAAAAGCCAGTCATATCTGACTCTAGGGTGCAGTGCTCATCTCCATATACAGTCAAAGAGCCAGTGCTGCCTGTGTTTGCAGATTTATACATGGCCATATGGCAGGCATGACTAGATCACCCACAACATAGGCTCTGCCGACGGTGTGGTAGCGAAAATTTTTGCGGCCCACCGCTACCTTACCTAGACATACGATCTAAATTTTAATCTATGCCCATCTAAAAAGCAATTTCTTTGGAAACAACTTTTCCACAGGGAAATATTTTTTAACACAACATTTCCTGTAAATGGAACTTTCCTATTTATGGGTGCTTGTCATTAATTGGAATCTAATTGAATGTTTCCAGTTGGTAGTTGGTCATAGAAACTGATATCTACTGGGTAACCCTATAGCACTTAAAATCTCTTAAAGCAAGTTAAATAAATAAATGAGACTAGAGGAATGTGGAAAACCACAGAAAAATACAAGTTTTGTCACTGGATTGACTGACACAAGAAAAATGCTGTGTGGATGGTGAAAAAAGTATCATGAAAATCACTTATTATAAATTATATTGCGGAGAAAAGAAATCTATCTGACAGACACTTTTTTAGCCTGTTAAGTTAAATACTATATTAAATACTAGGCATGTGCAACATTAAACAAATTTGAAAACATGGAATGACACAGAAGGGTTTGTGTGATTGTGGAATGACTATGGAATGGAGCGAGGAGTCCCACAATGAAAAACAGTACCACAAAGGACCTGACATAATCATGTTGGCATTCATAGGGTTAAAAAGACGGTTAGCAATTTGAATAGAAGAAAAGTGAAATCAAAGGTAATACAGTAACAGGAGACTGAACTGCTGACATCAAAGGAGAATGTGATTGACAGCAGAACTGCCAATAAAGCCCAACATCTCCAAGATTTTCATGGAGTATAATGAAGACTGAATGCTAAACCACTGAGGGCTCTGGGGAGAGCTCAAACTTACTCCCACATGTATGTATTGCCTTGCAATCACTCTCCTAACTACTGCACACAGCCAGCTATAATGTAAAAAGAAATAACTTTTTAAAAATACTTTTTGTTTTATTTTATTTCCTGGAATATTCATCTTTTTCTCTGATCTCTTACTCAGGTTAATTTACTAAACTTTACTGGAATATTTATATAACATTAGGATTTTGTGCGTGTGTGCATGCGTGCACATGCAGTATGGGCTCTGAGTGGATAGATCAAACAATTGGAGCACCAATTGTCCATACCTAGGTTGTAGCCATTTGCATTCTTCTGCAGCTTGTGACAATGCAAGTTTTACTGAGGTACAGAAACACATGGATAATGTCATGAGCCCAGAGGAAGCAGATAGGAATTTCTTCTGACGGGTCTGTCAGCTCTCTTGTGTATAGTCTTTTTTTAAAAAAAAATACAAAGTGGATCAAGGAACTTCTGAAAAGGAGTCTTACTTCGTTTTTAAACAGGGCTGTGAGGATGCAGGACCTTATTCTGGATTGGGCTCTCTGCATGTGGTTTGAGAAGATTTAAATTTTTCCTTATGTTGTTTCATCCTTAAATAACCCCAACTATCAGGACTAAGAGTGAGAACCTTCCAGGATCTTCTCTAGTGCTAGAGATCTACATGACGTTGAGAGAGAAAGAGAGAGAGAGCACCTGGTCCAAGTGTGGTGTGGTATATGGAGCAATCTAAACTTGAAAGCATAACCACTACACTAGACTGTCTTTGTGGATAAGAATTCCTGTGGATGAGAAAAGGACTTCAGCGTTCAGCACTTCACTTATCCTGTAAGTAGCAAAAAAAATTGTCAAAGAAAATGAAGCAAAATACAAGAACTCTGCAGAATTGCTTCTCTCCTTCCTAGTTCACATGGTATTTGAAGGTACTGTACTACTCTTTGTTGGAGCATAATCTGACTTGACAATGTACAGTTGGTACATATGAGCATGGAGTTCACAGAGGACTATGTGAAAGTGGGATGGTTTTTATTTTTATTTTTGCTTCTTTGTTATGAGATATGAACAGACGAAGACATCAGTTCTGGAAATGGTCACCGAAGCTGCAATACTCTAGTACGTCTCACTGAAAGCAATGAGAGTTACTTCTGAGAAGACATGTGTAGTGGTTTTTGTTTTTGTTGTTCAGTCGCACAGTCGATTCCGACCCTCCGCGACCCCATGGACCACCGCCTGCCAGGTACCTCTGTCCTCCACCATCCTCCTCAGCCCACCCAGCTCTGTTCCCACTGCATCCACAATACCATCTAGCCATCTCATTTTTGGCCGCCCCCTTTTTCTTTTGGCCTCCACCTTTCCCAGCATCAAGGCCTTCTCAAGTGAATCCTCTCTTCTCATTTGATGTCCAAAGTACTTTAGCTTCATCTTTACAATTTGACCTCCTAAGGAGCAGTCAGGGTTGATTTCTTCTAAGATTGATCTATTTGTTCTCCTCGCTGTCCAGGGGACTCTCAAAACTCTCCTCCAACACCACATCTCAAAGGCATCTATTCTTCTGCGCTCAGCTTTCCTAATGGTCCAGCTCTCACAACCATACATTGCCACCGGGAATACCATTGCTTTGACTATATGAATTTTTGTTTGCAATTTGATGTCTCTACTTTTCACTATGTGTAGTGGTAGATAGTATTTAATTTTTAGCAGGTTGAAAACAATGCAAAAGGGACAGTTGAGTCTTTTAACCTTTTGAAAAATGCTTGCACAGCTGAGTCCAAGATAAGTTAAGGTGAACTGGAGATTTTGCAAGATCAATGTTGCACATGGGGCTATGGTGGCTCAGTGGTTAAGAAGCTTGCCTTGTTAGTTGGAAGGTCAGCAAGTTGTCAGTTCAAGACCCGAGTACTGCATGACGGAATGAGCTCCTGTCTCTGTGCTAGCTCCTGCCAACCTAGCAGATTGAAAGCAAGAAATTGCAAGTACGGTAGATACATAGGGACCACTTCAGTGGGAAAAGATCTTGGAGACTTGAAAGGAGCCTCATCAGGCATCCCCTGAGCGGAGTTCTTCCAGCAAAGCATCCTTTCAATCCAGAATAATTTCTGAAATGAAATTATTATTATAATGGTGTGCATTGGCTCACGGGAGACATTAGGATTGCATATAAGCATGGACAAAGCAATTGTGAAAATGAAGAAAATGATTTCCAAGTGGTTGGTGGAAATTTTTAGCAGGGAAAGGGGCATGCATGAAGATATAGAAAATAATGCAAGACGTTATAGGCAGTGTTAGGAAGCAGATTTTTGTTCCATGAATATCTGTATTGTTATCTTTAGATGGCACAGGGACCCAAAAGTCATATTTTGCTTTGTTCATCTCATGACCAAGCTAGATGTGACACTAAATGCCTTACTGCGTTAAACATGTGTTCTTCTTCGCACCACCAAAAAGACATTCAGCCACAATTAGGAGCATGTTACATAGAGAAGAATGGGTTGATCTTCCCATGCCATGGTCCTCATGAACATGCCCTATCTATCCTAAAAGGTATTACTCAGCAGATAAGGGAAGCTTCCATTGTCATTAATGAAACCTTTGCCATCCTCAGATCTTTTTTAAAAATAATTTTTTATTAAATTTTCAAAGATACAAAAAAGACAAAAGGAAAAAGAAAAATTAAAAATATAAAAAAGAAGTACAAACGAAATACATTCTTAATAATCTAATACATCCCAAATTTGAATTATAGCACAATAAAAAAACATTCTAATACATTATAAAACTCCTCAATATTCATTATTGTATTTTTCTTGTTCTTTTAATATATTCTTCTTATCAAGCTATTTATCATTACACTTATAAATGATGGCTCTTTGGTTGTAAACAGAGATTAGCACTGCCCCTTAGAGGTGAAAATGCCTAACTTTTGAGCAAGGGAAACCTTTACCTCTGTTGGGCTGCTCTGCACCTGGTATCAATTTTTTTTAAATTATATTTTATTATTACAGTGTTACAACAGTTCTTTACCATGATAGCTGACTGCTGAACTGTCACAATGCTATAACAAAGGATTGGTGAGGGGACATTTTCAAGATGTGGGGAATCCTGTAAACTTCATGGGAGAAGAGGCCAAACTATGCCTGCACTCAGAAAAATACAGCAGTTTAGGAATTGGTACAAAATAAAAGACCCCTACCTGGTATTTTAAAATAAACCACATTTTGGAAAGATAATTCACAGCCCAGCTGGACGTCATGTATGCCTTGATATTTGAATCGGTTTTAAGCTTGGCAAAACCAATGCAAGTATAGGACTAATTGCTAATCAAGACACACCCTTAGAAACTGCAGGAGATATGAAAAGTTCATGCTTAAAGAATTTCTCTTTCTACTGATGTGCTATCTGTAATGCACAGTTTGACCCTCTCGTTAGGGAGACATAGATGTTGGAGATGATGACAGTTCTTTGAAGCAGAAAAGAATTTTAAAAGATGATCGTGATCAGAGGGAAAAGATTGAACTCTGGCAGGTGGGGCATAATAGCCAGAAAGTTTATCAAAGGGAAGGAAGCATTTAAGTAAAATGGGGATGAAAGCACTGTACCAGAAGGTTGGCAAAATAATTTCTGGAGAAGCTGGCATAATTCCTGGGATTTTAGAAGCAGCAACAGCCACAAAACCATGTTGATACATCATTATAGTTAGCCAGGAAGTCTACACAGAGTGATTGTTATGAATTCGCCCACTAAGCCTGCTTTTAGGAACTATCCCCATTAAGAGGTATAAAATACCAGCTGATTCTAGACAAGGTCGAGTTCAAAGGGTGAACCATGATGTGAAATGGGGTTGTTACAGTGTGATACCCTTGTTGTTTTCAAAACACCATTTGGAGACTAGCTTGAATACAACTGATGCAAAACACAACTACAGTGGCGTAGTGTGGGTTTTAGCCGCCTGGGGCGTAGGCCAAATTTGCTGCCCCCTTATTCAGGTATTTAAATCCAAAAGGCTCCAAAATTTACAGAAATTCATTGTGAACAATCCGGGCACAAAATAAAACACGGGTAATTGCCACATGACAACTGGTTAGGACGTCCGGGGGCGGTTGTGAAGTCCTGCTGCTATAGTGGCTTTTTGTGCCCTGGCCCGTGGCGGGGCCCAAGACACCAGTGGTGGTGGAGGGTCCCCAGACCCATCCTTGCAGCGGCCTCTTTGCCCTGGCTGCTAGGAAATGGGGGGGGGGCACGTTGGCGGTGAAGTCCTATTTATTGTGAATTTTTGCTGCCCCAAAAAAGTGCCGCAAGGGAGGCCCCGCTCCCACTGCCACTGCCCAACTGGCATTAAATTAAAGCTACACATTACTATTGTATTTCTTATAGTTAGTAAGGTCAGTGTCTTGAATCACGGTAGCTGCTTGAATCCTCCTCAGGTAAACGAATTCTGGCTCACCTTGAGAGAGTCACTCTTTTTCAGATACAGTAATACCTCGGATAACGTTTACCTCCTAAAATCGCATAACATTAAGTAATCTGGGGAGGAGAATTGGATCCAATAACGTTAAGATCTTATGGGATGGATCGGATAACAACCGCTAAAGCCTGTGCGGTTACAATGTATCTCTATGGAGCTTTAACATTATCCAATCCATCCCATAGGATTTTAACATGCATTGGATAACACTAAAAATCGGATAACACCAAGACTTGTGGAACCAATCTTAGCATTATCTGAGGTATTACTATACAGACTAAAATTATTTTTTGGGACTATAGCTTCTAGAAAGACATTGTTGCAGGGTATCCTGTTTTGTAATACAAATGATTTGGTGGGTGCCTTATCTTGAATGAACAATTAAAACACATCAGCTTTATAAAATAATTGCCCCTCATTGAGATGAAAACTACTAGAACTGCATTTTCAGACTTTCCTTGGGGATATGTATATGGGGACTGTTGTGATGAGCATATAGAGCAGGGGTTTCAACCTATGGCCTGTGGGCTGGATCCGGCCTGCAGCACCAAATAATCTGACCCCCACCCTCACTCCAGCTGCCACCACTACTGGAATCAGTCACAGACTCATTTATGGCAATCGTAAATGCATTTACAACAGCTGTAAATGAGTTTGTGGCCGATTCCAGCAGCAGTGGCTGGAGCACCAGTCTGGCCCACCAAATATTTTACAGTGAGTTACCCGGCCCCCGACTTGAAAAGGTTGAGAACCCCTGGTGTAGAGGTTCACATCTTACTACTAGAACTTGTATTTTTATTTGTCTTCACTTGGTCTTAAACTGGAAAACCCAGGGAAGGGGAGCATCAATGCCCTTAGACTGCCCTGGATAAAGGCCTGACAGGGTACAATGTGACAACTGTAAAGATATGTGCCTCCCCCTGTGTCTAGGCCAGACGTGAAACTGCCAAAATCAAGCCACCTTTGGGTGAGTTCATGTTGTAGTTTATTTCACCTGACCTAGAGTGAGGAAGTTTATCTGGCACAAGGTGGCCATTGTCCACAGAGTGGCAAAGAGCCACCTGATTGTGGTTCTAAAGTACCACAGTCTTCAAGGAGGTTCTTTCTGTCTAACCCCAAGATACGTGCCTGATTGCAATGGAGTGGGTTGCTTTAAGAGGAAGTGGTGACAATGTCTAGCTTTGACAGCTTTAAAACAAACTACATAGACTCATGAAGTTTGATTCAGAGGTTATGTGTCATGAAGACCTTCTATTCCCTTCCCATGAGTCTATGCAGTTCCTTTTAAAGCTATCAAATGTAGGCATTGTCACCACTTCCTGTATGACTCTCAATTTCGGTTATTTGAAGTGGAAGAACACTTTTGCTCACATCTTGCTTGTGACTATCCACAGTGTACTGGCTGACCAATGTGCAAAGAAAATGGTGGACTGGTTTGTTCTTTTGCCTGACTCAATGTTAAGTAGATTTTCAAGTGTGTGATGGAGAAATGAGCTGAAAAGCTAAGAACAGAAAATGTTCCTAAAGCTTTTAAAGCAGTTATGTGTTTCCTTTTCTCATTCTATTTGATTTGCTTATAAAAGTTAAAACACTAACTATTAGGGTTAAAAGATTTTAATTGCATTGGTTGTGTCTACTAAAGTGGTTTCTTATGAATGGTGTCACCATGAATATTTCCTAGGTTTTCTTCTCACACTCTATAGAACAGGGATTCTCAATCTGCAGCCTGTGGGCTGGATGTGGCCTGTGGCACCATTTCATGTGTCCCCACCACCACCTCCACCACACCCAGAAGTGCCATGTGGAGGAAGGGGAAAATGGCTGTCTGGCCCCCGAAGCTGTCTGAGGGAGCGTGACCTGGCCCCTGGCTTAAAAAGGTTGATAACTCCTGCTATTGAATAAGGCATTATTTTAAGAGAGGCAAGTGGTTATTCTCCTTTTGCCACATCTATCAGGAGCAAATTCTAAGCAGTTGTTAAATGTCAATCTCAGAACCCATACCTCCTGCTATACTGAAGAAAGCCAAATATATTTGAATGCTAACGGGCACCTCCTATTCTTCATACCCAATTCAGTCTTCAAGATTACTCACATTTGAGACAATCTGGCTTGCAGTGGCCAGTAATTACATTTTTTTTAGTGAAATGTCTTGCAAACTGTTCTCGCAAAGCTCTTTAGTCTTGAGCTGCTTCACATACATTCCTTTACAGAAATTCTTTGCATGCCCTGCAGATAGCTAGACTCAACATCTGGGAGTGTTTTAGAGACAGTCGGTTGATATAAGCCACAATATTATTGTATGTCATGAATGTACCACTGTTTCCATTGATTTGCTATTTGCCATTTACCACCAACTTGCAACTGTACTGTTTGTGAACTATAAATGAATTTTGTTTCTTTCTTGTGACTTGTGTTTCTTTCACCGTTAGATACAACAGACAACTTGGACTATATATCTATACCAGTGATGGCGAATCTTTTAGAGACCAAGTGCCCAAACTTCAACCCCAAACCCACTTATTTATCGCAAAGTGCCAACACGGAAACAGGGGAGGAAGGAAACACTCCCACTGAGCTGCTGGGCAGAAGGACGGGGCGAACTCTGTTCTGGGGGGAGGGAGGAAGCGCTCCCATTGGGCTGCTGAGCAGAGAGGTGGGGTTAACTCTGCTGGGGAGAGGGAGGAAGCAATCACATTAGGCTGCTGAGCAGAGGGGTGGGGCAAACTATGTGCTGGGGTGACTGCATGGAAGCCCACAGAGGGGGCTCCAGGTGCCATCTCTGGCACAGGTGCCATAGGTTCACCACCACTGATCTATACATATACATATACATATACATATACATATACATATACATATACATATACATATACATATACATATACATATACATATACATATACATATACATATATTAGAGTAAGCTGGAAAACCGAAAGATGGGGAGAATCAATGCCCTTAGTTTGCCCTGGATACAGGCCTGACAGGGTGCAATGTGATAGCAGCAAAGATATGTGCCTCCTCCTCCTCCGCCTCCTCCTCCTCCATAGACAAGAGGAAGCATCTTGTTTATTCCAGAGAATGATTAGCTGAATATCCATCTTTGGGTGATGAATGTTTGCATTCGTTTCTTGCAGTAATATACAGTACATGATTTTCTCTGCAGGGAAGCTGTCCAGATTTAGGTAGATAAGTGCCTTCTTTGTTTACCTCAGAATGAATTGTGATGCTTGACTGAATTTGCAGTGTGTCTTGAATTTTTAGCATGGGGCTGATAATCATGAATATTTTCCAGACTGAATCTCAGCATGAATATTACATTTCCATCTTCTTGCTGATTACATGATACTTCTGTGTTGTCTCTCTTTCTCTGTTTTTTAAAAACTGATTAATTTCACAAGAGTCTTAATAATTCTGTAATGTTTGACCTGTAGAATGAGTTTTATGGCCAATCTGAGATATTTCACTAGTCGAAGGAAGAAGAAGATGGTGACCCCTTCTGACCTGAAATCGGCAGCTTATAAAAATAGAAATAAATGCAGCAGATAAAACTAATCCAGGAAACTAAACTGGATATGCATAAAAGACTCAAAAAAATCTAGCAGGTCAAATGCCAGCTGGAACGGAAAGGTATTTGGCACCTGGGACAAAGCAAAGCAAGGTCACCCTTGCTCAAAAGCCAGTCATATCCAGCTCTAGAGTTCAGTGCTCATCTCTGTTTATAGCCAAATAGCCAGCGTTGTCTGAGTCTGCAGACGTTTCTATGGACATTGGCAGACATGCCTCAACATTGGAGTGCACTTCCTACTGAAGTGGTATCTACTTGCAATTTCTTGCTTTCTAGCTGCTAGGTTGACAAGCAGGGCCATAGCCAGGGCACCCCCCCGGGGGGGAAAGACCCCCCCCCCAGCGAACAGCCTGCCCCCCCAACCAGTGATGGGCTGCTACAGGTTCAGACCAGTTTGCCCGAACCGGTAGCAACCTTGCGGAGGGGATCGCTGGGGGTGTGGTAAAACCCCGGGCCAGCGACCGGTTCAGTCGTCTCTCCGGCCACCCTCCGGATGTGTATTTTCAGGCAGCCAAAATGGCTGCCCAGAACTGCGCATGTGTCAAACTTCCATTTGACGCATGTGCACTAAAAAATAGACGTGTGCATGCATCAAATGGAGGTTTGACACATGCACACTAAAAAATAGAAGTATGCATGCATCAAATGGAGGTTTGATACATGTGCAGTTCTGGGCAGCCATTTTGGCTGCCCAGAAAGGGCGCAAGCAGTGCCTGGAGGAGTGGCGGCGGCCTTTCCCTGGTGCACCGCCAGGCCGGGCCAGGCCATTGGCCCGGCCATGCCTGGCCAGGTTAGGCCACACCGCCAGGCCACCGCACCACCGCTGTGCCTGCCTGCCTGCCTGCTGCTCCCCGACCGCAGGGTAAGGTAAGTGACGGGTTTGTGTTTAGGTGGGTGGGTGGGTGGGTTGAGGTGTGTGTGTTTTATGTATTTTGTTTTTGTGTGTATTTAATGTATTTATGTATTATGTGTATATGTATTTATTTTAATTTGTATGTATTTATATGTGTTTATTTGTATTTGTATGTATTTATATGTATGTATTTATATGTATTTAAAAAATATGTATTTTTATTTATTTATTTTTAATTTTTTACTTTGGCTCCACCCACAATGTTATGATGTCATGACATTGGCTCCACCCATGATGTTTGCTCCACCCACGGTGGGGTAGTAAAATTTTTGACAGCCCACCACTGAATCCCCCCCATCAAAAATCCTGGCTATGGCCCTTTTGGCAGGAGCTGGGACAGAGACGGGAGCTCACTCCATCATGCAGCATCCAGGAATCGAACTCTGACCTTCCAGCCAGCGAGTTCAGCATCTGAACTATTTGAGCCACTGCGGAGATAAGGACAAAACAAAACAGGGAGATAAGGGACAAAGCAAAACACCAAAATAAAAACAAAAACAGGGAGATAAAGGGACAGGATTGTCCTGAATATCAGACAGAGTGGCAAGGTTTCTTCAGCTGATTATGAAAAGCAGTATACTGTATTGTCAATGAGTGTATTTATTATTCTTGTTTGTACTGCCACAGAAAAGCAGAGAGGCTTATGGAGTCTTCTGCTTCTAGTGCTGAATAATGCAACCAAGTTTGCTTACTATGGCTATGCACATTAACTTCTCAGTGGGAGAGTACCATTTGCTTCTGGCAGCAAAATGCTTGCCTCTGGCAGGCAATTCTCTGCTCCAGAAATAGGGTGTTCCTTAATATAGCCTCATCCATGGTTAGAGACAGTTGTCCTCATCCCCACTATCCAACCCACTTAGAAAAGAAAAGCTCTGAAATCCAATTAAACATAAGGTTGGTTGGTATCTCTTTTCTTCCCAGAGTCAAGGCCCATCCAAGATATTTGCTGCATTAAAGAGCAGAATCCCACATACCTCCCCGCCCTCCACAATTCCATCTGTAGAAATAACAGGTCTGGCAATTGCAGTTGTGGCCCATGCAGCATCTTGAGTTATGAGGGCAATTTAGGAGGTTTAGAACAAGATGCTGTGGTACTTTTCACACTGGCTCTCAACAGAAGCAAAATAAGCAGGGGACCTAGGAACATTGACCAGGAATCAGTTACCACAGACCCACAACTTCTGCTGCCTGAAGAGCTTAGCTCTCTTTGCCTCTTGGTGGTTGTTGTTCAGTTGCCCAGTTGAGTCCTATCTTTTGTGACCCCATGGACTACTGCACACCAGGCTCCACTGTCCTGTTTTGAAATTTGTTGGGATAGAAAACCCATAATTCTCTCTTCTGGGAGTTCCATGTGGCCTATAGGCACCTAAATATGGTTGATTTGGGATAAATATTTAAGCTGAAAGGCTTTGTGGCTTTTCATCCTAGGCAACAACTCCCTGATCAGAAATTAAGCTGCTCCACTACTGTTTTGTAATTGTGACTGTTTTGTAATTGTAATTGTCTTATGACATGCACTGATGATATTTTGATGTATTTGTTGCTGTTTTGCTGCATTGTATTATGTTGTATTTTTATCGTATTTAATTTTAAATGTATTGTGATATATTGTGATTGCTGTTAGCCATCTTGAGTTGCGTAGCTGAGTGAGTGGCATACAAGTCCAACCAACCAACCAACCAACTGAGAGCTTCTTTTTTGAATAGAGAGCTAGGTAGGGCTATTCCACAAAGCCTTCTAGTTTAGGGTTTTCTTCCAAGTGAGACACACGTAGGCATCTGTAGGACAAATACAACTCCCAGAGTAGAGAATGATAGGATTTGTAGTCCAAAACCCCCAAATGTCCATCCCTAGTGCTAGGCCTTCATAGTTTGCTTGAAAGGGGAAGCCGCAGTGAAATTCAAAGAGTCTTTCTGCCTTTTCCTCTTACTACCAACTCTAAAACATCTAAGAACAAGGGTTATCTTCACCCATTCCAAATATATACCATATATACTCGAGAATAAGCCGACCTGAATATAAGCCGAGGTACTTAATTTTGACCTGAAAGCCCAGGAAAATAGATTGACCTGAGTATAAACTGAGGGTGGGAAACGCAGCAGCTATTAGTCAGTTTCAACAATCAAAATACATGAAAATATGGTAAAATTAATTAAAATTTTGGCACATCTCAATCCAGCACAGTCCTGGGACCCTTGTGGTCATTGATCCAAGTATAAGCCGAGTCCCCATTTTTGGCATCATTTTGGGGGCTAAAAAACTTGGCTTATACTCAAGTATATACGGTATCTCAAATAATGATGCAAAAGTTAGTTAAGTCCTTTAAAGTTGTTTGAGCAAAGTAGAAGTGAAGAATCATATACATTGTGAATTTGATCATTAAACATCATTCTTAGCACCTGCAGTGGCAGTGTAACAATCTCCAATTTGTTGAGACCATTTTTGTTGATCATATTCATGAAGAAACTCATTTTGTTTGGAACAATGATTCGCTATGTAGTTCTTTTGCCTGATTAGTTGTGTTTTCTATCTTTTTTTGTACTTTTATTTTCCAAAAATACTTCCTGCTATAACACATCTGTAAAACTACAGGACAAGCTGTAAGCATTATGGGGGGAAATATGGAATATTGTCTACACACAAGGAGCAATACATCATCACCTAACTATCACAATATAAGAGAGCTGCACTAAAACCTGGCAGGTGTTAAACTCTGTGGAGCATCATAAATATGCAGTTCATTGCACATCAGACTGTGTAAGTAGTGTGGGTAGGTGTTTGTAAAACTTTTGATGGTTGGCTGCAGGCTTCCCAACTCTGCAGGATTCACTCTGGAGAAATCTTCAAATTATACAAGAATTAACAACTAATACAGCAACCTACAACTGAGGTGTATGTTTGTGGAGTGATTTATCATCTGAGCCCTAAAAATGCATGCTGGTTTACAACACCCATGGTAGGTAGGTGAAGTGATGGGATTTGCTTTCTTCTTTTGTTATGACTGCCCCTCCCATTATCTTCAAAGGGTCTGATCCTAGAACTTGACAAGTCAACTGGCAGAGTTTAGATCCAGCAAATCCAAAACACATCCCCAGTGATGGGATGTAACAGGTTCTCACGAGTTCACCAGAACTGGTAGTAACTTTTCCCAGTGTCCCGCAGAACTGGTAGCAGCTTTAGGGGGGAACCACCTTTGGGGCTTACCTTTTCACTGGTGTGCATGCATGCCTCCTTGCTGTCCTCCTAAGCGGGGAGGAGGAAGAGAAGCTGCTAGCCTGAAGCTCCCTATAGCCTGCTCCCCAGGGTAAGTGACTCACCTTTAGATGTGGTGTGTCTGTGTGTATTTTAATGTGTATTTAATACCTTTACCCATATTGACGTACTACCATAGTTCCTAAAAAGGCCTGGTGGCCTGGCTTGGGGTTTTTAAGCAAAGTCTTGGAGTTGCCTCATCAATAAGCTACAACTGTGCTGTTCCAATTGCTGTTCCAGTTGGAGACCCTTAAGGAGTTACAGCTGTTTTACATTTACATTAAGGCATATTAACCTAGAGAACCGGTACGATGACCATATCCATATTGCAACATGGTGCTGCCCAGGCACTTATACTAACAGGTAAGTGATGGGTTTGTGTTTGGGATGGGTGGGTTGATTTATGTTTGGGGTGGGTGGGTAGGTGGGTGTATTTTAATGTAATTTTTATTTTATTTACTTATTTATTTAATTTATATATTTATTGGGTTGTGTTATAGGTGGGTGGGTGGGTTGAGGGGTGTGTGTGTGTGCTTATTTTTATTTTATTATTATTATTTTCTTTGGCCCCACCCATGATGCAATGACATCATGGTGTTAGCTCCGCCCACACTGTGATGACGTCACGGTGGGATAGTAAAATTTTTGACATCCCACCACTGCAAGTCCCTGTCCATCCTGTGTATGGTGGAACCACTGTGTGAAATGGATTTCTTTACAATCCATGTTTTTCTCAGACACATTCTCAACAGCAGACGTTCTTCCTGTTGGTAGATACTGTCTTCATCAACAGAGGCATAATTTCAACAACCAACCAGGGAGCTTAGAATTCCTTTTTGGAGGTGTTGAGGGTTAAAGCAGGTGTTAGTGTAAGCCTACAAGTTAAGGCGCCATAAGAGGTTTCAGTTATAATGTCCTATTGCCAAAATTTCCTAGCTGTGGAAGTTGAAAATTAAGTGGTCTTTGTTCGGTGATTGGTCATCAGATGGGCTTCATTTGCAAGTTGATTTGCCCGTGGGCCAGATCTGTCCTACAGTGCCATTTCATGTGGCCCCTGCCCCTCCATGGGCATTCAAGAAACAAAATGGCCATCCCTTTGAAGCTGTTGGGACAAAATGGCCACCCTATCATGCAGGCAGGGCAAAATGGCCATCCATCCCTCAAAGCTGACCAAGAGAGCATGATCCGGCCCCCTGCTATAGGAAGTAGCATGCATCTACTTCCGCCCAGAGTCGGGTCTTCCCGAGTGGGGCGGGGTATTAAATGCAAACAAATAAATAAATAAAATAATAAATCTCAAACAAAATTATCATGCAAATTTGTTTATATGCAACCCAAGTGCAGACTTGTCAGGCACAGGGGTTGCAATACTTGTGCCTACATCCCAAGACACATTTGGCCATTGCTAAGTGTTGTGTGGTGTGTTGTGTAATGGTTTGTTCCTAGTTTGATGCCAAGTGCTACATTGACATGCTTTCCATAGGAAGTTTCTAATGCTTGACAAAATCCCTAAATGCTCTAGAGGGGAGTTTGCTGTTCATGACATGATATGAGGTCAAATACTATGGTGTCTGGACTGTGATGGCTTAGTGGCTAAGACGCTAAACTAGATGACTGAAAGAAGATGACTGAAAGAAGCCTTGTTAGCCGGAAGGTTGGCAAGTCGGCAGTTCAAGACCTGAGTACTGCATGATGGAATGAGCTCCTGTCTCTGTCCCAGCTCCTGCCAACCTAGCAATTCAAAAGCAAGAAATTGCAAGTGGATAAATAGGTACCACCTTGTTGGGAAAGTAAACAGTGATCCATGCACTCTGGTGCCTAGTCATGCCTGCCACATGTCCATGGAAACGTCTGCAGATGCAGACAGCGCTGGGTCTTTGGCTATAAACAGAGATAAGCACTGAACCCTAGAGTTGGCTATGGCTGGCTTTTGAGCAAGGGTGACCTTACTATGATGTCTTAAGTATTCCTTAGAGGAAAAAAATGCATTCTTGATGGCAATTAAGTGGAAAGTCTGAAGCTACAGACACATATGAAGTACGCAAATCCCTTCATGAAACAAAATAATCCACAAAAAGTAAAATGGGATGAAAAGATAAGTTAATTTTTCTCTTCCAAGAAAAACATTGCTAAAGACAGACCATTAGTTTAAGATAGGGAAAAATAGACAGTACTCTTCAAATGACTAACAAAAGACTAATTTGACACACAGATATCATAGGCTTCTGCAATAAATTAGGGGATGACAAATGCCTTTCACCCCCTCTTTATTTAACATTCAAGTTTTTGAAACATATGATAGGAGCATTATTATCACCACAACAGTGGCAAGACAGGTAAATTAAATGTCTGTAAAAAGACAAGGCATTAAAATTTCTTTTTCCTTCCAGTTCATCTTCTTTCCATCAAAGAATGACACATTGTTATTGGTGAAAACAGTAAGAAACTACTGTATACCATTACTCCCCTCATTAAAAGATGTTTAGAAAATGTGGAGTTTTGTTTTGCATGTAGACCTAGAAGCAGATTAGATCTGATACTTACACATGTCACGTGAAGTACTGTTTGGGCTTCATTTATTGCTCTAAGCAGGTGCAAAAAGAAGCATTAAACAAAAGTTATGGTAGACAAGGATAGGTTTCCCGCTTTGCAGTGGTTTTTGTAAAAAGAAACTTGCCATTTCAGTGAGCGAAAAAGGAAGCTTCTGTACAAATCAATGGTATTATAGTAGGGGAGCAAGGTGACTTAAAAAAAATACAGTGGTACCTCACTTAAAGAGCATAATGTGTTCCACAGGATTGCTCTTTAAGCAAAAAACCATTGTAAGTGACCATTTGTGACTTCTGGTGGGGGGGATTGGAAACCCCGATTTATCTGTTAAGCACGTTTTGGGTCGGTTTTATTTGTTAAGTGACGTGACCATTCAGAGAAAATCCTGCTATTTTGTAACAAAATAAGCCCCATTTTAAATGGTGCTTTTTTGTTATCTTTTTATCTACCTAAATGTGTTTTAGTACTTTCAAAATGGCGATTCCAAATCTGGGGGAGGAAGAAGAATGTAAACAATATGTGCCTCATGGAATTGGAGAAATGGAACTTAATATGTGATTGACATGCCTGCTGCAAGATCATTGGCTTGAATCCCTAAGGGGGAGGGCCAGAGGTGTAACCCAGAGATGCAGACACACACACACACTGGCATTCTCTGGAATGCTGGGAATTCATTCTGCAAAATGTGAGCCCTGAGAAAGGAGGGGGCCGTGGGCTTTCCCTGGATCCCATAGCTTGCTTATTTCTGCTTTGAAATGCTTGCTGATCTTCTGATAGACTGTATCCTGTATTTTACTATGCTTTCAATATATTTCTTGAAGAAACTTGGAGTGGTTATTTGGCCTAACGCTACCTTTTTTACACATATCTGAGGCCTGGGTTGTCCAGCCAGGGAGCTGCAACTCAGAAGAACATTGGGGCCTACTCGAGAGGAAACCTCCTGTTGTTACATCTTTAAGTAAGTTAGTCTCTAAGTTAGGTACTCTTTATGTGAGGTTTTACTGTACTATTTTGCCCCACATACTGTGGTTCAGATCCTGACTGGGCTACTACTTGTGCCTGCTATAAACACACTTCAGGACATGGATCAAATTAAAAAAAATTCCCAGAGAACTACTCTTAGAATTCTCCAGTCACCTACATAGCTGCTTAATGTACAGTTTATTGTCTAGGACAGTGTTTCACAAATGTTGGGGTTGGGACTTCAATTCCCAGAAGCCTAAGTCAATTCCCCAAAGCACTGACCAGCCAATGTACTGACTTAGGCTTCTGGGAATTGAAGTCCCAACCCCAACATTTGGGAAACACTGGTCTAGGACATAATTAAATTGCAACTAGAGTGGGCCCATTGAATCAGTGGAGACTTGGTGAGTCAACATCTCCATTAATTCAGTTGATCTCAGGGGCCTACCTTCGTTGTACTTTCTACTTGAATTCACCCATGACTGGATGGGCTAGTTGGCAAAACCTGGAGAAGTTACTTCTGAGCTGGAGAAGTTAGCATACAGGAAGGCTAACAATTAAAAACCCATAGTAAAAATGGGTAACAGTTGTGTTAACTTATCTTAGAGTAAATAAAACAGAACAGCAAAAAAAGACAAAAAATGTTGTGGCACCTTAAAGACTAACTCCTGTATGAGCATTTGTGGACCAAGTCCACTTCATCAGACATGAGAATGAGGCCTCATGGCACCAATTTATATACACATCAGATACACAGGCACACAGTAATTGGCCGGCCTAATAGTTGTGTTAACTGTTTGTAAGTTCAAAAGTGCTTCTCTGAGTTAAAAACAAGAACTCTCTCTCTTCCACATGGAAGTACACATACTTTTAACTACTTAAGAAAAACTAAGACACTCACAGTGCACTGAAGTCCTTGTGACCTAGACAATTAAAACCCCCAGATATACAGGCATTATATGCTTTGTTTCAATCTGCAAATACTGAGGTACTATTTCACATATTCCAGAACTGAGTAATAAAACTACATGATAAGCTAAATCATCCTCAGGTTGAAGCTGATTTTGGAGGGAAGCTCTTAAGCTAATCTCCCTACTGTAAAATCAGTAATTTAATGATTTAATGCCTCATCCTCAACACAAGTCCCAATGTATTTCAATGAAAAAACACACCACAAATCAAGTGAACTACATTTGTACCTGCATTTTGTCCTTGTGGATTTTTTATCAGTTACCACTAGTCCTATTAAATATTACCTTTTGGGACTACAACTTCAGAGTCTTCCAATAAAAAAAAAAAGCAACAGTCCAAAGACTGGCCAAGAATTATCAAGTCCACCTTTCTGATTAAACAGGAAATGGAAAGCTAAAGGCCATCCCCTGCAGATGTCCATCCAACATTTACTTGAAAGCTTCCAATGAAGGTGTATCCACTCTCTTCCATGGTAGTCTTTCACTGTTGAAAAGCTCTTACTGTTTTATTTATTTATTTATTACATTTGCTACCCCGCCCCAATCGGGTGAACCCGACTCTGAGCGGCTTACATCAAGGTTAAAACATAGAACAATCTACATCATGTTTGGAAGTTCTTCCTAATGTTCAAAATCTCCTTACCATTTGAATTCACTTTTTATAGATCAATGGGCTGGAGCTACAGAAAACAAGCCGGTTCCACGTTCCACATGACATTCCTACATTTAAAGATAACTAGTGTATCCCTCAACCTTTCTTCATAGGTCTGGGTCTCCAGTGGTGGGATTCAGCAGGTTCACACCAGTTCACCATTACCAGTAGCAGAAATTCTGGCTGGCCCGGCCCATCCAAGTTTTGAAATAAAATACAGGTAGTCCTAATTTGGGTGCAACACAGGGCTTTCCCCTTGGCCATGCCCACTATACCACACCCACAGAATAGGTAGTATTTTTTTTTAAATTCCACCACTGCCTTTTACCATTTTAATTGCCCTCCTCTGGAATACGTTGTAGCTTATCTCTACCAAACTGTGAATTTCCAGAACTATCAATATTATTTCTTATGAGGTCTAATCAAGCCTTGTAGAGTGATGCTATTCATTCCCTTGATTTGGACACTATACATCTGTTCATGCAGTTTAATCAATGCTGCATAACCATTTTCTCACTGTTGACTCATATTTATCCAGTGGTCTTGTCATCCTTTCACCTGTACTACTGTATCCACTAAACTTGTGACTTCCTTTGGAAGAAGACAGAGGTAAAGTAGGTGTTCATTGGTTCTGCTTTCTCTCTACAACCTGTTAGTATTTCTCCATCTTCTTCTTGTAGCAGACGTAACACTTCTTTGTAATAATCACTGCATTCTTTTCTAAACGCTTGCAGACCATTTAATGGTCTGTCATAGAACTGTTCCCAGTATCAATGTCAAACTGACTGGTTGGTACTTGCTCAGACCATCTAATTGTGTAGATCCTCATTTTTGTCTTCTTTTTTGAAGACAGGAATGACATTTCTCAACTTTAGTATTCAGATAATTACCTATTCTCCAAGAATTCTGGAATTTTATAGACTGAGGCTTTGCAATTACATCTGCAAGTTCCTTTAGTATCTTTCATCTTGCCCTGTCGACCTGAATTCATTTAAACCAGCTAGGTGTTCATGTACCACCTCTTTGCTTATTTTTAGCACTGCCACCTTTATTCTATTGCATTAGGTTGAACATTTCTTTCCTTTGGAAGAAGACAGAGGTAAAGTAGGTGCTTATCGGTTTTGCTTCCTCTCTGCAACCTGTTAGCATTTCTCCATCTTCTCCTTGCAGCAGACCTAACACTTCTTTGTTCTTTTTCTCACTCTAACTTTTGGGTTATAACACCTTTGGTTTATGTTTAATCTCTCTTGCAAGTCAGAGTTCATTCTGAGCTTTAGTACTCCTGACCCTCCCTCTACAAATAAAATTACTCATTTATACTCTTCTTTGGAGATTTACCCCTCCTTTTGTTTTCTATAAATTCCCCCTTCAAATCTTAGCTCATTTGAAAGCTTCTTGTGAAGTTAGAATTGCCTTAGATGCCTTTGCACTTTTCTTTCTGATATAGATGGTTTGTGACTGTGCCTTTAGTATCTCATCTTGAAGAAACTCCCAGTCCATCATCCCTGTCACATCTTGGATCTTTGCACCTGAGAGACAGCCCATCTCCTGAGATATCCTGTCAGGTGTGCAAATGACTGTGTCTGTCCCTGTCAGGAGGGAGTCATGTACTGCCACCACATGTTTCCTTTTCCTCTAGAGAGTAGGAAGACTCTTTCTATCCATGGATTCCTTCACAGCTGCTTCTGTGTTGTAGGCTATCCCTGTTTTTTATACTGGGAATCACTGTCCATGGAAAAAGACTGCTGCCTTTGCTCCATTGTCTATGGGGAAAGGCTGCTATCAGTTTTTCAACTCCAGCATGCCTCCTGATAGTCCTGATTCTCTGTATCTTCTTTTTCTTCAACAGTCATGTCCAATTCCAAATATTGGCAATCCTTGTGGTGATCAACCATGAAGATTGTACTGGGAACAATAAAATACAGTGGCCTTCCATTTGCCTCCTGTGTTGCAGTGTGACACCCATACCACTGATCCAGTTCCATAAGTCACTTTCTGGTCCTGAGCCTTCATTGGCCCCAGGGCAATGTTGATGAAGCTTCTGTCCTCCACCAAGATTGATTCAAGTGGGATTTGATCCAGTTAGGGACCATCACCCTTCTATGTGGTCTTCAGCATCCAAGGCCATTAGTCCTCAGGGTTGACAGGTTAGTAAACTGCCGCCTAACAATCAACATCAAGTTGTTGGCAGTATGGTCTGCTCTATCACCATAGCAGAATAACCTGGCGAGACTTGTTCTAGTTGCAGCCCAGTAGCCTCTAAGTTTGGGTTTCTGTTTCATTCCTACTCCCAAACAGTATCAAGGCCCATAAATGGTATTCACATGTGTTTTGTACTCATGGAATAGTAAACTCTGGGAATTAGCAACCAGATTTCCTACAGATTTCCTACAGATCTCTTGTTATGTAAGACAAGAATATTGTATGATGACTGCATTGTGAGACTCTAACTCCACTCTAGGAAATTTCATATAGCAATTCCTTTTGTTTTCCAAGTAATGTAGTACATTAGAGCCACACAGGCGGATCAGCTACAGAGAAATGGAAGTTGAATTTCCCTTTGTTACATTTTGTACCCACACATCTCACTATGTTCATTATAGATTTGACTGACACAGAAAATCTATAGTCCCGTCACCAGGGCACACAGCCCTAGTGGATCTGAATGAAGCCAAGCAGGAAGCCATGAGGAAGAGGTAGCTAATTGATCTGCTGCTATTCATTCTTCATCAGTACACTGTCTGCAGAATTCCTCCATGTCATGCACTGGAAGACACAGGATTACAGTCCAAAGTGATAAGCAGGAGCGAAAAGACTGAGACTGTGGCAATCAATCCTGGCGTCATCCACCAAAGCCCCACATACTGAATGGAGCTGAAGCTTTAAAATACCAAGTATTAACACCACTTTTTTTTAAGTCCCAAGCTTTTTTTTAAGTCTCCTGCTGCCAGTTATGAAGGCAGTTCCTTCAGTGAGGAAACAACATATAACATTCACATGAATCCTTTGATATTTGAAATGTGATTGTTTCAGCCATAATTCTAACGCTCAATGATGTTGCAAGACACTCAGTGTCACATTCGGAAATATGTGAGATATTTATTGAATCATAGAAGTTTGGAATTGGGGCACTGAAAGAACATGCTTCCCACAGCCACTATTTTCTTGTCTCAAACAAGTAACCAAAAACCATCCCCTTTGCTCCACCCTAGATATGCTTGGATTTCACATTTTGCTTGTGCTATGGTAACTTGATTACTTGGTTGATCCATGTTTCACACAACAGTTTGACATGGCAAATTGAAGCATCGTCTCCCACTCTTTTGAGATTTTAGCAACCTCTCGCTAGGGTCCAATGGTGTGCAGGGAACTGAGGCCTGTGTTTTTGAAGTTCCTTTAGCCATGTTAAATATGATGACACAACTGGCTTGACTCATGTCAAAGTTTGCCATATTAGGACAATGCACTGGCCTGTGGTTCCAGAACAGAGAGCTCCCCATTCTGGACCACTAGCTGACACCTTTGTGGCATGGTTGAACCTACTGAGGGAATACATTCCCACCACCATAGCTGTTGGATGGCCAGGGTCACCACTGTGTCACGTTAAGGCATGAGGTGGGATTTGCAGCTCATGCTATGAAGCTTAATAAATCCTTGGGGAAAGTAGTAAGAGTCTTTCCACACACAACATTCTTCACCTATATGAATGGATAGTGAGGGAGCTCCTCACCTGTTCTGACCACAGGCCAGTGTATCTATAGGTCTGGGAAACAAATTATTGTTACATGCTGTCAAGTCATCCCGAACTTATGGTGACCCTATGGCTCAGCAATCTTCAGAATGTATTGTCCTCAACAACCCTGCTCAACTCTTGAAAACTGAAGCCAATGGTTCCTTTACAGCCCGTGGGCTGAATTCAGCCCACAGCGCCAAATCATTTTGTACACTAATTGTAATATTATGGATTTCTCGCCAGCTGCTCCCAAATTGTGGAATGCTCCCTTTTATCTTCCTGCCAGCAGTTGAAGACCTATTTCTTTGGGCAGGCTTTTAATAGCCATAACTGAGTCCTGGATGCTGTTAGCTAAGTCAGGGGATGGTCAGATGAGCATAGAGCTTGCTATTGGGTTTATTTTTGATGCAATTTGGTTTGCCGTATTATCTGGCAATCACATGTTTTAGATAAAAGAGATCCATCCAGTGATGGGATGTTACCGGTTCGGACCGGTTCGCCTGAACCGGTAGCACCCCATCAGGAGGGGTCGCCGGGGTTGTGGTAAACCCCCAGGCGACCGATTCGGTTGCCTCTCCAGCCCCCTCCAGAAATGTATTTCCGAGCAGCCAAAATGGCTACCCGGAACTGCGCATGCGTCAAACCTCCGTTTGACGCATGCACAGTTCTATTTTTTAGTGTGCATGCATCAAACAGAGGTTTGACGCATGCACAGACATTTTTATTTTATTTTTATTTTTTGCTCCGGCCATGACATCATGACGTAATTACGTTGGCTACGCCCATGACGTAATGATGTCACGGTGGGGTAGCAGAAAATTTGTCAAACCACCACTGGATCCATCCTGCCCCTTTTCCAAGCTGTTCCACTCGTTTCTGGCATAGTACAAAGGCTCCAGTTTATTTGGTGCCATTGGGAGCTCTCCTGGTTCTATATGGCTGCTTAATTCACTCTCAAATAGAGTTGTAGGCAGCATTCTCTTTGGTGACAACCCTGTGGCATAGGAAGTGGCTTGTGAAAATAGAAAGGATGGCAGATAAACCCTTCCCTCTATTTTCCACTTCTCACAGTTTAAAAATACAGTGGTACCTCGCTTAAAGAGCATAATGCGTTCCACAGGATTGCTTTTAAGCAAGTCTGCTCTTTAAGCAAAACACCATTGTAAGTGACCAATTGTGATTTCTGGTGGGAAGGATTGTGAACCCTGATTTAGTTGTTAAGTGAGGCGACCATTCAGAGAAAATTCTGCTCTTTAAGTGAGTTAGTCTTTAAGCAAGCCACTTTTTACGTGAGGTTTTACTGTATATATATATTTCCCTAAGTGATGCAGTACTAATTCAGATGTGAGCGGATATCCATACTAGGTTAATGGATTGCTATAGCACTATGCCACTTACTAAATTAAACCAAGAAAAGAGAAGTTGTAACAGCCCACAGAATGACAGCCATGATAAAAGGCAGGGAAAGGGGTAGAGGAGGAGGTACTAATAATTGAAAGGGGGAGAAACTGAAGTGATCTAAACTGGTGTCCCCCATGTGAATGGAAGGATTGTTCAAGTGTGAGATAAAATAGATTGCATTGAACACTCTTCTAAATGTAAGCTAGAACACTACAAATTCCTCCCTCTCTAGTCACACTCTAGTTTTGTTTTTAAACTTTCAAATGTTTTTAATAACTTTATTTATTTTAAATTATTGTTATAGTTTAATTGTATTTAATGTGTAATTTATTGTGTTTTTAATTTCACTTCTAATTAATGTGAGCTACCTTGAGTACACTCATAGGGGGAAAGCAACTTAAAATGATACCAAGAACATCTGTCCACCCCACCAGAGTGGACCGGTGAGGCTCTCTAATTGTTCCATCTGCTAGAGAGGTGTGTCTCTCTAGCACCAGAAAGAGGGCCTTCTCAGTTCTGCTCCGGCCCTATGGAACCTCCTGACAATTGAGCTGCATCTCCAGACAGAGTTGCTGCCCTTCAGGAAAGGGTTAAAGACATAGCTGGGAGAGCAGGTGTGGGGCACCAGTGACATGGTAACCCCATTCTGCTGGCTAATTTAGTAGAACACACTCTTTTAGTCTTTTAATGTTTAAACTTTTGTCAGTGGTTTTTAATGGGGTTTTTAAAATAACTTTTAAATTGTGATTGGTTTTATTTTCTGTGAGCCGCCCAGACTCTTCGGAGTTGGACAGCAATACAAATTAGAAAATAAATAAATAAAAATAAATACTAAATAAATAAATAAATCCTTGATCTATTTCTTTAAAAGCCAATCTGGGCAGAGTAGACCATACTGTCAGTGACTCAACACTGAGGGCCAATCTGGGCAGAGTAGACCATACTGTCAGTGACTCAACACTGAGGGCCAAGAGGTGGTTAACTAATCAGACAACCTTGAGGTTTAATGGCTTGGAAAGGGTGATGGTCCCCAAGTGGATTAAATCACACTTGAATCCATCTTGATGGAGAGCAGCAGCTTCATCTATCCAGGGCTGAGGAGGACTTTGTCTGCCAAAAGGGCTCAGGACCAGAAAGTGACTTGCAAAACTGGATCAATGGTATGGGTGTCATGCTACGATGTGGATGGCAGATGAAAGGCCATTGCATTATATTCTCAGGACAGTCTTCATGACTGATCGCCATGAGGATCGCCAATATTCAGATTCAGACACAGCAGAAGATTTCTTTAAAAGGATCTGGCAATTATGTTTACACACACAGGCAACCATCTCACACACATGAGATACGACGTTGGGATGAGAATATGGCTTCTACAAGATTTAAGATTAGTAGAATTTGTTGATCTGTCAGGGAACCAGTGCAATTCTCATGCACACAAGGAGATGAGAGAAAATTGGAGTATCTTGTGCTTGGCTTATTTCCATGAAACAAATGGGAGAGTTGTCATATCTACACACTAACATTTCTAAACACATTTCCCTCTGCTAGTTTGAAGCCTGATTTCCCCCAACAGTATGTCACCCTCAAATTTAAAGATGAAAATCAAAGGCAATGTGCAAAAAATAATAATTGTACATTTTCTTATTTGGAAAAAAATACAAATGAGACAACATTTTACCTCCTGCATCAGTAAAAGACAATAGCCACCTCCTGTTTTGAAAGAGTTTCTTCCCATTTCCTTGTAGGTGATGTTTTCCATGTCACAGTAAGACTGATATCCATCTGCTTTCCAATCCAATTTATTCTGCCCTTGCTATAAACAACTTCTTTGTAGTTCTCACAAAGTTTAAAAAACAAGCTATATAAGGATTGTAAAGCAGATACACGCTCATTTAAAAAAAAGAAGAAAAAGAAATAAAGCTTGCCCAATGGTGCCATGAGTAGACTTAAAGGCATTTATACTGGGCTTGTAAGATCAAAACTCAAAATATAAAATGAAGGTTTGTGAGGTCTGTTTGGAAGTGTGTTAAAATAGCAAATGATGTGTGTGTGGAGGGGGAAGATAGTTTTTCACTCTGTTTTGTTTTTGTGATGCTTGCAAGCAACTAGGAATCCTTCCTTAAAATAAACATTCGCTTTAAAAGAGAGAATTTACTTTGGGGATCCAAACAGTGGTGGGTTGTCAAAATCTTTGCTACCCCACCGTGATGTCATTACGTCGTGGGCATAGACGATGTCATGACGTCGTGGGTGGAGCAAACAAAATAAAAAAATAAAAATGTCTGCACATGCGTCAAACCTCCGTTTGACGCATGCGTAGTTCTATTTTTTAGTGTGCATGCGTCAAACCTCTATTTGATGCATGCACACTAAAATATAGAACTGCGCATGTGTCAAATGGAGGTTTGATGCATGCACAGACATTTTGGCTGCCTGGAAATATATTTCTGTAGGGGACCGGAGAGGCCGTCCAGGGGTTTACCACCACCCCTGGTGACCCCTCCTGATGGAGTGCTACTGGTTCAGGCAAACCGGTCTGAACTGGTAACATCCCTTCACTGGATCCCAAACCAGCAGTGCCATTAAGAAGAGAACCTTTGGGAAGCTGACAAAAACAAATAAGTGAAAAGTTGGAAAGCGCCTCATAGGCTGCAATTCTATGCGCACACTTATGAGTAGTAAATATCATTGAAATCCAGTGCAACTTACTTCTCGATAAACATGCCTGCAAACTTTAGGAGCTATATGACAAATCTTTGGTCTTGGGGTTCAGCTGTGCATGTTCGTCGCTTCATGTCTACAATGCATTTGTGAAGGAACCACCATCATTTATCTTCCCACCAACCTGGTGAAAGAGAGAATGAACGCCCCAAAGCGCATTTTGTAGTTTAGTAGGGACTTTAATCTGGGGCTCCAATGGATGACCTAGACTACTACATTATGCCAGATCTCAGTATGCATTTATAATAGTCTCTTCCGATCTTCAATACCCAGGATGAGATTATTCAGTTTTAACAGGTGAGACATGGGAAAGGTTTGAGGGTATATACTTTAATGTCTGTTTGGATTATTATTTTTTACATTTTCTAGCAGTTGCACATTATGGTGCTTTATTTACATATTAAAATACCTCTAAAGAAGACAAGACTTTCAGGGAAAGACAATAATGCTGGGAAAGGTGGAAGGCAGCAGGATGGCCAAAGGCAAGATGGATTGATTTGCTAAGGGAAGCCACAAACTATTACTTGCAGAAGTTGAGCAGGTCTGTTGATGACAAAACATTTTGGAGATACAGTATCTCATTCATAGGGTCACCATATGTCGGAGACAACGTAAAAGCATATAACAACAAGATCCTGAGATGGCATAGCAGAGCTGGACCGAATACCTATTGGATTAAATTGCAGATCTAGTGTAAACATTTCTTCTTCTTCTTCTTCTTCTTCTTCTTCTTCTTCTTCTTCTTCTTCTTCTTCTTCTTCTTCTTCTTCTTCTTCTTCTTCTTCTTCTTCTTCTTCTTCTTCTTCTTCTTCTTCTTCTTCTTCTTCTTCTTCTTCTTCTTCTTCTTCTTCTTCTTCTTCTTCTTCTTCTTCTTCTTCTTCTTCTTCTTCTTCTTCTTCTTCTTCTTCTTCTTCTTCTTCTTCTTCTTCTTCTTCTTCTTCTTCTTCTTCTTCTTCTTCTTCTTCTTCTTCTTCTTCTTCTTCTTCTTCTTCTTCTTCTTCTTCTTCTTCTTCTTCTTCTTCTTCTTCTTCTTCTTCTTCTTCTTCTTCTTCTTCTTCTTCTTCTTCTTCTTCTTCTTCTTCTTCTTCTTCTTCTTCAGTAAGCTGTATCAGTAAGCTGTATCAGCCATGAAGACTGTCCTGAGAATATAATGCAGTGGTCTTCCACAACCTCCTGCATTGCAGCATGACCCCTGTACCACTGATCCAGTTCTGCGAGTCACTTTCTGGTCCTGAGCCCTTTTGGCACACAAAGTCCCTATCAGCCCCAGGCCAATCTTGATGAAACTGCTGCCTCCCATCAAGAGGGATTCAAGTGGGATTTAATCACTCGGGCACCATCACCAACAGCTCCCAAGGCTGTTAATCCTCAGGGTTCTTAGGTTAGTTAACCACCACCTGACCCTGGGCGTTGAATCGCTGGCAGTATGGTCTACTCTATTACCATAGCAGGATAACCTGACCAGACTTTTTCTGAGGCTATTATTGACCCTTCTCTTTCAGTCTGGTGGGGGACACATTCTTTTCAAAGAAAATTACAAAGGAGGAGAAATTTTGAAGACATTCTTCTGGGTGAGCTTCAGGATTCTGGCACTTACATTATTGATGAGTTTGCTGAGGAGTTTGTTGTGTGCTCTCTACTTCATTGTACGATAACACCTAGAGCAGTTAGTATGCCACCCTGCCCAGCTTCCCACATTTCAGGTTAAAGGCCAGAGAAAGCTGCTATAAGATAGCGCCTTTCAGTTCAGTAAGCGCTGGCAAGCCAGGGAAGTCAAGGGATGGAGAGATGTGTAATAGGATGCTCTGCTACTTTGCAGTGTTATGGAAAGTTTGAAAGTGGAATCAAAATAAATTCTAAGAGGCCTCTTTCATGATGATGTAAAACTTATGGGAAATTGAAGGGACAAATTTTGCTCCAGCTTCTTTCTGCAGTAGATTATTTCTGTTTTGAACAATACAGTCGCGCTCATTCCTTTTTACTCTTCTGCTCTCCATAAATTCTTACTTCATTTAATTTGATCTCCTAGCTCTAATTAACTCCTTTTGGATTATAACTAGTGGAACATATTTGAGCTTGCTTCTTTCCAGAGCATAGGGAGTTTCCATTTCTTTGGACTCCAGTGCCTAGAATCCCCTGGCAAGCAAGCTGGCTTGAGATGTTCTGAGAGTTGCAATCCAGGAGAATAATTTTTCTCCATCTCTGTTGATTTCAAACTTCTCCCTTGGCACTTATCTCATCATAACTTCCATTCAAACTCCAGAATCCAGACCAAGGCCAGCATTATCAGAGCTTGAGTGAAGCAACCGACTCAGGCAATAGACTCTTGAGTGTCAAAGGTAAATGTCTCCCTTGCTTGAAAGCCAGTTGTATCTGATTCTAGGGTTCAGTGCTCATCTCTGTTTATAGCCAAAGAGCCAGCACTGTCTGTGTCTGCAGACATTTCTGTGGACATGTGGCAGGCATGCTTCAATACTGGAGTGCATAGAATGCTGTTTACCTTCCTACCGAAGTTGTCCCTGTTTATTTACTTGCAGTTTCTTGCTTTCCAACTGCTAGGTTGGTAGGAGCTGGGACAGAGACAGGAGCTCACTCCGTCATGCAGTCCCCGGGAATCGAACTCTGACCTTCCAGTCAATAAGTTCGGTGTCTTAACCACTTGAGCCACTGCAGTCACAAAAAGGCAGCAAATTCTTAGTGATATAAATAAGATTGTTTTATCTTCCTACGCAGGGAGGGGGAGAGGGTTATCTGGAAAGATCTATATCTTGTGACAAAACAACTTGCCTCATTCAGGATACTGCTTACCTTAACATGGACGGATGAAGGTGAGGAGTAATTTACTGCTGTGCCTCAGGCAGCAAAATGTCAGGAGGAAGATCTTTCCAAGAAACCATATCCTTTAAAAATGGTTTTCCTCAGCATTAAAGTTGGGCTAGGGTTATTGGAATTGTCTACCTTTGCAGTATATAGATAAGAAACTATATACAGTCAAACCTCGCATAAAGAGTGCCTCGCTTAGAGAGTAACTCGCTTAAAGAGCAGAATTTTCGCTTAACAAATAAAACCAACCAAAAACTTGCTTAACAAATAAATCGGGGTTCGCAATCCCACCCCTCCACACACAAATGGTCACTTACAATGGTGTTTCACTTAAAGAGCAAACTCGCTTAAAGAGCAATCCTGTGGAACGCATTATGCTCTTTAAGCGAGGTACAACTGTATATATATGTATATAAAATAAGATTACTTTGATTACAAATGTTAATATTTTTATTGCTGCTGAATGAGCCGCGAGCAAAACAAAATGGGGAAATGGAGAGTGAAGAAAAGCCCCCCCCCCCAAAGTTCTAAAATATCATCTCAGTTCAATCCAATATCTAAAATAAAGAATACGAATTACAAAAGAGAAAAAAGGAAGCCTGTTAATTTTCATCTGACATACGGTAAAATGAAAGGACAGTTCTAAGAATAAGGTGTTTCACGGCTTTGTCTGGGGATCCATAGAAAAATATAAATGTCCTTAGAGCTTTTCTTTATTCCTACTTTATGGCGTGCCCCAGCCAGCTGTCTAAAATTATACAATATATAATCCCTCTGTGGTTTGATTGAATCCAAGGTAGTGATTTAAAGCATAGCTATGCCTCAGGTTAGAAAAGCACATTTTCTTTATAGCAAAATTCTGGAAGGATCGGTCCATGCAAGTTCCATGGATCAAGTGCATCAAAGCAAGGCCCATTAACTCACCCTTCCCTAGCCTGACACCCTCTGAATATGATGGACTACAATTTCCATCATTCCCAGTCCACATGCTTGCTGAGGATAATGGTATTACAGTCTAAAACACCCAGAGGGTGTCAGGAAGAGGGAGGTTATACTGTTTTGCAGTGATAAGGAGATCATGAACTGCAAGTCTGCTTTATAAGCAGCATGAACAGCCAAAAAAATAATAATACTCCAAACTGGGGAAAGAATGCATGAAAGTGGGGGGCAAAGTTACATGTCCTGGGGGGAAAGCTATGGAAATATATGGCAGCGTTTTGTGCATGTGCGGGGACATTTTACTTCTGTTTCCGGTGGGAGGAACCACGTGACCAGCCTGCGCAGACATGTGACTGGCCCACGCAGTGGTGGGTTGTCAAAATCTTTGCTACCCCACCGTGACGTCATCGACTTCGTGGGTGAAGCAAAAATATATATAAAAAATTAAAAATGTCTGTGCATTCGTCAAACCTCCGTTTGATGCACGTGCAGTTCTTTTTTTTAGTGTGCATGCATCAAACCTCTTTTGATGCATGTGATTGTGCGCTAAAAAATAGAACTGTGCATACGCAGGTTTGGTGCTTGCGCAGTTCCGGGCAGCCATTTTGGCTGCCCAGAAAAACATTTTTGGAGGGGGCCAGAGAGGCGACCGAAATGGTCGCCCGGGTTTTACCACCACCCCCAGCAACCCCTCCTGATGGGGTGCTACCGGTTCGGGCGAACCGGTCCGAACCAGTAACATCACATCACTGGGGCCGCGGTGCAAAAAGTTTGGGAACTCTTGCTCTAAGGCAGTGTTTTCAACCTTTGGTTTTTGGACCTGGATTCCCAGAAGCCTAAGTCAATTCCCCAAAGCATTGATCAGCCAATGTACTGACTTAGGCTTCTGGGAATTGAAGTTCCCCTGTGGGGCCTGGGCCCCATGTTGGAAACCACTGCTCCAAGGGAAGCCACAAACTACAATTTGCAGGAGGAGAACAGAGCTGGCAAGGACAGGGCATTTTGGAGATCTCTCGTTCATAGGGTTGCATTCATGCATTCTTTCCACTTTCATGCATTCTTTCCACAGTTTGGAGTAATGGTTGTTTTGTTGTTTTTTGCTGTTCATGCTGCTTATAAAACAGGCTTGCAGCTCATGATCTTATCACTGCAGAGACGATTTTATGGGTCAGAGATGATTTTATGGCACATAACAATAATACCAACAACAACAATAAACTCATTGAAATAAATGAGTTTAAAGCTGTAGACATGTACACACACAGCACTGAACTCAACAGTGCCTATTTCTTCTTAGATAGCTATAGAGGGGCAAGCAAGTCGTTCTTGAATTGTAGCTTTCACTAGCCTTAGCCAGCATTGTCAACGAACAGCAATATTGGAATTGATGCCCAACAGCATCTGGGTGGGGTGGAGGTCATAGCTGCCAACTTTGTTCCAAAAGTATACTTAATTCTAGATTATATTGAGGCCTGTGGAATCTATTTTTAATAACCACTGAAGTCTTTTCTCCGTATGTAAAAAAATTCTCGTCACTACAGGGGGCATACTTATCGCATGTTAAAAAGCACTCGCAGTGTAGTAAATTGAACATGGAAGGGAGCGAAAATTAATTTGGAAAAGAAAAACAGCAATTAGGTTGGTTCTCCTTTAAGAACTGAGGAATAAGGAGATCAAAGCCCAGTCCCTCAACATCATGCGGAAGGCCTCTCAACCTTCAAACTTCCCAGCCCCTTTGAACATAAAAGCTGTGTGTCAGGCTTGGCAACATACGGAAGTAGTAGATGATGGTCAGTCCCAGTGTGTGTCCCCTACTGTGAACAAAGGGAAAGGAAATTGGATGCACGAGTGCACACCTGCTCATAAAACAGTACCTGAAAGTTCCATCAAAGATATGATTGGAAGAAAGAGAGACGGGAGAACTAGTTTCCTTATGCCTGCCACTCGTGACTTTTGCAAGAACTTTTGTGGGTTTTTATGCTCTGGAGGAATTAGTTTGAAGAAGGCCCACAGACTTGGATGCTCAAATGAGCTTCATTGTGTTGATAGAATTCAGAGTAAGGTGCGATGCTGGCATCCCTGTGGCAGAACACTTCTGAGACGGTGCCTTTGAAACGAGAGACTTCTAGAGAATGTCAATGCACTTCTCGCCCTTCGAGACAAATATTCAATATTTACTCTATTAGGAGAATTGTTATGCTACCTCAGATTTCTAGAGGGGAAGAAAAATCTCAGGGTCAGGGCCCCGGAGGAGGAAAAGTCTGCTTGTTGTATGTGAGATGGGTATAAAGCCTGAGCATTCAACCCCCACTCATTTCCATCTGGCACCAGGACTCAACTAATCAGGAAAACGTTTTGTTTTTTTAATGTGTCTTATGCTCATGTAGGGACTGCAGTGGTTCAAGTGGTTAAGATGCTGAAATTGACGGCTGGAAGGTCGGCAGGTCAAGACCTGAGTGCTGCATGAGGGAGGGAGCTCCTGTCTCTGTCCCAGCTCCTGCCAACCTAGCAGTTTGAACGCAAGAAATTGTGAAGTAGATAAATAGGGACAACTTCGTTGGGAAGGTAAACTGCGTTCCATCCACTCTGGTGTCGAAGCATGCCTGCCACATGTCCACGGAAACGTCTGCAGACACAGACAGTGCTGGCTCTTTGTAAACAGAGAGGAGAACTGAACCCTAGAGTTGGATACAACTGGCTTTCGAGCAAGGGTGGCCTTTACCACTGCTTGTGGAATTGTGGGTATTGGGACATCAAAGGGGGTGGTTATGATAGTACCAGAAAGCCAGCAGTACAGTAAACTCAGAACTTTATTCAGGAACTATATACATTAGAAAAACTAACCTTTGCTGGCCCTTTCTTTCACTGACCTGCACCTTTCACGCTTTAAGACAGATGCAAACAAATTAGAGCAGGCAGAGAGAAGGGCAACAAGGATGATCAGAGGACTGGAAACCAAGCCCTATGAGGAAGGACTGGAGAAACTGGGCATGTTTATCCATGAGAAAAGGAGACTAAGATATACCTGGAAAATGGTCACAAAGAAGAGAGATTAAATCCAGTGATGGAATGTTACCTGTTCGGACCGGTTCGCCTGAACTGGTAGCATCCATCAGGAGGGGGTCGCCGGGATGGTGGTAAACCCCCGGGCGGCCAGTTCAGTCGCCTCTCCGCCCCCCTCTGGATATTTATTTCCAGGCAGCCAAAATGTCATCTCACAATAATATTAATGCAACACAAGGTCATGAGTGAAGTAGGGGAACTGGGTACGTATACTTGGAGCCATCATGCCATTGGCAACATGGCAGGGAATACAAATTCAGTCAGTTCATATAAAAGCACAACCCCTGCTTCAATTTATTCATATCCCTATATAAAATATCAGAACAATTTATGTCATTTCTTCATTTATTTATCAGTGAAAACCATGCCTCATCAGTGTGGGAAGAAGGAAGGAGGCTCAGATTAGGTAAAGGTAAAAGTCACCCTTGCTCGAAAGCCAGTCGTATCTGACTGTAGGGTTCAGTGCTCATCTCTGTTTATAGTCAAAGAGCCAGCGCTGTCTGCATCTGCAGATGATTCCGTGGACATGTGACAGTCATACCTCAACACTGGAGTGCATGGAACACTATTTACCTTCCCACCAAAGTGGTACCTATTTATCTGCTTGCAAATTCTTGCTTTCAAACTGCTAGGTTGGCAGGAGAGGCTCAGCTTAGCCTTTCTCTATTTGATTGTCAAAATGAGCAAGAGGGATTTAATTTAATTTAATTTTTTTATTTCTACCCCACCCAATCAGGGGGACCCGACTCAGGGCAGTTTACAATAGAAAGTATAAACACAAGTATAAACACAGGTAATCTTACAAATAATACAATAGTTTCATCACATTCAGATGAATTGAGAAAACAGACTGGGTTGGCCGATTGCTTGCTAAGAAAAACTAAATAAGCACCCTGAATTCTACTGGTTTGGAAGGCATGTTCATGAAAATATAGCACAGAAATATGATTAGAACCATATTTTATGCCTGATTAAGTAAAAGTCCTTAAGATTGACATGCTCCTCTGAGGTAATCTTCATGTGATGCCTTGTCAGCAAAATAAGTGAAGACTGAAGTTTGCAATGGAAGTTCATGTCACTTCTAATTCCCAGTGATGTTATTGTTCTGCATCCCTAAAGGTTCCATTCAGCTTATGCACACAGCAAAGTGCAGTGGTGCGTGTGCAGTGAATAAATGTAACTGAGCTACTTCAGTATTTCCTAGTGATCATTAACATTGGGTAGAACCCCCTGCAAAAGTTGGACTGGTTTTGCTTTCCCTCCAGACAACAATTTAAAAGGCCAACATGGATGATCAGAGAAATGGAAACCAACCAATATGAGGAAAGGCTGAAGGAACTGGGCATGTTTAGCTTTGACAAAAGGCGATTGAGAGGGGATATGATAGCACTCTTCATATACAGTAATACCTCAGTTAGGGTTTGCATCGCATAACGCTAACATCAGATAACGTCAGGAATTTGAGGCAAACATTTGCATCGCACAATATTCATATAACGTTTTGCGATGCAAATGTTTGCCTCAAATTCCCCATTGATCTCTGCCCCAAAGCCTGCAGGGCTGAAGACCGGATCTGCAGGCTTTGGGGCAGAGATCTCCATTCAGATCGGCAGCTTGGTTGGGGGGAGAGGGCGTGTGCGGCCATTCTCCCCCCAACCAAACCAGCAATATGATCACACACTGGGACTGCTGGGGTGTTGGGGGAGAAACCATGCACACGCATTATCTCTCCCCCAACACCCCAGCTGACCTAGGTGATCGCTGGAACTGCCGGGATGTTGGGGGAGAGATCGTGCACCCACAATCGCTCCCCCAACACCCCAGCTGTCCTAGCCAATCGCTGGGACTGCAGGGGTGTTGGGGGAGAGATCATGCGCGTGGACAATCTCTCCCCCAACATCCCAGCTGTCCTAGGTGATGGCTGGGACTGCCGGGGTGTTGGGGGAGAGATCATGCGCATGCACGGCTTCTCCCCCAACACCCCAGCAGTCCCAGGCAATTGCTTGGGACAGCTGGGGTTTTGGGGAAGAGACCCCCCTGCCTGGCTTGCTAAGGGGCTTAGCTATCCAGGTGGGGGGGGGGTTCTTAAGAGAGGCTGGGGAAAGGGTCCCAAGCCTCTCTTAAGAAGCCCCCCCCTGACCTGGATTGCTAAGCCCTTTAACAATCCAGACAGAGGTTTCTGAAAAGAAGGTAGGAAAAGGTTTTCCTACCTTCTTTTCAGAAACCCTCCCCCTACCTGGCTTGCTAAGGGGCTTAGCTATCCGGGGGGGGGGGGCGCTCTTCTTAAGAGAGGCTGGGGAAAGGGACCCAAGCCTCTCTTAAGAAGAGCCCCCCAACCTGGATCGCTAAGCCCTTTAGTAATCCAGACGGAGGTTTCTGAAAAGAAGGTAGGAAAACTTTTTCCTACCTTCTTTTCAGAACCCCCCCCCCCCCCGCCTGCTAAGGAAACCAGATCACACACACACCCCTGTTCTCTTTCCTCTTTGGAAAGGGAACAGGGCTTTTTAAAAACATTGTGCGATCAATGCATCACACAACATTAAAAACCAGATAACGTTATGACTTGTGGAACCAAGTCATAACGTTATCCGATGTACTAGTGTACTTGAAACATAAGCATAAAGAGGAAGGGGGAAATCTGTTCTTCAACATCCCAAAGTGCAGGACACATAATAATGGGCTGAAACTACAGGAAGTCAGATATAGGCTGAATATCAGGAACAACTCCTTAAAAGTTAGAACAGTACAACACTGGAGCCAACTGCCTTGAGAGTTGATGAGCACTCCAACAATGGAACAATTATACTGGACTGACCTCAATACAAAGCTTTCCCTAAAACAGCTAATATCTGTAAATGTATCTCCTTTTCTTTTAGAAACTTTGTTGTGCTCTGTATTTTGTACTATTTATAATAGTAGAAGGGGGGCCACCTGTAGTCCTCCAGGTTTTATTTAACTCTCGTCTCCCACCAGCTCCAGTCAATACGTCCAATAGCTTGGGTGATGAGTTCTGTGGTGAAATAACACTAGGAGGATCTTGGGTTGCACAACCCAATTACTGTATATGCTGGCGTATAAGACTACTTTCCCCCCTGAAAAACATGCCTCCAAGTGGGGGGGGGGTCGTCTTATACACCGGGTGCACTTCAGTTGAGATAGACATAGCTGCCCATAGTGGCCTCCCGATGCTCACCCGGTGCCCATAGTGGCCTCCCGATGCCTGCCTGGTGCCCATAGTGGCCTCCCGATGCCCACCCACCTCATTCTACATACCATCCAGTATCGCATGGTATCCAGCGTGGCTGCGGCGAGCATCATCAGCGAGACAGGGGTGCCAGCCTTTTTGGCATGCCCGGCCCGTTCTGCTCGGAGGGAAGCAGCGGTGCTCCGCCCCGCCCCTTGTCTACGCAGAGCTCGCACATGCGCACTTGCACACTAGTCCCAGCCACAGGAAGATGTTGAAATCAAATCTGATGTTCTTTTATGTTTTATTTGGTGTGTGGAAGGTGTGCGGAAGAGGGGGTAGTCTTATACGGCGAGTATATAACAAACTCTATATTCTGAGTGGAAATGTTCGAGGATTGTCTTATACGCCCAGTCATCTTATACGCCGGCATATAAGGTATTTATCTATCTAATCACCTACCCATCCACAAACATAAACACAAAGTGTTAACATGTTGCTACATGATCAAGAAAACAGGAAACATGGATATGTAAACAGAAAGGAACTTGGGGCCATTCCTTGCTTGAGCCAAATTAGTGCCAGTAATAATTTAAAGGAAGGCAACTTGGTGGGGGTGAAACAAAATGTTTGTGTGCGGAATGGTTTTTGAAATTGTGAATGGAACATCCTTCTTAAGCATCCCTTGTGATGGAAGAACAATTTGCTCATGGAGGCTGAAAGTGAATAAATGTCTGACTTAATCTTGTTGAATCCTCCCCATAATGCTCTTCCTTGTTTGCTTCAGATCTTAATGCCTTGGCATCATTTGATTACATCTGCAAACCTGAATACCTTGCTATGAAATATTAAATACAATCATAAAACAGAACCTTCGAATTTTCCATCCATGCTACTATAATTCATTTCCTTCCACTACCTGTCTTTGCACTAGCTACCAGTCTAGAAGAAGTCTAGTCCCTATATAATGACAGATTTCTTCAGGAGCTGTTAAGGGGGGATTTTGTAAGAAACATTTTGAAAATTCAAGCATAATGTCTATCAGAAGGGCTTCACATTTACCCATTGTGCCAATCAAGATTGGTTGATGTCCTTTTGTTGCACTTCAGTCCAACTGCTGCAAACTGATGAACAATGTCAAAAGAGTAGTGCTCAGTTGAACCATTTATGCACCTCATTACTTTCACACTCATTCGGGCTGAAGTTGAGTGGACAACTTTTAACATAACTCATTCATTCATTTGGGGGTACACAGAAAGAGCCTCATCAAAAATTGTGGTATTTCTGAACCACAATCAGGCATACTGTGGGCAACAGCAACTTTGTTGTGCTGACTAATCTTTCTCACACTAGGTTAGGCGAAAGGAACTACAGAACGAATTCACCAAAAGGTGCCTTTGTTTTGGCAGTTTAAAATCTGACCTAGACGTAGGAGGAGGAGGAGGAGGAGGAGGAGGAGGAGGAGGAGGAGGAGGAGGAGGAGAAGAAGAAGAAGAAGAAGAAGAAGAAGAAGAAGAAGAAGAAGAAATCCTTTGTTAGTTGATTAGTCGGCTGAGCATGCCAAGTTAAAATGTAGCAAAATACATTAACACAACTTGGTTTTACAAACTGGTGCCCTGGCCACTACTTTAACGCAACACTTGTCCATACCTGCATTTTTGAGTCACATTTGAGTACTTTACAAAAGGATCGCATGGAATACATAGACCACATCCAATCATCTGACATCATGTGGACAGATTTACTGCTAGCCATTAACACCCCCTATCATGATTTTTTGAGATGAGATTTATATTTGGTAAATAATCATAGTGAAGAGAAGAAAATCACAGTAAGGCATTGTGTGATTGCAATTACTGTGTCAGGCTGGCTGGCATAAGTAATTGGTAATTGATTTCAGTAAGTAGGACACTAAAGATTAATAGCTACACTGTGACGAGAAGAATCATGAGGGGCCAATGCCTCAGCTTGATGTGGACTAGAAAACTGGTGGTAAGCTTTCCCACAGCGATGAGGTGAACATCAGTGCCTAGACAGAGAGAAGCCTTGAACCTCAGCAGCAACAGCTAAGGCATTTCTTCAGTATTAACTCAGAGGATCTAATGTCACCCACACTGTTACTGGCTCTGCTTCCCAGAACCCCCAGAGTGTCCCTTAGAAGTTGAATGCTTAAAGGCTCAGTCTGACCAAGGCTGACCTTGTGCAACCTGTGAGATATAGCAAGTTCAGTGCCTGAGGTGAGAAATGACACAAGAATGGAGGTCATAATCTCAAAACGAATCCCTTCTTCATTTCTTTGTTGCATAATAACACTCCAGGTTCTTTTGCTTCTGTATGCAATTAACCAGAGCAGCAAGTGCACCGTGTCTATGGAATTCCATCGGCTCATTATGAAACTTTGCTCTGTTGACTATCAAGCACATTTATTTTACCTGTTAGTGTATGTATAAATCTGGAAAGCATCTAATTTTACCTTCCTTCAGCATACATCCAGTATTTTAACAGTAACACAAAGTATATTCTTCTGTCTTGCATGTCAATAAACTTTGTAAAAATGTGGCTGTAGACATGCAGACATATCGACACGAGCATTTTAAATAATGCAAAACAGAGTACTAGTTGGCTAATGCAGAGAGAAAACATTAAATCTCTAGACTAGGAAGAGAAATTATGGAACTGCAAAGGGTGGAAGTACATGTTTTGTACTTTATCTAATACCGGGGTGAGCATGCTCCTGAGTTGTACACTTATCTTAGAAATTTCCCTCACATCCATATGACATGCTTCTTATCTCATCTTGTGTCTTTCTGTAAACTCTTGCTTTATTTTTATGCTACTTTGTTCTAGGACAGAATTTAGCATTATGGCACTTTTTGAGTAATTTAGTACTAATGCAACAGTACTAATGCCTTGGAAGTGTTTGCAAAAGACACAGTGCTGATAATGGTGTTGTGCCTACTCAAATGGCCTGTTTCTCCTTCAGATGCTGTTTTTCAAAACCCAACTTTGGTTCCTGCCTAGGCTGCTGTAGCTTGCCCGATTCGGAAGCCTCCAGATGACACTGATGCGTGATATTGCATCTTGGTGTGATGTGGATCCCTTCCCACATTAATCTGTTGCCAGGGTCTTTTCAGAAGCCAAGGAATTGCTCAGCTGTCACCCAAATGCAGTAACAACCCAGGCAGAAAAAGAAGGAGACAGAAAAGGCAAGGGGGAGGTTGGAGTCAAGAACAACGAAAGTTCAGTGGATATTGGTAAGTGCTGAAGCAATGAAACTCTTTATCATCAGACAGGTAACAGAAGTCCCAATAAACCCCATGTTCTCCTATCACAAAGTGACAAAACAGAGATAAGATAAGGTAGAATAAATACTGCATCTGGAAGATCCCTTACTTAGGCTTCAAGTTGAGTTCAGGTGAGTATTGTCAAAGCTATGCAGGTATTAGCCCAAATAAATCTCACAGTTTCTTAGGGTTGTAGACTAAAGGGCTAATTCAGTGGTTTTGTGGGATCACTGGGCATTAAAATGTATCATAACATACAGTACTCACATCCATGTGCTTATCAAGTCCCTTCATTCTAGGCAAGGATAACCAAACTGGCGTAAAGGAACAGCACCAGCTCAGAGAATTATGGCTGGAGGACTCTGGAAACTTTGCTTTAAAACCCCCAACACATTTCCAAGCTCCATGTAAGTTATAGACTGCAAAGCACAGTAAAACATCATTAACTACATGTCAAATGATGTCCTACAACATTATTTTTAAAAAAGAAAAGAAAGCCAAATTTGTTTAATGATTTTTAAACCACAGTATATGCTTTGGAAATGGACATCACGGTGCAATAGGCAAAAGGGCACATAATGAGGCCTCTAAATGCATGTCTAATTGTCTCTGAGTAAATTTTATTTTGTTTTAGTGGGGGGAAATCTTTTAAAAAGCCACTTTGAAGTATATTGATCTCAAGTCTGATTTGACTTTGGATACTTTCAAATAAAAAAATCGTTCTCTCACTCCAGTAGCCATTAGAAAAATAGTTCCCAAACTTACTTACTTACTTACTTACTTACTTGCCTCCTCTTCTACCTTACAGTGTACAGCAGGGGTTCCCAAAGTACAGCCCATAGGCTGGATCTGGCCCATCGCACCTAATAATCCAACCTGTGCAGTTCCTAGAATTCCTGACCACTAGGCATGCTGGGTGGGAAAATCTGGGAATTAGAGTCCAGAAATGTCCCCGTGTCAGTCTATAGCAAAAGTATCATGAAGTCTTGTGGTGCCTTAGAAACTCAAATATTTTGTCTGGCAAGTGCCTTGGTGAACACTTTCCCACTTTCAAAGATTACAAACCCAAAAAATATTGCCTATATCTTTTGAGAAACATTGACCCCACCAAAAATAGTGCCATTTGTATAATGCTTCTGAAGAAAAGAAATATTAGGTAAAGGTCACCCTTGCTCGAATGCCGGTCGTATCCGTCTCTTGGGTTATGTGGTCATCTCCATTTACAGCCAAAGAAGCAGCACTGGCTGCATCTGTAGACACTTCCATGGTCATGTGGCAGGCATCGGAGTGCACAGAAGGTTGTTTACCTTCCCACCAAATTACCTACTTATCTACTTGCAATGTCTTGTTTTCACACTTGTAGGTTGGCAGGAGCTGGGATGGAGCCAGGAGTTCACTCTGTCATGTAGTACTCGGGTCTTGAACTGCTGACCTGCCAACCCTCCAATCATCAAGTTCAGTGTCTTAACCACTCAGCCACCGCAGTCCCTATTTGTATAATGCTTCTGAGGAAAAGACATATTATATTCAAGGAGGTTCAATGGGTTGTGGTGCTAAATAAAGGGAACATGTAGTCTGAACTAAGTTGTAGCAAGATGCAGGAAAATTTAATTACCTGAATAGCTTAAGTAGAAGAGATACTTTATGACAACTACAACATGAAGGCATATAAATTAAAGCAGAATGCAATGGCAGAAATCAGTTCTTGTAATTCTCCTAAAGAGGGTATAAAATACTCCGTGTTTATTACCATCTTTGTAGGAAGTCGTTCGTGCAACATCTGTAGTATTCTTTGGGTCCTAGACCTGTATTGACAGGCTTAGTTCTATAACAAGTTATTTAGACAGGTCATTTATATTGTGAATGCTTCTTTCTCTTTATAGACCTAGAATTCAGGATATTTTATTTATTTATTTTCCAGGGAAGAGCCTTTAGGGTGCCCTTTAGTCATGTTGCTCCACTGCAGTCTTTTAAGTTATGAGCAAACATAAAATGACTACAGCAGTGCCAAAATCTATACAATGCATCATTTTTAATCCACCCTTGTAGCTGTTATGAAAACAGAAATTGTGTTGGGAACCCACAGTGGTAGATGATGAATGGTCCCTGCTTCTTTTGTATTCAGTCCATGACCACATTGCTGTGATTAAAGTTAATTGACACTGGGAAGACAGGTGCAAACAAATCATTATTACTTAATAACCATGAGATCTTTCATAACACAAAAGATTTTATCATAGATGACCTATTGTTAAACTTTGTTCCATTATTGTAAAAAGCAAAAAGACTCAGGAGATACCAACATTCAAAGACCAATAAAGCTCATCAGATTTGATCAGCCGTACATACTTATAACCCAAGGTCGATGGTCAACAAACAGCTATAGTCTACAGCAGTGATGGCTAACCTTGGCACTCCAGCTGTTTGCCATCATGGTCATTGGTCAACAGCCTTGGCCAAAGGTCTAAAATTGGTGTTTGAATCATCATCATCATCATCATCATCATCATCTTCTTCTTCTTCTTCTTCTTCTTCTTCTTCTTCTTCTTCTTCTTCTTCTTCTTCTTCTTCTTCTTCTTCTTCTTCTTCTTCTTCTTCTTCCCCCCTATCAGGTGTCAAGGGAAATTCAAGGTTCTTGTTCTGGAACTTCTAACAGCCTCTGGTGGTGTTATTTGGTGTTCTTGTAATATTTCTTTGATGTTATCTCTCCACCTTCCTTTGAGTCTGCCTTGTGGTCTTTGTCTTTCTCCTTTTTCCACATATCCCTTGTAAAGTATAAAATTCCAAGACATTTTCTCCAAATGGGCAATCCACTTTATTTGTTGTCTCTGTATGTAGTGAAAGACTGGTTTTGTTCTAATTCTTTCTCTTACAACCTCATTCCTGATTTTATCCCTTCTAGTCACTCCAGCAGCCTTCCTCAGACATCTCATTTCTTGGTGACCAACTTTTGTTTATGATTTGTAGACTTTCAAAGTCCAATTCCCTTTCTTCGTGTTGTGAGAGGTGGTAACAGTTCCAGTTAAGGGATTACCTTAGCGGTCCTGTGGCACAAGGACCACAGGACACTAAGGTAGCCATGAAGGCCAGCCTGGATTACTCAGAAAAGATCTGGCCAAAGAGGCTCTGGTGATGTTGTGACATTTCCAGCAAACCGGCAACAAATAACCCATTGCTACAAAACTACAAAAGAGATGAATGTGAATCACAGCAATGAAATTACTGTACCTTCATTTCTTTCCCCCCAACTGTTTGTTTGGTTACATTAATAAAAAATAGATTAGCAAAGGACCAAATGAGAATTGAGCCAGTGAATGATTAGCTATTAATGAGCTGATGACTCCTGTACAGTAATACCTCGGATAACGTTTGCATCAGATAACGCTAAAACTGCATAACATAAAGCAATGGGGGGGGGGGAATTGCATCCTATGGGATGCATTGAATAACATTCGCTAAAGCCTGTCCCAGTTACAACGTATCTCTGTGGAGTTTTAACGTTATCCAATGCATCCCATAGGATTTTAAGATGCATCAGATAACATTAAAAATTAGATAACACTAAGACTTGTGGAGCCAAGTTTTACCGTTATCCGAGGTTTTACTGTACCTGCAAAATCAGTGCAGAAGACTGGAATTTTTCAGCTCTACATGACAAATGCATTTCTCCTCAAATGCTAGTTGCTAATTGTAATTAATTAAATGGGGCCTTTGATTGTGCTGACTAGGATTATAATGGTTAGGTGTTGCATGTGCTAATCTGGAGAGGAAGAAGAAGCATGCTTATACTAGTGTGTGAGTAAACAGTAGAATGATGTAGTGAAATATGTTCCTGGATTGGCCAGGCTAGGCCAGACCAGGTCAGAAAACATAGCTAGATATGCCATTCTTGTTTTATTCTGGGAAAGGGGGAAAGTAAAAATGTTTCTTTTTCATATTTTGTACCTAATCTTGAACTCTGAGCTATTTTTCTTTTAAATAAAAGTAATCTTGAAATAGAAGACGTTGTACTTATTATATAGAGCATAAACTGGTGGGAGGTTTCCAGTTCCTTTATTTCTTTATTGGCAATGCTACATTTTGCTAATTCGCACTGCATCTCCTACCTTATCTGGCTGGTTTGTAAGCATAAACAGTCAGTGATTGAAACCTATCGCAGATTTCTTTAGCCAGGAGCAGAACGCAGGTACTCTGAAGCAACACAAAGGTTTATGTGGACTCTCTGAATGGATGCAAGTCTCTGGCAGGTGAAACAAGTCCTATTATACTGGGCTAAGTGGGTGTGTTGTCACTTACACTAATTGTAGTTAAAGCTGGACCCTTTGCAGGTAACAAAACAAAAACAAACTTTAACTGTAACCCAGGAAGATACTGTAATATGCAACTTTTGCATAGAGTTTGTGAAATTTTCCTTTTTTTGGACTGCAGCTGCCCCAATTCACTGATCAATATGACTAATACTTGGAATTCAGCTTGGAATGTATCCTGATGAATTTGAGCTCATGTTCATATTTTTACATTGGAAGTGTTTTTCTCCAGAGATGAAATGAGTTTCCATCACACACAAAAATATTCAGTTTCCTAAATGTACCTCTGGGCCTTTTAAATATCACTCAGAGGATCATAAACTTTGATTAATGCAGATTGTCCATCTAGAGCTTCATGAAGATGAAAATAGAGTGATGTGCCTCTCCACCAATTGCTAATCTTTAAATCCTGTATCTTCTTCATATAAAGCAAGGTTGATGTTTCTTTGACCCACCATTGTAGTTTCAGCTCTGGGTTGTATTAAATAAGAAACAAGTTTCTCTCATGGATGTAAAGATTTTATTTCAGCCTTTCGTTTTGACTTGCATAATTTCTAACAGCTTGACTTTTGTAGAAACGCAATTGCCTATTGGTTCCTGTGTCTTCCTCACTTTAAAGATTGCACATTAATATCCTGCCTTACTTTTCTTCCATTTTAAAATCTACTTACTGTATATACTTGAGTAGAAGTCTAGTTTTTTAGCTCCCAAAATGAGATCCAAAAAAGGGACTCGATTTATACTCGGGTCAACAACCCCGAGGGTCCCCAAACCACGGTGGTGCAAATTCAAACATACATTTAAAAAAAAAAACACTGACACTACCATAAAAACTCAAAAAACATACCCACACAAATGTCTGAATAAATTAATTTTACCGTATTTTCATGTATTTTAATTACTGAAACTCACTAGCAGCTGCTGCATTTTCCACCCCCGACTTATACTCAGTCTCAGGTCAATCTATTTTCCTACTCTTAGAGGTCCAAATTAGGTACCTCAACTTGTATTCAGGACGACTTATAATCGAGTATATACAGTACTAAAATTGAGACCATTAGGCTTGATGAGGCAGTCACCTCAGTAGGTAATAACTACACAGATTCCCCTGCTGCCACTGCTGCCCTAATGAGCCACATTGGTGTGGAGAGTCATTTCTCTGGGCTGCTCTTTCAAGCCACTTATTTCAGTAATGCCTGGGTCCTCCATATCCTCCTCACATCACGGGTGCAGAACTGAGAAAGGACAAGATGGCAGGGGCAATGCAAGACCCGGAGGTGTTAGTGACATTGCCACACACTACCAGTGGTGAAAGAGAAGGATGTAACCATGGCAGTTGCAATGGTTCCAGTAGATGGTACTGTGCAGAACAGTCTGTTTTTATAATACCTGCTTCTGGGTTAGGTGCTTTTAGAACCGAACCACTGGGGGAAATGCCCAAGAAAATCACCTCTGTGCAATAAACTTCTTATCTATCATGAGAAGAATTGAGAAACTTTGTCAATTGCCTGTGCTATGGCTCTGAGGAGCCACCACAGTGTGGCATTGTTAAAATAGATGGCTCAGTATAGAGTTGGCTTCTCAAAGCTTCCACATAGCTGCTAGCTCCTTCTTTTCTGTCTTCATTGGTGGTGTGCAGAAGTGCCTCAGACCACTGATGCCTTGTCCCTTTAGTTCAGTTCTCAACCTTTTAAAGCTGGGGCTGGGTCATGCTGCCTCAGACAGCTTCAGGGGGTGGACTACCATTTTGCCCTTCCTCATCACATGGCACTTCCTGGTATGGTGGAGGTGGTGGCGGGACACATGAAATGGCACCGTGGGCCACATCTGGCCCACAGGCCACAGTTTGAAAATCCCTGCTTTAGTCTTTCTTCTTCCCTTTTCTAGTCATATGCTATAAGGGGAGCGTGCAAGTGTTGTACTCATCTGTTGTTCTTACAGTGAGAGGTTGCTCCTCCTGCTCTAGCACAACATTATGTGCTCTCTGTGTGTAGGATTGCCATAAGTCCCATTTTTCCAGGATTTTCCCGGGTTCAAGTTGTCCTGTCTGGTTCAAGGAAAAACATGTAAAAGTCCCGGGACGGAGCAAGAAATGCCCATGTCTACCGAGGATTCCTTCTTCACGTGATCGCAAAGCATTAAATGCATAGAGCCAACATTCCTAGATAGGAAGAGAACCCTGTGGATAGGAAGTGAAGTGTCATCTCTCACAAAGGACCTCTTTCAAAACAAGTCCCTTCCTGTCTCCTGCTTTTCTCCTTCTGGAGGGAAACGGGGACTCCAAGGGCTGCATATCCGTTCCAGGCCTCTTTTTAGAGCTTTCTTCCAAGCGTTCCTCATGGGGGTTTGATGGTGAGTCCAACTCAATGGGGGGTGATGGGGAGGATGGGGGTGACCTCAGGGAGAAGAAGGGCAATTTCAAGAGTGGCCCAAATTTTTTTATTCAAAAATAAATGAACAGCCTCTTGACTACAGTTTATTTTAGACCAACAGAGGATGCCCACCCTGGATGGGGATTCCACAGGGTCTTAGAGTTTGAAGAATACAGTGATGTTACATGGCTGTCCCGGTTTGGCGGGAGAAAATTATGGCAGCCCTATCTGAGTGTGCATGTATGCATGGTGATGGTGGTGGTGGAAGACAGCAGAGTGGATGGCCACCTGATTCTATCCAGGTATGCATGCATGTACCATCTTTTGCTTCCTGCCTTACATTTGAGATACTTCTGACTATTGTGAATGTTCCTTTTAAGGCAACAATATTAAATACCATGCCATGACCACAAACTAGAATGGTAGACTAATGAGCAGAATTCAGCAGAAGGTTCAGCACTGGAACCTTCCACCAGGAATATGGAATGTATTGCGGCTTTTTACCCCTGTGGAATAGAAGTCTCTGTGGAAGCTGAAACACTTTTTTGTTGGTGATAAAGTGTGTCAATAACTGCCAGTGAGGGATCCCCAAGTTATTCTGTGAAACAATTAAAATCCAAAAATGCTTTAGTATTAAAAAAAAACTTTTAAAAGACTTTTGCTGTGTAGTTTGTTTAAGGTCAAAGCTAATTAAAACACACAACAGAAATGATGCATAAGCAATGAAATTCATTCATTACCCAACCTGCAGTAATTGATTTGCTGCAAACAGGCTCTCCAGTGGAAATATTCTGGAGTTTCTCATTAATGGATTTGGTTTTGTTTTGTTTCTTTTTTAAAAAAAATTATGGCTGCATTGATAACAAAATAACTTACTCTTTGAAATTCTCCAATTTCTGAACAAGTAATTTTGTTTTGGCCTTTTAGTCATACACAGCTTCAACCTGTTTTGATTTATTTTTCAGCTAATGTTATACCATCCATCCCTTTCTTTAAAATGCTTGGGGCAACATCCACAGGAGTATTTCTAAAAGAATCTAAACAGAGATTGGAATAATTACCTTTTCTTGTTAGAATGTCCAAAATCTGCTAGTCAGGATAACCAATGGCTCTTTTGGCTAGGAGCTGTAGTTCCAAAAAAACATATGTCCATAATCCGATTTTATGAAGAAAGTAGATGGCTAGATGGTACTGTAGACACAATGGGCACAGAGCTGAGCGAGTTGAGGAGGATGGTGGAGGACAGAAGTGCCTGGCAGACAGTGGTCCATGGGGTCACAAAGGGTCAGAATCGACTGTGTGACTGAACAACAACAAAAGACTGGGAAATGACAGGTTGCCCAAAGACAGATGGCAAGCTGGCCAATGAGCATCATCACCTCTAAGACTGATTTGAACCCAGTTCCACAATCCAAAAAAGACACTTTTTTTCTAGTGCCTAGGATGTTGGACTGGCTTACTAAACATACCTAGTCATGCTTAGAGCAAACCATTTGAAACCTGTACAGCGTGCAAGCCAGGTTGCATTGATATCAGTGGATCTGTGGCTGAGTGAATCTGTATCCAACCAAAAGCTGGTTCACACTGACTTCCCTTAATTTTTTGGTCCTTGGTTTATGAATAAAATACATAAAGCCTGGAAGGCTGGTTGTTACTGAAGAGTTATAACCATGGATACCGCAGTTATTAACTTTTATTCTCCTTCTTCATAAGCACATCACTGATGCTGATGCAATGCTGCTGAGAAAGAAAACATAAAGGGATGTATGTGCATATACATGTTAGTGTGTGTTCATCTGTAAGAGTACACAGGCACAGCCCCCAACCCAGAGTCCATCATTGAAAACCACTCTTTGGGTCAAAACTCTTGTTCATTCTATATCAAGGTTGTCACACCAGTCATTAAGCAAGCAGGAACAAGTAGAACTCTTGTCCAGTGGCTAAACTGTTGTAGTGCAGCAAAATCTGTGATCACAATTTGAGTTTAATCCTGAAGGGTCTTAAGGATGACTCAGCTTTCCATCCTTCCAAGTTGGTAAAATGAGTACCCAGCATTTTTAGGGCAAAATGGTAATTCCCTTATGAACCACCCAGAGACTGCATGAAGCATTATGAGGCAGTATATAGTGTACATTATTCAAGAAGCAAGGACAGAATATGGAATGATGGAGTGGTTTGGAATAGGAAAAGGAGTAAGACAAGGCTTCATTTCATCACCCTGCTTATTCAGCTTATACACCGAGCACATAATGCATAATGCAGGGTTGGATGAATCACAAGTTGGGATCAAAATTTCTGGGAGAAAGATCAACAACAAGATGTGCAGATGATACCACCCTAATGGCAGAAAGTGAGGAAGACTTAAAGAAGCTGCTGCTTAGGTTGAAAGAAGAGAGTGCAAAAGCTGGCTTGAGACCCAACATCAAGAAAACCAAGATAATGGCAACAGAGCCTATCAGTCCCTGGAAAATAGATGGGGAAGAAGTAGAAGCAGTGACAGATTTTACTTTCTTAGGTTCCAAGATCACTGCAGATGGTGATTGCAGCCATGAAATAAAAAGGCAACTGATTCTTGGGATGAAAGCGATGAGAAACCTGGGGAACATAGTCAAAAGTAGAGACATCACTTTGCAAACCAAAATTCGCATAGTCAAAGCAATGATATTCCTGGTGGTAATGTATGGCTGTGAGAGCTAGACCATTAGGAAAGTTGAGCGCAGAAGAATAGATGTCTCTGAGATGTGGTGTTGGAGGAGAGTTTTGAGAGTCCCCTGGACAGCGAGGAAAACAAATAGGTTGGTTTTAGAAGAAACCAACCCTAACTGCTCCCTAGAAGGTCAAATAGTAAAGATGAAGCTAAAGTACTTTGGACATCAAATAAGAAGAGAGGATTCACTTGAGAAAGCTTTGATGCTGGGAAAGGTGGGGGGCAAAAGAAGAGGGGGTGGCCAAAAATGAGATGGCTAAATGGTATTGTAGATGCAATGGGCACAGAGCTGGGCAGGCTGAGGAGGATGGTGGAAGACAGAGGTGCCTGGGGGCAATGGCACATAGGGTTGCAAAGGGTTGGAATCAACTATGCAACTGAACAACGACAAATATAGTGTGTATTGTTTACTTAATATAGTTAGGAATAAGATTGAGAATTAACAGATTAATGTTCTAAATGCACAGGAAAATATTATATTAGGTTTAGACCCCTTTGTTGTATCTCAGGCAGGGGAATAAGATTTTATTATATATAGATATATGAAGTTAATAGATCTTTCTCTCTCTCATTTTTATTGGAAGGGTTTCTGTTCTGCTGTAGCAAAATCAGATATTGTCCTTCTTTAGGTACACTCTGCGGACAGTATGAAATATAGGAGAGATAGAAGAAGCAGGCACTGTCTTGGGGAAGGCTGCAGGAATGCTGTTTGCACCAATTCAAGCAGCTTCTACTGAGCGGAGTGGGAGTTGGAAAGAGAGAAGACAGCTACAACCGTCTCATGACACCCATCTGCCTTGTTCACACTGATACTATGAAACCGCAGCAGGCTGCAGTACAAGGAGGTGGGAGAGGTGAGAAAGATATGCATGAACCTCAGACATGTTCCAGTGATATCGTTATGCAAGCCAGCCAAGGCAGCCCCTCATAGCTACTTTACACACCTCCTTTTTCTAGAATGGCTAAGAAAACCCAAATCAACGGTTACTGCGTCTCTAAAGAGTTCAAAGAATGTCCCCCTATCTGTATGTTACTCAAACTAGGCAACAGTCATCCCTCAAAGCCACGCAGGAAAACAGAAATAAAAACATTATTTAAAAACAGATTAAAATATCATTTCTAAAAATTCATTTTGCAAGACAACACTCTTTAAAAACAGATTAAGAAGAACTCAGAGGTCAAATTCCTCAAATATCCTTGGCTCTTTATGTACCTGAGCAACAAGCCAGGCTAGAGATAGCACTTGTTTTGGACAAGGCACAATTCTACCAGTCTTCCTCCCATGACATTTTCAGAACTAATAATTCATCGGTGAAGTGGAAGTACAGGAGAATAGAACAAAGCAGTTCTTTTCTGTTGCAGTTTACCATATCATTAAAAAATTAACCACAACCACAACACAGGACCAGCTCTCCCATTAGGCAGAGTGAGGCAGTTACCTCAGATAATGGAAGCTAAGAACAGTACAGAGCCATAGCAAGAGGCCTTGCATGTCACACAGCCTATGCTAGGCACCTTCAACTAGACTGCTGAATTTAGCTGTGCTGGAGGACACTATCCTGCCTGCACCACTGAAACTCCACCTTTGCCTGACCTAGTGTGAGAAAGATTAGCTGGCAACACAAGGTGGCTGTTACCAGGATATGCCTGATTGTGGTTCAAAAATAGCACAGTCTTGGAGGAGGCTCTTTCTGTGTACCTCTAGAACAGCTCTAAAGGCACCTAAATGAATTCCCTCTCATTGTATTCAATGAGAGGGAATTCTGTTTCAAGGCTTATAGCTTCTACTTTTCTTTCAAGTTCTATGTGGAGAGGGGAGGGAGAGTGAGCAAATAGCTCCCTCCACACTTCCATCCTGCTGGCAAAAACCTGGCAGAGCTTTTGGATAGAGGGAAGTACTCTGTAATCACAAACGGTTTGCTCCTTTAATATAGAAACATTGTCTTTGAAATAAAAGAAAAGAAAACCCATTGTGAATCTCTCTCTTTTGAGGCTCCAAAGCACGATTGTTTTGTTTTTTAATTGAATCTTCAGCAGGAATTAACTACCAATGAAACTTCTACATAAAGCTGGAATGTGACTGCTTTGATCCATTCAGTTGAGCTTTGAAGACTTTTTCATTCCCTTGTTCCTACGAAATGCTCACCACACCCCCATGTTGCTATTTTTTTTTTTGCCCTACTAATGTGAACAACACACAAGTCATTCATTTGTGTCTCTTGCGTGTGGGCTTGCAAAGATGTGCTTGAAGTTAAGGGCTTCTGCTTTTCTTTTCTTTTTGTCCCTGCATGTCTGTACAAATACAATAATCTCATATATAAATATAATTGTCTCAAATGAATACTGCTGAGCAAAGCGTTAGAAAAGAGTGCACTACCTAAAACCACACATCAAGGCTGAGCGAACACAAATAACAAGCTGTTCTGGAAATTGTGGTCTTGCAAGAAAATAAAAACTGAGCTAAGGTTAGGATTTCAATTTTCCACTGTGCTACATTCATAGTCCTTTCCCATCTCTTTTTGAAAGATGTTATAGATACATGCCTCTAAAAAGGAGAAAGAACCTGTTGCCCTCTAGACATTGGAACCATGATTCCAATATGCTTCTTCAGGGTTCATTTTGGCAGTGATGGCTGAAAGCTGGAGTTCAGAAACACTTGGAGGTCTATATGTTTAATTTGAAATAAATAAATAAATAAATAAATAAATAAATAAAAGGCAAAGGTCTCCCTTGCATGAAAGCCAGTTATATCCGAGTCTAGGATGTGGTGTTCATCCCTGTTTACAGCCAAAAGAGCCAGCACTATCTGCATCTGCAGATGTTTCTATAGTCATGTAGCAGGCATGACTAGATATCATGCCTTGGTCACCTCCAGACTTGATTATTGTAATGCGCTCTACATGGGGCTGCCCTTGGTGACCATTCGGAGGCTGCAGCTGGTTCAGAATGCGGCAGCTCGGGTAATGATAGTGTTACCTGAAATTTTGGATAAAGCATCATAATTGATCAAAACGTTTATTAAACTGCCTCATGTTATAGCATACACACACAGACTCCATATGGCAGGGGAAGAGAGGACGTGACAAGTCACACACACCTGGCAAGGTACAAAGGTTAACTGGAGTTCACCCTGGGGACCACTTAACTTAAAACTTTTCTCTTTACTTAAGTACCAGGCATTTACTTAATCTGTTCCTGTCCATCCAAGCAGCTTCACACCACATTAAGCTGATGTAAACGCCATTGGCTGAAGATGGACTGGCCGGTCCTGCCTTCCAGAAGAACAAAAGAATTGCCTGCCTGTGTTTGCTCAATGTAATCCTGCTGAACCAGTTTCTGTATGACTGAATTCCCCTACCTTTTGCTTCATGTTTACATGTAATTAAAACATGTTAATTGCATTTCCTCTTCCCCTCTGCAAATTCCTGTGGAACCTCAAATGTTCATACTGTTTTAGCTTACCAGCAATGTAAAGATCTCTGATTTTTTTTGTTAACTTATGCTAATTTCCTTACCTCTTCCCAGTTTCAGCCCCCTCCCCTTGCATGCAGAGTTAGTTTAGATAGAATAGTTAAATACCCTTCCAGGTGGGTGGGGGCCATCTTCTGTTCACCAAATTTTGTGAGCAGAGATCACGAGGGGGTTTTTTCCTCAGAACGGTTGCGGGAAGGTTAGCTATTTAGAATTATAGGTCTGGCCAGACTATATGCCTGAATAGGCTTCCCTTTGCTTTTGCTCCCAATAAACCATATTTTGTTTTGACTGAAAAACCTGCCTCGTTGTAAGTTCTTGGGATTTTCTAACACCTCTGCAAGAGAAACGTACCTGGGCCCCAAATTTTTGGGTAACAATGGAGTGTGGGCGTTATGCTTGGGCCTCACCACTGCTCCGGGAGCTGCACTGGTTACCAGTATGCCTCCGGGTGCAATTCAAGGTGCTGGTTATTACCTTTAAAGCCCTATATGGTAGTGGGCCAGGATACCTAAGAGACCGCGTCACCCTAAGAATGTCTGCCCGTCCCACTAGGGCAGATCGAAGAGGCTCTCTTGTGACTCCATCTGCTAGGGAGGCTCGTCTTACGAGCACTAGGAAGAGGGCCTTCTCCGTGTCCGCCCCGGCCCTTTGGAACCTCCTTCCGACAGAGCTGCGCCTGCAGACGGAGCTCCTCCCCTTTCGAAAGGGATTAAAGACCTGGCTGGCAGGTCAAGTGTGGGGACACAACAATAATGTAGGTTCCCACCCAGGATGGCTAATTTAAGGGTAGCCATCCCCCCCCACCACCTGGTATTTGTACCTGTTATCACTTGTTTCTATCTGTTTTTTAATGTTTTAATGTTTTAAATTTTTTATGAACTCATGAATTTTTAATGTTTTATAATATTGTGTGTGCATAGACTACCCATTGCGGTAATGTACTTTGTAAGCCTCCCAGAGTCGGGTCTTCCCGAGTGGGGCGGGGTATTAAATGCGAACAAACAAATAAATAAATAAATCAGAGTGCATGGAATGCCGTTAGCTTCCCATCAAAGTGGTACCTACTTATCTTCTTGCAATTTCTTGTTTTCAAACTGCTAGGTTGTCAGAAGCTGGGACAAAGACAGGAGCTCACTCTGTCACGCAGCACTCAGGTCTGGAACTGCTCACTTGGTGACCTTCCAACTTCTCATGTTTTCTACCACTACCTAAATTTATTTGGCTTTATGAATTGTTAGATAGCTCAGTGGTTTTGACATTTGTGGTTGGGTGTTTCATCTCCCTGTTAGATGAAAATTGGGGTCCCCATCATCATCATCATCATCATCATCATCATCATCATCATCATCATCATCATCATCATCATCATCATGTAGTGGACCAGGATACTTAAGAGACCGCATTGTCCCAAGGACATCTGTCCGTCCCACCAGAGCGGACCGGAGAGGCTCTCTGGTTGTGCAATCGGTCAGAGAGGCGCACCTCTCTGGCACTAGAAGGAGGGCCTTCTCTGTGTCCGCTCTGGCCCTGTGGAACCTCCTCCCAATAGCACTACGCCTGCAAATGGAGCTGCTGTCCTTCAGGAAAGGATTGAAAACCTGGCTGGCAGATCAGGTCTGGGGAATGGATCAATCAATTTCCCCAGCTGGTTGTATGGTTTGACACCCAGTGCCTCCTAGCTATAATGCCTAGCTATAATGACTGGTTTTTAATGCTAAGTTTTTAAGCTTCTTTTAAAACTTTTAATTTCTAAATTGGTTTTAAATTGTTGTCTTGCTGATTGTGTTGGGAATCGCCCTGGGTCCCTTGGGGGAGAAGGGCGATAAACAGATTTAAATAAAAATAAATAAATAAATAAATAAATAAATCATCATCATCATCAAACTTAATTTGTATAAGATTTCTTTTGCATTCCCCCCCCCCTTTGCATTGACCATTGGGCCTTCTTCAATGGTCTACATTTGCACACATGTAAACTTAAGCATTGCATAATCACACAACAAAAATGGGAATCTAACATGTCTGAAAATGCACAGCAATATATTCACATAGTCCCTGGAAATTAGTGGCATCTTCAATTCTTTCTAAAATTCATTTAGGAATTCAAAAACATAAAAGGTGGCTGAACTTGGAGTCACCTTTGACATATGTTAACCTGTTAATCTCGCCTCAGGAAGCTAACTACATGCCTGTCTCTCCTGCCGGCCAATGCAATTGTTTAAACTTAAGGCTTAGTTCTTTTGTTTAAAGATAAAGTTGATTTCCTTTAGGATAGGAATGTATAGGTAACTTCTATGGAACAATGCCTGTTTGTGTCTAACTGTAATATTAATATTGGGGGTTTTTTTAATGTTTCCTCATTCCAAGGAAAAGTCAGTTTGGAAAATCATAATTAAAAGGGCAATTCTGATAGAATACAATACAGTAATACCTCGGATAACACTAAAATCGCATAACGTTAAGTAATCTGGGGAGGAGAATTGGATCGAATAATGTTAAGGTCCTATGGGATGGATCGGATAACAACTGCTAAAGCCTGTGCGGTTACAATGTATCCCTATGGAGATTTAACATTATCCGATCCATCCCATAAGATTTTAACATGGATCGGATAACACTAAAAATCGGATAACACCAAGACTTGTGGAACCAAGTCTTAGCGTTATCCAAGGTATTACTGTATTAAAATTGATTCACCTTAAAGGACCCCTGGTGGAAAACACCCTGTGTGCCTCAGGGAAACCTTATCAAAGGACTTTTGTTTCAAACCAGTTTTTCTAGCAAGGACCATCAGCCTTCCAGCCAGATGTGGAATTCAGTACCTATTGTTGTGGAATGGAGCTGGCAGAGGGGACTTGCCAGTTTGCATATCAATCTGTTTGCAAGAAGTCAAGAAGCTAATTTCCATTGGAGAAATGGTCCCCGTCTATGATGTATCACAACTTGGTTGGTCTTAGACTTTTAAAATTATAGCTCTGATTTGTTCATCTTTGCAATCTCTGATATGATTTGTCCCTTCATTGTGAAGGCTGGGATGCATACTTAAAAGACAGTGATTTGTTACTGTATTGTTTTTAATTGAAGAAACATTTGTTGCTTTTGTATTACTGATCTGCAATACTTATTTTCTATCCCTGTACTTATCTTCTTTGAATGGCCATGAGTTTTCCCTTTTGTCTTCCTCTGTATTCAACCCTGACCAAAAGGTGCCTTCATTTTGGCACTTTCACATCTGGGCTAGACATGGAAGAAGAAGACCTGGTCTAGATCCCCACATGTTCCTTTCATCAGGTCTTTGTCCTGTCCCTATTTACACAATTCAACACCACCAAACAGAACTGGTTTTCCCCCTCCTTCTCTCAAAGGTGCCAGCTTTACTCACAAGGCATCCGATTTACAACATATGGCCTCAAATTTAGAAGGGCCTTGGAATTTAAAAAAATTAAATAAACACACCACACTTCAGGTTTAATAGTGTCAGAATAGTACACATAGCAAGGCTATGAGATGTCATGGAACGACATCTTTCCTAACGTTCTCAAAGCTTGAGGTTTTAGCTAGGCCTCAAAAATCCTTTCTTCTCTCTGTCTCACAAGACTCCTGTCACGAGACAGTGTTTTCAGTTCAGTGTTCCTGCCTCTTATCTCTCTAGGCTAGCTGAGCTCTTGCATATTTTGACTAAACAGAGAGCATTCATCCTGCACGTGTGTAAACATCTCTTGTTATGAGAAAGTTTTTCTCTGTTCCCTGATTGGCTAAGGGTAACCCACCTGACTGGAGAATCTCCATTTTGGAGAGAAGAGAGTTAGTTCATTTTTGGATCTCAATGGCTTAGGACCTTGGCCTGTGGAACTATCCTTTTTCCTTCACATCATGATCACCTAACGTGGACTGTACCTGGACTGATCTATGCTTTAATAACCTGAACAATAAAGCAGCTGTTTTTCTTTGAATATTGTTTCTTTCATCATCAGCACACTACCAGCACACACAGAGAGCCTTGCTACTCAGACCTCCCATGTTTTGCTCTATTGCCTGAGCATAGTAAGAGTTCTCTTTAAGCAGCCCGGCTCTCTCGGCAGTAAGGTAACAGTTCCCGGAATGGGACAAGGTGTCCCAGGAACTGGAAGGGAGGGGCCCTTAATTGAGATGGCCGGTGTCTGACATGAGTCTTCTAAGATTTGACATAGTTTAGGAGGAAGGGAGGCAAACTTGGCGGTTGGGGGTCCAAGTTCCATTTTTATGCCAATAGGACACTGCAGGCTGGACCACCACCAAATATGCCCCAAAAAATCAAGGAAATTAAAATAGGAGCAACCAAGTCTAATTTTATTTTTGTTTTTAGTGATGTAGAAGTATGAAAGGTCTACTTAAAATAGTTGGATTCCTGAAGGCCTTTTTCTCCTTTGAAGAGTCAGATGGGCACTATGTGCACAAGACACATAACCCATTACTTTGCCTTTTGTTGCCTTTGAACATCAGCATAACGTAAACCATGCATTCCCATCTGGTGTCTGGAGAAGCTTGTAAGGTTGCCTTCTCACCCACACCCCAGTCAACTTGCACAGCATCACCAGGCCAGTCCAATAATCTCTCTTTCCAGACTATACTTCTCATCTGCAAAAGTAGTCACAACACTTTTGGGAGGTTAGATTAGGAGTGCTAGTAAGTAGCTAGTAAGTAGATAATAATTATGCATAATTATTATCTTTTTCCAAGCATAAAGACCTTATGCTTGTGACTTAACAAGGGATCTTATCATTCCTCTCGTGACATAACTATACCTTTCAAAGTTACTTTTAGTTATGGGATATGCAGTCTCAATAAACAGTACTATCAAACAGTTCCAGTGATGGCTTGTGTTGTGCCTCATGTTCAGTTGTAGCTGTAACAATTAAACAGATCAGAAGAGACGTCTTTTGGAGCCAAAGGCTGCAGCTTGTAGCAATCAGGCTTCCTTTTGAGAAACAGGAAATTGTTCGAAATGTGTCATGGTAATGGTAACTAGCTACCTGGGGAAAGGAGTTTGGTATATCCCTGCTACAACTAACGTAATAATAATTTCATGCCAGAGATTACTCTGGGTTGAAAGGATTTTTGCTGGAGAAACTCTGCTCAGGTGATACCCAAATGAAGCTCCTTTCGTGTCCCCAAGTGAAGCCCTCAGGTAGCAAAACCCGACCTTCCAGTTTCCAAGCTCAGCATTTTAACCACTAAAGCCACTGTAGGAACTTCTACAACTAACATTTAAAAATAACTTTGCAGCCTCAGAATGGGAGTTATTCACTGTGTATGGACTTTGGGGAAAAACAATATCCACGTCAAGGTATCCTTGGGAATGTATGAAACTGTTTACAGCGAGATCCTTTTTTCTAAGTCTGCATGTAGTTCAGTGGTCCAGCAGCTGGAGACTAATTTCAGGGAAAGATTTTCATACGAGCGTTCAACCGATCTGTGATACAAAGGATGTCTTGTTCATATCTGCAGCATCAAAGACCCCTCTGTGTTTGGAGAGGGGTTACAAAACATTTCATGCCATTTAGTAGCTCCATAGCCTTCACTCCTTCCCCTTGCCTTGTGGCCTTTTGCAATCTCTTTCTGCCCAAACATTGGGCTTCCTATTCCCAAAATAGCCATCGTCCACCGCAAGAAATGTTACTCCGTTCTCAGCTTGAGAAACAACAGCTTGCTATTGAGATGAGCTACTAAGTGTAGGATTTTTCACTCTGTGTGCGTGTGATTGTGTCTTGCTGATGGCAGTAGAAGAGAGACAGATACTCTGTAAGCAATTGGGTGAAAAAGACGTCTTGCAATAATTCTCAGTGGAGTGAGGGTATTTAGGAATGTGGAAAAGGACTAGCCCCCTGTGAGTCATCTACAGCTATTCATATGCTTGCTACACTAGTACGCCAAGAAATTTGTGATTAGGTTATCAGCAGAAACTCTCCATCATATCTGAGGGAAGCGGAACAGGAATAGAAGAGCAAATGAGGGACATACTGTTGAGCAGAAATTTATCGCAAGACATTTTAATGAGAACGTTTCTAAGATGTTTCTGTTTCACACACCCTTGCCCCAAACAAGGAAGGTCAGTTTTACATTCCTCTCCTCCTGGTATTCTGTATAATTTTGGGGTGACATTTCCTTCTTGCACTCCATGCTGAGGAATAGGTTTTTTTTGTGGAGGATGAAGTGCAGAGTAGGCAAAAGAGATGCATCAAAAAGACAGCTAGGGTATATTCCTGAATTTCTGCTTAGACTTCCAGAAGGTGACTAGCTGGGCCCACATTGCTGTTTGACTGCAACGTCACACAAAGGGCGAAGAGCCTGGCAGTAAGGGAAGGACGCTTTATAAAGTTTTTTTTCAACATCCTTTTGTTTGAAGGGGGCAGCAGATCATGTGCCAAATAACATGTGTGTGCATGTATGGAAAGAATGAGAGACAGAGAGAATGCAGTGCTTGGGCAATTTGTCCTCAAGGCATGTTTCTTAAGCTGAGCTCAAAGCTGCTTACAGCTGGGTGCTGGCAGGTGTAGTTCAATTCTCCACCCCAATGGGTGTTTGGGTTATGCAGATTGATTCACTGGCCTCTGTTTGAATAATTAGGTGGAAAAATCCAACCACATTAAACCACACCCCTCAGAAGTCAATTGTAACCAGCTTTGAACTCAGCTTAAGAAATGTGCTTGGCAAACCTTTCCCCTGAATTTTTGGAATATTCATTCATTTATCTATTTATTCAGATTTATATTGCCGCCCACTTGCCGAGACGACTCAGGGTGGCTTACAGTCAAAACAGCAACAGTACAATACAAATTATAAAATATAACCTCACAAAATACAAAATACAAGCAAACCAGAACACAGACTAACTCCCCTCAGGCCGTTGTTGTTGGCCCAGAGGAGTGGACAAGGTCCTCAGCTGCCTGCCAGGCCATGGAGTCTTCTCCCTCAGGCCATTGTTGTGGGCCCAGAGGAGAGGGTGATGTTCTCAGCCACTGCTAGGCCATGGAGTCTTCTCCCTCAGGCCGTTGTTGTGGGCTCAGAAGAGGGGGCAATGTTCTCAGCTGCCTGCCAGGCCATGGAGTCTTCTCCCTCAGGCCGTTGTTGTGGGCCCAGAGGAGGGGGCGATGTTTTTCTGCACTGTACTCAATATATCAGTACTTAGCCTGAAGAAGTGATGTTAAAGCTTGCTGATTAATTGATTTGTAGTTGTTGGATGAAGATATTACCTCTTCCTACATTTGAGTCATTACGCAAGAGGGTCTGCATTTGTGGGGTTGTGGCTGTATAGCTTGCTCCAAAATCTTGAGACCATTTAGACATTTAGAAATCAGTATCTGATTGTGAAGCTTTGAGAGGGTCTACCTGATTACTGTAACACAGTCAACACTGGATTGTCTTTGGAATGTTTGGACATTTAGTGGCTTCAAAATGCTGCAGGTAACTCATTAACTGGAACTGGTTATAGAGGTCACATAACTCTCTAGTTAACACAAGTCAGTTGGCTGCCATTCTGTTTCGGACACAATTCAAAGTGCTGGTTTTGATTTCTAAAGGGCTAAAACAACTTGGGTCCAATCTATCTGAAAAACTGCCGTTCTCTTTCAGAACATGCATGGGTTGTACTATCAAAAGGGAGACCTTTCTGTCTAGCACTTTACAGAGTCTAATGGTCCTCTTTCCGCTCTTGTACCAGGGTCACAGAGGTTTAGTGGTTAAGATGCTAGGCTTGCCGAAGGTAGGCAGGTCAGCAGTTTGAGACCTGAGTGTTGTGCGACACCATGAGTGCCCATTATCTGTCCCAGCTCCTGCCCACTTAGCAATTTGAAAGCAATAAATTGCAAGTAGATAAATAGGCACCACTTTGGCAGGAAAGGTAACAGTGTTCCGTGTCCTCCAGTGTCTAGTCATGCCTGCCGCATGACCACAGAAACGTCTGCAAACAGCACTGGTTCTTTGGCTGTAAATGTCTCAGGTCTCCAAAATGGATTTGTCTGAATATGGAAAATTTTACTTGTTAGATGATATCTGACCACAGAACCTTTATAGCAAAAGACCAAAGGTAACAGGAAGCAGTCACTTACATTATAACAGCTCAAAATGGGACAATTCTACATCTTCAGAATAAGCAGACTAAACTGTATACTCTCTAGAATTACACTCCACTGTTGGAGTGAACCAATCAGATGTTATGTAAGCTCCAGTAAGGAGGGATCAGAGCTCAACTTGCAAAAGCAAAATATGCAACAACTGGGGCAAGCCAAGACCTGAGGGAATTATGGAAGTCAGCACATAGAAGCAAAGGTGACTCTTCTGAATGAACTGTGAAAAGTCAAAACACGTCTTTTCTTTTTAGCAGATGTTTCTCTGTCCCAGCTCCTGCCAACCTAGCAGTTCAAAAACAAGAAATTGCAAGTAGATAAATACGTACCACTTCAGTGGGAAAATAATCAGCATTCCATACACTCTAGTGTCTAGGCATGCCTGCCATATGTCCATGGGAATGATTGCAGACACAGGCAGCACTGGCTCTTTGGCTGCAAATAGATGAGCACCAAACCCTAGAGTCAGATACAACTGGCTTTTGAGCAACAGCAACCTTTACCTATAGCTCACATATATGGCATGCAAGTATCAAGAAGGATTAGAAATTCCTACAATAGCCTACAACAGGGGTGCCCAAACTATGGCCCACAGGCCAGATCTGGCCCCTGACACCAATTCATCCAACCCATGCCACCCTCATCGCTCCCAGAAGCAGAAGCAAAATGCGCCCATATGGATCTGGCTCACAGGCCGTAGTTTAAGCACCCCTAATTTAAGCAGAGAAAATGGCAGCTTAAAATCTATCACATCCTGTTGCAAAACAGATTGCAAGGCACGTTTTACTTCCACCTCCGATGGGAGGAACCATGTTGACCAGCCTTCTGAACCACATGACCGGCCCACAGCTTGAAAAGTTTGGGCACCCCTGCCCTACAAGTAAGCTGAAACCCCTCAGTATGATCATGGAGAGAGGTAGCAGTCTTGCAATTAAAATCAATATATGTATATGGTTCCACTGCAGGGGTGGGGGAAACCCGATACTAGATCTAAATGCTGTAATGGTGGATTCATGCTTCCCTGCATGGCTTCGGCTGAGCTCATTGTAAAAATCTAGCCGGTATTTCATCCAGCAGTGCCACAGCTCCCAGGCTGATCTATCTAATATTAATGAGGCATTTATTCTCAATCAAGACACTCTCTGAGAATGTGCATTCACTCCTAATGGGTTGTACCATTAAATTAATTAATACCATTTAATCTCTGTACACTGGGTAAGATGATGTACGGCAGTCCCTTTCCTCCTCCATCCTCCTACCCCATTTCATGTCGCACTGTAGGAACAGTGTCAGAGTGATTGTTTTAACTGCCCAGGAGGCTACTAATTAGTCAGGACTTGGGGGAGTGTGTGCACGTGCATGCATATGTGCTTGCATGTGTGTGTGTTAAGAAAGCAAAGGCGCACCCACAGTTGAGTCTGTGCTATGGGATAGGGAGATGAAGCCGTGAGAATGCCATGAAATTAATGGCTAGCAATATTTGGTGCTAATAAAGAAAGGAGAGTCAACTTCTCTTCTGTAGAGCCATCATTTTGTCAAATGCTTCAGCTGAGGGATTTTCATGGCCATTAGTAATCCTGGAAGCGATTATGCTAATAAATGATAGCCAAGAATCATATTTCTAGCTTTAATTGCCAACTTTCTCCCATTGCGAGGTACTAGTTACTAAATCAGGTATCTGGAGGAGCAGAGCTCACCCTTCCTGGGTGACTCATGCTGACAACCAGAACACAGCCTCGTTACAAGCTACATAAGAGTGTAAGGCAGGCTGACAATGCTAGCAAAGGTTATTTTGGGGGACTATACAACTCTCCGAATCTCCGTTGGGATTCTGGGTCCTGTAGCCCATAAATGTATCTTTTCCATAAATTTATAGCTGTGTTTTGAAAAGCCTGGAATTCCTTGTGACGGGAAAATCAAGAAAGAGGCAAGAAGCTCTGCTGGAAAATAGCTTGCCATTCCACTGCCAGCCTGTCACCCTGATGTGTACCAGCCACAGGGCAAAGCTAGGTATGTGATATAGTCTAGGGCAGATTTTAACTCCCAACTTCCCTGCTCTGATTGTTGCCCATATTGACTGGGATTGATGGGAATTGCAAGCTAAAACATTTGTAGGGCAGCCATAAGTGGAGTGTGTATTCTCAGCCTTCCTGAGGCCGTGTGCTAAAGCCGACCAAACTGACCAATGCCTTGAATTCATTGAGTAATTTTCCTATCTAGAATATGTTCCAAAATCTTCTGCAAAGGCACAAAGGTTTCCTGACAAACTGTTGTGGAGGGAAAACACAGGGAAATTATCTGCTGTAGGAACATCAGGATCCCAAAGATCAAGGGCATCATTCATTCAACTATAGGTGTACATAGAAAGAGCCTTCTAGAAGATTGCAAATACAATCAGACATACCTTGGGTGCCAACCTTGCCGGCTAATCTTTCTAACACCTGATCAAACCAAAGGAACCGAAGAATTCAACTATAGATGTCCGAAGCTTCCCCTTGGCTACTGCTTTCAATATAAAGGGAAAACTATTGAGCTTCTAGTCAGATGCATAGAGTTTGGAAAAGTTACTATTTTAGACTACAGCTCCAAGAATCTCCCAGTCAGCATGTCCATGCCCATGTTGTATGGAGGGGTGTGTTGGCTAAGCTAAAAGGGTGCTAGACAGGGAGTGATGAGGGCGTCTAACCCTAACAAAATATATATATTCCCACTCACCTTCTAATTTCAACTCCTTGCTGGGGATTCAAACCAACAACCTCCTGCTTACAAGGCAAAATTGCAACTTCTAAGCCACAGCAGCTCTGCTGTCAATGGAGCTGCTTTTGTAATCTTATCTTTGGCAGCACAGGAGGAGGAAGGCAGGCAGAGGAACATGGAGCCCGACTCAGTTGTTTGATCGTTCCGGGCATCGCAGCTCAGCTTGGCTCTTTGGATTGGCACCCAAGGGGGGTTCCATAGTACTGGGGGCCTGAGGGGCCCCCAGGCTGAGTCCTGGTTGCCTGATTGGCCAGCCCACCACTGGTTGGGTGATGAATTCTGGGAGTCAAAGTCCAAAAACGTAACTTTTCTTAGTTCTGGAAATTCCTCTTTGAGAGGCTCTTCCATTTGTTTCTCTTTACAGTGATTCTTTTCCCACTACAACCAACTTTTGATTGTGCTACTTAACACTGCGATCAGACAGACATTTAATCTGCTGTTTGGTCCACTGCTGTTTGGTCCACTGCAGTAACACTATGTCATCACTGGAGTAAACCAGCCCAGCCCCAGAGTGTTCCTACCTGCACTTTTCTAGGTCAGGCTTCTATTTTTTATTTTTGTGCAGGTAGGATTGCTCCATTTTTTGTTTGTTTCCAGTGCATGTAGTCACTGAAAATGAACCAAAATGTGCTTGGGTCTCTCAAGAGTCCTTCCTCTTTGAATTCCCCATATTAAGAAAACAGCCATTTCATGATACTGACAAATTAAAAACGTTCTCTGCTCCACAGAGGAGCAGAAGAAATGAATTTTTTAAACATTGTATCACAGTAGCGCTGATGCATTGTATCACTTATTTTAAACAATTTAAAAACAGAAAAATTCTTCCCTGAAGTAGTAGGAAACAGGACCTTGTCTTCAGGTTGAGTTGAGGCTTGTCCACAGACAAATCCACTTTCAAGTACAGGCACAGGAAGGATTTTGATCTGACTTTTAAGACAAGTTTAAAAAAAAAGGGGGGGGGGACACTTGTTGCTGCCTTCTGTCTCTTCTCAGTTCCAGGAGGAAATTTTCTTTATAATTATTTTTATAAGTAATGTAGCACGTCAGCGCTGCCTTAATGTAATATTAAAAAATCACTTCCTCTACTCCTCTGCCCTGTCAGTAGCACTTTTCATTAGCTCAAACAAGGGTCAATATGTAACAAGACATAGTACTTTCCATATGGAATGTGTTTCCCCCCCCCCCCCAAAATCCCCAAAACACTTTATAAAACTAACACATAATAAACTCCCCATTTGTCTTTGTCTAGTATTACAAAGAAGAAGATGTGACCTTCTGACCAGACCTCCAGAACATCCAGCCTTGTGCTCAAAGGAGGCTATTGTCACAGCCCAATTTCTTCAGCAAGAACATCATTCTGAACCAGTGGTTGGCAGCAAAATTGGGTGGCCTCTGGGCAGGGGGGTGGCAAAATTGGGTGGCCTTCAGGCGGGGGGGGGGGAAACAAAATTGGGTGGCCACGCCCACCTCCTTACCCTGTCCCATCAGGTTTTGCCCTGCAAGTGGCTCAAGGTCTCCTTTGCTTAAAAGTCAGTCATATCTGACTCTAGGGTGCAGTGTTCATCTCCATTTACAGCCCAAGAGCTGGTGCTGCCTGTGTTAGCAGATGTATACATGGTCATATGGCAGGCATCACTAGATCACCCACAACATAGGCCCCGCCCATGATGTAGGCTCTACCCATGATGTAGGCTCCACCCACAGTGTGGTAGCAATTTTTTTTTGCTGCCCACCACTGTTCTGAACCCAAATGACACCAATACTGAATGATTTGCAATAGCTGTCAATATGCTTCAGGTCTGAGTTCAAGGTGTTGGTAATGACTTGCAGAGACCAAAATTACTTGGGTCGAGGGTATTTTAAGAAGTATTTCTCCCTATATAAACCTGCCCCATCACTAAGATCTACTGGAGAGGCCTTCCTCTGTGTTCCACTATTGACAACAATTGATTATATGGAGACATGTGGGAGGGTTCTAGAACCCAAACGGTGGGATGGCCTTTCTTCCAGGGCTTGATTGATGCCAACATTGGCATCATTTCAACTCCAAGTGAAGACATACTTATCTATTATAGCCTTTGGAGATTAAAGATTGTGACCTATATAGATTTCAGTGCAGCAATTTTTAATGCTTTTAACATTTTAAAATTTTGCTGTTTGATTTTAAATTGTTTTAAATATGTTTTATATGGTTTTGTAACCTGCCCTGATATCTTATGTTATAAGATGGGCTATAAATGTTCAAATAAATAAGTATGTAAATGGGCCCTTTTTATTCATACATACCATGCACAAAGAAGCAAGAGTCTGCCACAGACTGATTTCTTTCAGATAGAGAATAGCATCCTTATCTGTACAAGTCACACTAAATCTGCATAAACTGGTCTTTACTAGATAGGTCGCAGCTGGCTGGATAACTCAAAGGTTGAGGGTTCAATTCTCCACTCTGCCTCCTGGGAGATCAGCCATCCCATGTGGTCATGGGCAAGCTGCGTAGTCCCAGGACCCCCAGCCCTAAGAAGGGAATTGTAAATTATTTCTGAGTTCTCTTTACCAAGAAAACCCTGGAAAGGGTCAGCACACGTTAAGATGGATTTGATGACCGGGACTCCTTGCTCATGGTCATGCATGCTCTGGTCACCTCTAGACTAGATCACTGTAATCAGGGCCAGATTTACATGAAAAGAGGCCCTAGGCCTAGGCTATTCCATTTATGTGGCCCTTTGTGATATATATCAATATGTTAAATGAATGGATCCATGTCAATGAATGTCAATGGATCACAATTTGAATATAGGCCCCTCTTGATCTTGAGGCCCTAGGCTGAAGCCTAGTTAGCCTATGGGAAAATCCTGCCCTGACTGTAATGCGCTCTACATGAGGCTTCCCTTATGACTATTCGGAGGCTGCAACTGGTCCAGAATGCGCCTGCCCGCATGGTGATGGAGTACAGGTGCTGTGCCTGTGCCTCGCCACTGCTCCGGGAGCTGCACTAGTTACCGGTATGCCTCCGGGTGGAATTCAAGGTGCTGGTAATGACCTTTAAAGCCCTACATGGTAGTGGGCCAGGATATCTAAGAGACCGTGTCACCCCAAGAACATCTGTCTGTCCAACCAGAGCGGACCAGAGAGGCTCTCTAATTGTACCATCTGCTAGAGGGGCTTGTCTCTCTATCACAAGAAGGAGGACCTTCTCTGTATCCACACCAGCCCTATGGAACCTCCTGCCAACTGAGCTGCACCTCCAGACGGAATTGTTGCCTTTTAGAAAAGAACTGAAAACCTGGCTGGCAGGGCAGATGTGGGGCACTGATGGAGGAGTGACCCATGGCTGCTGGCTTATATAATTAAGATTTATCTCTTTCTTTTAATGGATGGAGTGTGTGGATAAATTATTTTGAATTTTTAATGGGGTTTTTAAGGGTTTTAGTTAGTTTTGATATTGCTTTTAATTGTTGTTAGCTGCCCAGAGTCGTTGCAGAGTTGGGCAGCAATCGAAATTTGATTAAATAAATAAACAAATAATTAAGAAGGTGGCGGTGGCGGGAGGGACTCCTCACATAGAAGATTGGCCCCTCTGTAAGTTTTTTGTGATTGCCGCAGGGAGCAAACTTCAGCAGAATGACAATTGGGTACTCCTGAGTACAGCTGTCAAACAAGATATGATACAGTGCCAGAAGGCAGGCAGAGCTGACTAGTATTTTTAAAAAATCCCTCCTAGTTTTATATGAAAATGGTTGTTTAGAAAGCTGAAAAGTCAGCAGAGGATAAATACCTTGAGAGGGAGGGAAATAGACTGGGAGAAAGAGTACTATGGACTTTTTTTGGCGGGGTAAAGCCCTCTTTTTTGACCTAATGAGTCCTGCTATTTTCCCCATCTTTGACTTCACTCAGGCCTGTAAAAGAGCGGGGCTACCTGGACTTTGTGCCATGCCACTAAAGTTTAAAAAGTGTCAAAACCTAGAGGTGAATCTACTGTTGAGTGCTGGGAAAATAAAGGACAAGGCCTCTGAACCCTATTTACAGTCAAACCTCGCATAAAAAGCACCTCGCTTAAAGTGTAACTCCCTTAAAGAGCAGAATTTTCTCTGAATGGTCGCTTCACTTAACAAATAAAACCAACCAAAAACTCGCTTAACAAATAAATCAAGGTTCAGAATCCCCCCCCCCCCGAAGTCACAATTCGTCACTTACAATGATGTTTCGCTTAAAGCGCAAACTCACTTAAAGAGCAATCCTGTGGAACACATTTTTCTTTCCCCCCTTAAAATAAACTTTTCTATTACTGTATTCTCCTTTTCCTTGGGGGTAAACCCATGACTCAAAGTGGAGTGGGTGGAAGATAGAGAATGAGAATGAGAAACCAAAGAAAAACAAAAAATTAATAATAAAGATACCTAAACGACTAACTGCCGTCCACCTGCCCCAGGGTCCCGCCTAGACGGGGTTTTTAAAAGCTGTGCAGCAGCAAGACTGCTTTGCTCCACCACCACCAGGAACATCTGCGGCCGGGCAGAAAGGCCGCCGCTGCCCCCAATTGCCAGGGATGCCGTCCACCTGCCCCAGAGTCCCACCCAGGCGGGGTTTTTAAAAGCCGTGCTTCGCTCCGCCACCACCGGGAACATTTGCGGCTGGGCAGAGAGGCTTGTCATTTTTTGTAATCTTTGTAATTTTTATAATTTTTCTGTGAACTTATGATTTGTAATTTTTGATTATTATTTGTTATTGATGCCTATAGAATTTTCGATGCTATAATGATATTGTGATTTTTGATGTTTTGTGGTAGTGATGCTGATTATTTGTGATATTTACATGTCGTGTTTACAAATCTTCAATTTTATATGTGTTGTAAGCCGCCCAGAGTCGGTCCAACCGAGTAGGGCGGTATAGAAATTGAAATATTATAATAATAATAATAATAATAATAATAATAATAATAATAATAATAATAATAATAATAATAATAATAATAATAATAATAATAATAATAATAATAATAATATATTTTAATGTGAACTTCCATGAATCAAGTTCAGTTCCTCAGACATGTGGGAGATGATGACACCTGCTAAAATAGCTGGTTACAACTCTGACATCATGGTCTTTCCCCTGACTGTTTTAATGTAACTTACTGAGCTACTCAGGGCTAGACTAGTGGCTACAGTAAATACAGTAAAACCTCGAGTTACGAATAAAATAAGTTCCATGGCATTGTTCGTAACTCAAAATTGTTCATAAGTTGAGGCATCCCCATTTGGATAAAGAAAAAGTCCCCCCCTCCAAAAATCAAAACAGTCCCCCCCCTCCAAAAATCAATCAAACCACTCAAAAACAACAGCAGCATTGAAAGGAAAGCCTGCATAAGCAAAAACGCTGTTCCTTACCTTAAAGAAGCTTTGAAAATGGACAGAAAACTCAGGAAAATTCAGCAAGAAACAGCAACAGGTGGCCATTTTGGCGCCAAAACTCCAGACAAAGAAATTACTCCAAACACTCTACTGCTATCTACAGGGCTTGGAAAAGCTGCATGTGTGCAATGCACTCTGGGGAATCAGATTATGTAACCTGAAGCAAACCCATAGGGGAAATGGCATTTTTTGCTTCACTGGAGGCAACACAGGATTTCAGTGAAGAACCAATTTGTAAGTCGAATTATTCATAAGTAGGGGCATTTGCAAGTAGGGGTTTTACTGTATGTCATTAGAAGCCATGTCACCTTAAGAGGAAAAGACTGCCATGTTTATTCCACAAGAGTACACCTCAATCCTCATTTGACAAATTAGCCTGTTTTTTTTTAAATTATATCTTGTCAACCTGGAAATAATACAGCTTTGTTTGCATGTCTGACATCTAAGACACATAAAACTGGAACACTGATATGACTGGACAGATAACATTGTTAAGAATGTAACATCTTCAGAACATAAACATTATATTTTCAAATATTACAGAAAGGTGGTGAGACAGTATCGGGCAGTGATGGCAAACCTTGGCACTCCAGCTCTTCTTGAACTTCAATTCCCAGAAGCCCAGATCAGCAGGAGTGCTGACTTGCACTTCCGGTAATTGAAATCCAAGAACACCTGGAGTGCCAAGGTTCACCATCACAGGCATGGGGCTTGCCTTAGAGTCATTCAAGAATCAGACACAAAGGGTGATGCCTTATATTGACTTGGATTATTAGTTCAATTAGCCTACTACTGTCAGCATAGATGGCCAGCAGCTATCCATGGTTAGGTAAGGATATTTGCTGAACTGGCTAATCATTGGCAGGGTGCTGGCATGCCAGGTATGCCTTGGCAGATTTCCTCTGCTTTACTACTGCAAAATCTGAAGGTGTGCAGCATTTCTGGGGAATGATTTACCATGAGGGACTGTCTGTATTGGATCAGCTCTTGGGGACTGGAAGGTCAGGTTTCGATATCCGAGGGCTGCATTTGGGGACATGAAAGGAGCCTCATTCAGGCATCCCCTGAGTGGAGTTTCTCCAGAAAAAAACCTTTCAACCCAGAATAATTTCTGACACAAAATTATTATTATTACCACCTCAAGCATTACTCTATCCTCACACTCTGCTTCTAAGCATGACTAAGCAGATACCCCTGGGAAGCTCACAAACAGAATGAGATGGAAATTACCAGAGACAATTTAACAGGCTAAGTTTGTGCTCCATATGCAGCTGTTCTGAGTGGCTGTAAGCTCTTTGACCAAGTCCTGTGCCTTTTAATAGCAACTTGTGCTACCGCAGAGCCCAGGAGACGTTTCATTCTTTGCAGTAAAAATCCCAGAATCCAAGTTTATATCCAGAATTATAATGCTTCCAAACTCTGCTCTGCGAACATTACAAGATGAGAACATTCACTTAAATACGGTGATAAACTTCACTCAAGAGAAGCACAAAGCTTTGCTTTAACTTCCAAGTAAACTTGGCATTCCCCATCCCCACCCCCTACCCCAACATTTCCCAGGTCAAAATAAAGACATGCTTGAACCAGGCCTGTTATGCCAAAGATGACAGCCGGAGGCCACACACTAAGGAGAGGTGGGTGGGAATTTCGTTTGGTCTTCCTTTTTAATGAAACAATCTAATCCACAGTTCTCAAAATAAAAGGCAGACAAGAACACAGCGATCCAGATTTATTTACTGCTATGAATTTTGTGAGGCAGTTCTTAAAAATGTCTGTATTGTCAAAAGTGGAATGCCAACAGAAAGTTGCTGTATTTTTAAATTTAACTAAACTAAACATTTAAATACATTAAATGAAACTAAACATACAAATACAGTAAAACCCCTACTTATGCAAAAACTCAATTCCATAGGCTTTTCCTTATTCAATTTTTGATGAAACTTGAAACAAACCCATAGGAAAAATGATTTTTGTATGTAACTCAAAGCAAACCCATAGGAAAAATGAAACTTTTATGTAAATTGAAGCAACCCATAGGGAAAGGAATATTTACATAACTCGAAGCAAACCCATAGGAAAAATGATTTTTTAAAAATGTAACCCAAAGCAAACCCATAAGAAATCGTGTTACGTAAATTTATGTAAATCGGGACATTTATGTAAATTGGGACATGGTTTTAGCACAAAATCATTATGTAAGTTGAATTTTATATAACTTGGGGCATTTGTAAATTGGGTTTTTACTGTATATATGTTCATTGTCTAGTCTACACAATGTTTTATTTCTCTAGTTGTTTAACTTATCTTCAGATTGTTGTTCCTTTGTTTCAGTTGTTTTCAAATTGTTTTCCATTTTTACCACCTTAAGTAATATTTCTCTGTTTCTATTGATATAAGCATGTAGGCTTTCTTCTTCCTTTATTACCTGTTGTATTTGTAATAATCCATGGCATCCAAATCTTTACATTAAATATAACCTATCCACATAACTTTTTGGACAAATATTGAAGATGCACCTAAAGTACTTTGGACACCAAATGAGAAGAGAGGACTCACTCGAGAAGGCCTTTATGCTGGGAAAGATTGAAGGCAAAAGGGGAAGGGGACAGCAGAGGGTGAGATGACTAGATGGCATTGTTGACGCAATGGGCGTAGAGCTGAGCGGGCTACAGAGGATGGTGGAGGATAGGGGTGCCTGGTGTGCAGTGGGCCATGGGGTCACAAAGGGACAGACCCAACTATGTGACTGAACAACAGTATCATGATGCATATTCATTAATATTTGTGTGTGTGTGGGGGGGTTAATCCAATTTTTCTAATTCACTTTCGGTCCAATCTGTTATTCCAGCTGGGTATTTGATGACTGGAACTGCTCAAGTATTTATAGCTTTGAATGTATTTCCATAATTTAATTCTGATTTTAAAATTTTCCATAGTTTTTATGTACAGTCGTACCTCGCATAACGAATTTAATTCATTCAGTGAGGTTGCTCACTATGCAAAAAATTCACTATGCAAGTCTGACTCGCATAATGAATTTTTCGCTATGTGAGTCGGACTTTTCCCTATGGAGAAACTCCCATAACGAGCGTATCTATGAGGAAAACTTGCATAGCGAAAAAAATCGTCAGACTGCTTAGCAAAAAACTTGCTCATTATGCGAGTTTTTCGCTAAGCAAAACGCTCGTTATGCGAGATTTGACTGTATTTCCTTTGTGTCAAATCTTTAACTTTTGTTTGGAGGATGATACCTGCTTCTACTACTCTGAGAAATTTATAGTTACCATCACTTGATAATGATTTTTGAATCTTGCCATTTCCTAGCTCTATTCCATCTAATTTTTGAATCTTGCCCCCATTGCATAGAGAGATTTGCACATTTGTCATGTCGAAATCTCATCTAATTAACTTTGCTAATATTCTCACTGTGTTTAACAGTGATTCTATCTCAGTGGGACTTTTTGCATTTATTGTAAGGTCATCCATGTATGAAAGATGATTGATTTTATCTGCTTCATGGTAGCTCATTCCAGTTTTATTTAGAATTATTGACAAGGGGATTCATGAGAAGTTAAACTCTTTTGATATTAATGTCCGTGATTTCTTCTTCATAAGCAATGAAAACAGTTTTCCATTATTCATTATTATTTTTGAGGAACTTCTGAATATATTTGCTAATCCCAAATACTTTTAGGCAGGAGTTAATTCAGATGTGCAACCTTTTAATGTAAATATCCGTGCCATGTTAAGATTTTTGTTTCTGTGTGGGGTGGGGTGTTGTTGTTGTTTTTTTTTTGGGGGGGGGTTGAGTTTCTTACCCATCCAAAATAGTACATCTTGTTAATTACCAGCTCATCTTCTTTGCCTCTTAACAGTTAAATGTTCCCTTTCTGTTCAATTGGATATAGAGAGTTTTCAGTTTAAATAATAATACATCGATCTTTCAAGTGCTCGTGTAAATAGCTTAAACATTGTTGGAAGACATGTAATTAGTTGATGTTTACTGGGTTCATTGCCCTTTTCTTGATATTTTATGATCAGGAATGTGCAAATTATTGTCATCCATTCTTCAGTTATGGGATTTTGAAGTACAGTAGGTGATTGAATTGCATTGTTGATGGAGACTTGTTAAATGCTTTAACCAAAATCTGTGCAATTCATCTGGTCCCAGTTCACTTCAATTTTTCACAATCTTTGTTGCTTCTTAATCATTTCAGTTGTAACTGCAATATTATGCATAGGCATTCTTTTGACTTCTTTGCATATGTTTTTATCATGTTCAGTTGGACTTTTCCAAATTTATTTCCAAGATTTTAAAGCTTCATCTGTACAGGGGTCTAAGTTTCCTTTGAACTACATCTGTCCTAGTGATTTATACAACACTTGTTGGCTGTTTTGAAGTTGTGTGTTGTTTTAAGCAATGTTATTTGCTCTAGCTGTTACTTGTTTTAATCCTTCCATAAACCACTGGTTTCCTTTCTAAGTCATATCTTTTGCATAATCTGGCTCTTACTTTTTTATTTTTAATATTTCAAGCTTTTAAAAATTATTAATATCTGTGCATAGTTTATACATTTTGTTTTTCAGCCACATTTTCCAGTTTGGAACACTAGAAATGTTCTAGTTTGTGGGCAACTCGTAAACCAGTTCCATGGTAATAACCAGTGATGGGATGTTACAGGTTCGCACCAGTTCGCCAGAACCAGTACTAACTTTTCCCAGTGTCCCGGAGAACCTGTAGCGGCTTTCGGAGGGAACCACCTCGGGGGCTTACTTTTTCACCGGTTCCCCCACTGTGCATGCATGCCAAGCACTTGGTGTGCATGCGCACCTACAACACTTAGCACGCATGCACGGCCTCTTTGCTGTCTTCCCAAATGGGGAGGGGGAAGAGAAGCTGCTAGCCTGAAGCTCCTATAGCCTACTCCCAAAGGTAACTCAGAAAACAAAACAAAACAAAATAAACAAAATAAAATAAAATAAAAAACACAGTAGCACTTTAAAGACTAACTGCTATATTTTTATTGTTAGCCTTCGTGGATCAAGTCCACTTCATCAGATGCCTGAACCACAGACTAACACGGCTACTATTCCAAGAAATTCCCAAAGGTAAGTGACTCACCTTTGGGTGTGGGTGTGTATTTTAATGTGTATTTAATGTGTATTCATTTTTAATGTGTATTTTTATGTGTTTTTATGTCTATTTAATGTGTATTTATTTTAATGTGTATTTATTTTAATGTGTATTATATGTGTTTTACGTGTATTTTTATGTATTTTTATGTCTATGTAATTTGTATTTTTATGTGTACATGACCAACTTTGGCCCTGCCCACCAGGTCACATGGTCCCGCCCATGACATCGGATCCACCCACAACATTGGCTCCGCCCACATCATTGGCTCTACCCACAAATTAGGCTCCACCCACAGTGTGGTAGTAAAATTTTTGCCATCCCACCACTGGTAATAACAGCTATACTGTACTATGCATGAGATGGTTTATATCCTTTAACATGTTGGTTGAAATTGTACCAATGACTATATTTGTGTCAGACAGTAGATATTTTATTGATTTACTTTGTAATTGGTATATAATAGGGAGCCTTTTTCCTTTCTATATTTTGGTAAATATGATCTAACTTTTTCCTTCACTGATTTCTGCCACTCTGTCAATTCATGGTTGCTGGGGTATATGTGTCAGAGCCCGGCACCAGCAGAACTCTATAGCTGGTTAGAGCTACAATGGGGAAAGGGGAGCTTCTTATTACTTCAGGTTTAAGAAGGAGCAGAGCAGTCTTTGTTGCCAGTCCAGAAGTCAGGAACTAGTGGAGTCATGCTAGAGGTGCAGGGGTCATCCAAGAGGGTGGCCAAGGTCACAGCCTGATGTTCAGAATCCAGGGAATCAAGGCCAGAAAGCCAGGAGTACAGTGTCGGGTTCACCAAACTGACGAATTAGCCTGAAAAGTGCCTGCCAGTATGCGTCTCCTTTAAGGGGAGCCAGACCCCACAGCTAAGGGTCTATTCAGGAGACATGCTCGGGGCCCTCCTTCTTCTCAGCTGCATCTGATGCCTCAATGAAACCCTGTAATGAGCAGGCATGCCGGCCTGCTCCTGAGTAGCCTACCTGCTGGCACCTGGCCTACCTGTCAAACTCTGATCCTCCGCCCCAGCTTGGCCCTGCTGGGCAGGCTCCAGAGTGACAGCTGGCTGCTAGGTCAGTGCCATGTTCATGTCCTCTGACTCGACCTCCTGATCTGAGCCAGCCGTGGCCTAGGGAACTAGCAAGGGGTCCTCCTCAGGCTCAGATTCTAAGTTGGAGCCGGCAGCTGGGCCAGCTGAAAGTCCTCCTCCTCCTCCTTGCACCCAGGACCCCAGGTCACAACAGTATCATAGATTGTTCTACTACCTATTCATTTTCTTCCACTGTCATGTATTCCTTTACCATCCACTAGTTGTTTTCTGTACTTTGGTTATTGTTGTGTGATGGTCCTTCTTTTGCCAGCTTTTGCCTAGTTTTTGCAATTCCAGTTCCAAAAATACTTTATTCTGGATAATAAATCTTATTTGGTCCATTAATTATTCTTCAGTTATATTACTCTTTGGGTATTTCCTCTTCCAAATTTCCATTATTCTTTTTTGAAAACTGAAGGCTGTCGGGTTTTCCCTGTAATAGCATTTCATAATTTCTTGATTTTCAGTGGATGTCCAAATTTTACATTTTGTGTTGTTCTGGTCACTTTGCAGAAGCCTGCCCTCATTCCTCAACAGAAACTGCCGAGCCTCATAGCCCACTTTACACTAGATATCCAGGAGTTGTAGCATCTGACGGTCCTTGTTGACCAAATTTGGAGTGATTTTTTGCTTATTTTTACTGCTGTGAAAGTTGAGCACATTGATATCTGTATAAATTGACATGGATAGGATGTCAACTGATGCATCCACACTTTCCACACAACTTTTGTTTACACACCGTCCAAAGTTCTATTCTATACAATATGTTGTAATAATTTATTCACCAAGATACAGTTTTGGGTGGGTTTTTTTGTTTAAACATATGTTAGAAATAGATGATAGAGAAGGCTGGTGAGCTATGGTCCATGGGGCCGCAAAGGATCAGACTCAACTGTGCAACTGCAAAACAACATGTTAGAAAGTCATTCATTGTCCTACAGTTCCTTTATTATTAATTTATTATTTGGTTTTTAATGAATTGTGAGCCGCCCTGGGTCACCTCGGTGAGGAGGGCGGTTGATAAGTATGACTAATAAATAAATAATAAATAAATTCTAGTGACACTGAAATAGTCAAGCAGTTAATGGCAAGGGCAAAGGTAAAGGCTGCCCTTTCTCAAAAGCCAGTTATATACAACTCTGGGGTTCAGTGCTCATTTCTGTTTCAAGCCAAAGAGGCAGCACTATCTGCAGCTGCAGATGTTTTTGTAGACACGTGGTAGACATGCTTCAATACCAGAGTGCACAGAACACTATTTATTTTCCTACCAAAGTGATCCCTATTTATCTACTTGCAATTTCTTGTTTTTGATCTGCTAGGTTGGCAGGAGCTGGGACAGAGACGGTTGCGCAATACTCAGGAATCAAACTCTAACTTTCCATTTGTCGAGTTCAGCATCTTAACTACTTGAGCCACTTCAGTCAATGGTACCATGTCTGGAAACATCACTTCTGGAAGGCTGGTGGTTATCCTAGCCCTCTCAGAATTCATCAACCAGTAGATGTTAGGTGTTTTACTCAGAGAGAGAAAAGAACATTTCCAAACTTTTCTATGTCTTCATGGTATTTCTACACTTGTGCACTTGGAAAAAAAGAACAGTGCTCCAGTGCCTTTACAATTTCTATGGAAGTGGGAACTTCCGTGGGTGTATTTTAGACAGCCCAGTGGGACTTGGCAGGTTGAATTAACTAGCTGCTTCTTTTCTTGCAATGTGCCAGAGTGAGACTAGGCAAATCTCCAAATGATACTTAGAGTGACAGTTTGGGAAGCTTAAAAGGGGAGCTACCAGGCTAAGTCACATTTGTTGAAATTCCTTTCTTTTCCACAAAACGGTTAAGATATAAGATCCTTGGTTTATATTTCCTGTTGCCATCCTAGTAAAAAAGACAGTCCCCTCCAATTTAACATAGAAGAATTTCAGAAGAGTGGTGCTTAAGAGATGATCTATATCCGTGACGGTGAACCTTTGCACTCCAGATGTTCTTGGACTTCAGTTCCCAGAAGCCTCCGTGAATCCACACAAATGGGTTTACTGCAATTCATCCAGCCCATACCTCCCTCATTGCTCCTGGAAGCGAAAGTAAAACGTGCTTGTAGGAGCAACAAGGGCAGCATGGGCCAGATGAACCGCAGTAAACCCATTCGTGTGGATTCACCGGGGCTTCTGGGAATTGAAGTCCAAGAACATTTGGAGTGCAAAGGTTCAGCATCACAGATCTATATGTTGCAGCATTCACTGTAGCAAACAAAGAGAACCCTAAAATGACGGTGCGTGCCTTGATCCAAATCAACAAAACTACTCTATTATCCAATGGGATCATGTCTTGTGTTAAGTTAATTATTATGCGCTATCAAGTTGATTCCAGCTTATGGCATGCACACACTCAATTTTAAAATATTCAAAAGTGTTTTACCTTTGGATGGCACTCTGGAATCCTGCAGCTTGCTCAAGGCTGGGTAGATGGCAAAGCATGTGACCTCCATTAGCCATACACACTCTAGGAGACACACACTCTGTGAATCCACACAAATGGGTTTACTGTCCAGGTGTTCTTGGACATCAATTATCAGAAGCCCAAGTCTCTGTGAATCCACATGAATGGATTTACTGTACACACAGTAAACCCATTTGTATGGATTCACAGAGACTTGTGCTTCTGGGAACCGAAGTCCAAGAACACCTGGAGTACCAAGGTTCGCCATCACAGCTCTAGGAGGTGATCTCAGCTGGCCCCTCCTCTGGGATACACAGTGGGGATTTAAACTCTTGGCTTCCAAACTATGCCAGCTATAGCCTTGATTGTGCATTGAAGACCAAGCTAGTCCCAAACATTTTCTGTCACCACAGAGATATCTTGTAACAATACATTTGTTGCTAGGAAACTTTGTATGCACACCCCCCCCAACACACACACATACGCACCAGTTACTATGAGAATTGGACCTAAAGGTGGATGGACTAGGGAAGCAAGGGGGCAGATGACATAACTTCTGTTAATTAAGCAATCCCAGTAATTATCCTGTTTAGCCCTTAGTGTACTATGGCGTAATCAGGCTGAGGGAGTTTAGAAGACAAATTTCTGGACTAGAGCCAAGAAAATGGCAGTTTCAGATGGTTTGGGGGCAAGGAGCCATGAAGGCATATCTGAAATGCACTTCCACTTGTGGGCTAGTGGAAAGCCTTAAGAAATTCAAGAAGGCCCCTTTGGTTTCCAAGAGAGAGAGAGAAATTATCAATTTTGGTTTGAAATCCTAATTTTCCCCCAGGAGGGGCTCCTGTGGCCACAATGGTATCCTTGAGAAACACAAGTGACTCAAGCACTGTATGTTGCCCACCCCAGTTGTACTACACTGATTCGAGTTGTCATAGTTCTGTGTTTTTAAGCTGACAATATAAAATGGAATGTTACAGCTGAATCATTTAAATACCTCCTCCTCCTCCTTCAGGTGCCAAATCTGTTCCAGATATTGGCTATCATCATGGTGATAGTCTTCATGTTCTCAGCTCCTTGAAACAGTTCTTCCAAGGACATGCAACACCAGTCTCTCAGGTTCTTCAGCCACGAAGTCCATCTATATCCAGGGCCTCCCAGGGATTTTCCCTTGCAGAGTGAGTTGGCGTATTCTATACTTTATGTTTTTCCTCATGATATGGCCAAGGTATTGGAGCTTTGTTTCCTTAACAGTCTTAAACAGTTCTTATTCTTTATCCATTTGGAGCAATACTTCTACGTTAGTCACATAGTCAACCCATGATATCCTTAGTAGCCATCTGTAGATCTACGTTTCAAAAGCTTCAATTCTCTTTTCAGATGCTTTAGTCAACGTCCAAGCTTCATCTCCATATAGCAACAGTGAGAATACTAACATCTCACTATTTGGATCTTTGTAGTGAGAGTTAGATCTCTACTGAATAATAAATGTCGCATTTTAATGAATGTGGATCTTGTGTTTTCTATTCATATTTTAATCTCTACCTCGGGATCCCAATTGTCATTTAACATACACCCCAAATAGACAGTTTTATCCACTCTTATGATTTCCTGCCGTTAGCTTGTCATGAGTTGGTGTTTGGCTTATAACCAGATATTTCATCATCTTGGTGTTGAGAGCCAAACCATATTCTGCACTTGAAGCTCTAACTCGATCCAGCATCAGCTGAAAATCTGCTAGGTTTGTGGCCAACAACACTGTATCATCAGCATATCGGATGTTATTCAAGTATTCCCCATTAATTTTAATGCCCATGTTTAAATCTGATAGTGCTTCTGGGGAAAAATACTCTCCAAATATATATTAAACAGTGTCAGGGACAACACACAGTCTTGTTGCACACCTCTGCGAATTTGAACCTGCTCTGTCATTTGCTCTTCAACTCTGACTTGAGCTGTCTGAGTCCAATAAAGGTTGGTGATGATCTTGATATCTTTATCATCTGCACCTATTTCCTTCAGTGCTGTAATCATCTTCTCATGCTGGCATCTGTCAAAGGCATTTGCACAATCTATAAAACATGAATGCATGTCACCTCTCATCTCTCTACATCTTTGTACGAGGACCTGCTTTTTAAATAGTGCCTCCCTGGTAGCCATAGAATTCTGGAAGCCAAATTGTGTTTCACCTGTGCATTCTTTGCACTTCTTATACATTTTACTATGGATGATTTTCAAGCAGCCCTTAAGAGCATGACTCATGAGGCTAATTGTTCTGTATTCCACACAGGATTTTGCATTCGGTTTCTTTGGCAGTGTAACAGAGGTTGATAGCAACCAATCATTTGGAAGGATCCCTGTATCATAAATGGTGTTTAAAATAAATATTTTTATTTAAATACCTAAATAATAATAGCAGTAATACTGTTATTAATAATAAAACACATTTAAGGAAGCTAGTGAGAGCTCTTGAAAGTCCAACAAATCATAGAGTTTTCATATCTTCTGATTGTATCAGTTTTGTGGACAGTGCTTGCTTAACATTTGATTCTCCCGTAGCATAACAGGTGATTCTTTTGCATGAGGTCTGTAATTCTCTGTGAGTCATTCCAAACAAATGAATTCTTCAGTTATGGCAATATACCTTCTTATTAGACCCCAGGGCTGAACAGCTGGATAGTCAAGCCAGCCTGATTAACTCTCTCCCCGATTTCACCTAATGATCATTCATGGGATTTGAAATGAGTCAACCAAGGCCTTTGATCATAACTTAGGCCTGCAAACAATCTTGCTGCATATGATGGGATGTGGAAGGCCTATGGAAAGGACTCCAATTGCTTCTGAAAGCCTTACTCATTCAGCTGTAATTACCTCTGTGGCTGTTACTAGGGGCAACAGCGACAGGTGTTGAGATTTGGAAGACTTTTAGGTGTGTGATAATCGCGGCATGCTACTCACTGTTCAATGTGTTCTGGTTGTTTTGATGTCAATTTAAACGTATGTCCCCTCGATTTAATTGGTGAATTATATATCTCAGCAGAAAGACAAAGGGGCACTGAGAAATCTACTTCTTGTTGAAATTGAGTGTGTTTTTTTTATTGTGTCAGAAGCATACAAAGGTTGAAGGGATTTTTGTTGGAGAAACTCCACTCAGAGGAAGCCTGAATGAGGCTCCTTTCATATCCCCAAGATCTTTTCCCACCAAAGTGGTCCCTATTTATCTACTTGCAGTTTCTTGCTTTCAAATGGGTAGGTTGGCAGGAGCTGGGACAGAGACAGGTGCTCATTCCATCATGCAGCACTCGGGTCTTGAACTGCCGACTTGCCGACCTTCCAGATAACAAGGCGAGCTTCTTAACCACTGAGCCACTGCAGTCCCATGGAGTGTGGTGGAAAATTGAGACCTGCTCCCTTATGAATGCTGCCCATAGTTCAGAAAACAATGGCTTCCAGTCTAGTCTGAAAGAAACATTTTCCCAACAATAGCCTTTAAAAAACACACACACACAATTGAAGTAAACCCCTCCCCTCATTCTTAATTACTTTGTAAAGTGTCCTGTAAAGACAGCTGACTGTAGCTTATGGTGTGAGCAGCAAGGGACAGCTCACCATGTCCCTTAGGAGTAATTCTCCTCTCTCTTGATCAGATAGAGGCCTAACTATGAGATACACTTGAAACTCTTGTTGCAGGTAGTTAGTGATTAAAAATGAATATCCCCCTCCCCCATATAGGACAGGTGATCAAAGTAGGTATGGGTTGCCACCAATGAAACTTTCCATGCTTCCTTCAACATCCAGTGCACTGTTGATACAGATGTGAAAGGACAACATCAGGGGGTGTCATAGCTGCATGGCGTAGCATGTACTGCGCAAGCATTGCTAAGCAGCATGACAATGGCCAGTATCTAAGATTTCTCGGTATCATGGAGGCTTACTGCATACTCAGTAACGTAGTGTGGGATTCAGCTGCCCGAGGCGTAAGCCAAATTTGCCCCCTAGCAGTGGCCTAGGACACTGGTGCCCATTCCCACTAGGGCTGCTGGGAATTGTAGTCCGAGAACACCTATATGCCCAAAAAGTGCTGCCTGGGGTGGGGTGGGGGCCCACTATGCTACTGTGCATACTTGACCTTTTACTGGCTGTAAATCTGATACACAGCCAGTAGCACAACTGATTGTGCAAAGGGGAGCCAGCAAGAGAGGACAAACTGCTGCCTTATATGTACAGTTTTTTCCAGACTGGATTTTCCCAGCCTAAGTAAAAAAATAATGGACTTTTGTATGCAAGAAGTCTCATATCTTCTGGTATGGTTTATTCAATATCTACTTTCAATCCCATGTGATAATTAAATGCAACTGTTGGTGCTTAAGCCAGGGATCAGCAACTTTGGTGGCACCTCTGAGGGGCACACCAATGGTTGAGAGTGAAAAAGAATATTGATAATCTTGCACATGGAAGTGGATAAAAGTGTAAAGACAGCTTGGAGTAGGCTACATGCTGTCACATTGTGATGCTTTGCTGCCCCTTGCACAGCAAAGAGAAAAGTAAGATCTGAATAAAGCATTGTGGACAGAAGGCAAAGGAATGGCTATAGTTCTCTGTACTGCTGCTTCTCTGACAAAACACTTTTGAAAGAGGACCGAGTCTTCAGTTCCAAACTTAGCCCTGTGGCATGATGACATGATGTTTGTGAGGATTGGGTGTGCAGGGAGAGATATGAGACACCAAGGGGAAAGTGAGAAAAATGGAACGGATTAAACAAAAGCAATGATTAAAGAAATATGACAAGGTTGTAGAGAACAACCTTGGTAGGGTGTAGAAATAGTTAGATATACAGTGAGGTTTTAAGCATATCAGAGAGTGAACAAAAGAAAAGAAAAAGACAAAAGGAAAAAAATGTTGTGGCACTTTAAAGACTAACTGCTGTATTTTAATGTTAGCTTTCATAGATCAAGTCCACTTCGTCAGACATAAGACTGAGACTTCATGGCATCAATTTATACACATCAGGAACAGAGATACAGAATGGTTAGTTAGTACAGTTTGTTGTTGTTGTTGTTCAGTCGCACAGTCGATTCCGACCCTCTGCGACCCCATGGACCACTGTCCTCCAGGCACTCCTGTCCTCCACCATCCCCCTCAACTCGCTCAGCTCTGTGCCCATTATCTCCAGTTAGTACAGTTAAACCTCACATAAAGAGTGCCTCGCTTAAAGAGTAACTCACTTAAAGAGCAGAATTTTCTCTGAATGTTCGCTTCACTTAACAAATAAAACCAACCAAAAACTCGCTTAACAAATAAATCGGGGTTCACAATCCCCCCCCCCCCATCGGTCACTTACAATGGTGTTTCGCTTAAAGAGCAAACTCGCTCTTGTGGAACACATTATGCTCTTTAAGCGAGGTACAGCTGTATGACAGAGAAGCATACAAATCAATGTGGCTTTTTATGACTGGTAATAGCAGAAGATCTCTAGTTGTTATTCAGATTAGTTGTGGAGCTTCACCCTGTTGAATTGCAAATGTTTAGTAAATGGATGCAAGACAAACATTGTGGCATTACACATTTGCTAGTGAGTCTACCCTTCAGGCCTAGCATCTATTCACAATGGTGTGAGTTCTTGCTTTGTTCTGAGAAGTAGCCTGAGGCTGTCAGTGAGAATTCTACTGAGATAGATTCTGTGGAGGTGGTAGAATATAACAACATATATAGCAGCATATAACAACTTGTTAGTTGTGGTGCATTAAATTTGATAATGTCCAATGTTTAATTATCATTAATGATAATGGAATTTTAATTGACATTACCTGCTCAGAAACACCCAACAACTCAGAAAAACCAATGTCTAGGTAAGTGCAAGTGTGTGTTGCTGTATACAGATAGGCAATCCAAACAGTGAAGAATACTAACAAGGAAAAAATGTAGTACTGGAGGAAATCTTTATGGATGCAATTGATTCAGAAAAAAACAAATAAGAGGGTTCTAGATCAAATAAATTCTGAACCAATATTATTTGAAGGCAAAATGATAATTATTCTGCACCATTATAAGCTGTGCTGACTGCAGATAACTGCCTCTGGAATCCAATAATATCTGGAGGCCCTATGCATGATTTAGTGGAGATCCAGTATCCTATCTCTTTATTTGGTTTTCCCACCTCTGGGATCTCTCTCTCTCTTTATCAAGATGCTTTCTCTTTCCTTCTTCAGTTTTCTCTTCCTGCTCTCTCTTTCCTGGTCTTAAATTGTTTCCAGTCACTCGCCATTATTATCACCTGGTGTGTCCATATACTCAATGACGTTTAGGTGGAGGTGCAATGCAACCAATTCTGCTGACTTCAGCTATTTAAAGATAAATAAATGATAGTAGCCATTTTGTCTGTTTGATTGTTTAGTTTGTATGCTGCCCCATTAGTGGGCATCCATTACTGTGGGTGGTTTACAGAATAAAGCATTGACACCCCAGCACATTCCCCAAAACTCATAAAATAATACAAAACAAGTATAGCAATGCCCCCAGCTCGAACACAATTTGTTATTCAGTCACAGAGTCAAGCCCGACCTTTTGAGACCTCATGGACCATAACATGGCATCCTCCATAGTCTGCCCAGATCTAAGCCCATCCTCTGCCTCCCCATTCTCCTTTTGCCATCGATTATTCCTAGCATCAAATCCTTTTCCAGTGAGTGCTTTCTTCTCATTTGTTGGCAAAAGTACTTGAGCTTCAGCTTTACTATCTGTCCTTCTAAGGAACATTCAGGGTTGATTTCCTTTAGGATTGACTAATCTGGGGATATATTTTTAAAGGCGGCTTTAATCTTTACTAATTTCCTGATGTGCACAAAGGATCTAGCCTGGAGCACGTCCGTGGGACGTTTGTTCCTGAGGATAAGCGCCACCACCAAGAAGGCCCAATTCCTCATTGTTGATTTTCTAGTCTCCCTTAGTGTGACTATCTTTAATTATGTAGATTGAGGGAAGCATGTGAAGTAGGCACCTGGTTTTTTGGAAGAGAGGTTCCAACAGATATACTTACAGTAATACCTCATATAACATTAGTATCGAATAACACTAAAATCGCATAACATCAAGGAATCTGGGGGGAAGAATTGCATCAGATAACATTAAGATCCTATGGGATGCTTCAGATAACAACCGCGAAAGCCTGTGTGGTTACAATGTATCTCTATGGATCCCATAGAGGATCAGATAACACTAAAAATCATATAACACGAAGACTTGTGGAACCAGGTTTTAGTGTTATATGAGGTTTTACTGTACTTGGTTACTTGGTTGATCCCTACTTCACACATCTAGTTTGATGTGGCGGATCGAAGCATCATCTCCCATGAGATTTTAGCAGCCTCTTGCCATCAGAAGGTCAGATGGCACACGGGAGCCTGAGGCCCATGTTTTCGATGCTCCATTAGCCATTTTAAATATGATGACACAGCTGTCTGGGCTCATGTCGAAGTTGGCCATGTTAGAGCAATGCCTTGACCAGGTGCATTGCCTGAGTACCCAACCCCATTTAGCTGGCATGCAGTTCCACAATGGAGGACTGTTCTAGACCACTAGGTGACACCTTTGTGGCATGGTTGAACCTGTCAGGGGAATGCGCCCCACCACCATAGCTGTCGAATGCAAACATCACCACTGCACCATGTTGAAGCATGAGGTGCGATTTGCAGTGGCCAACAGATATTGAGGTCTTAAATTGTTAAGGGTTTTATACGTGATAAACAGCAACTTGAATTGAGCATTTTAGGGTTGAAATAGAAAAATGTGTCCTCATCCGCTAGTGTCAGCTTTCTTCGTCTCTTTCTGCCATTTAAATTTGATTAACTAGAGCTCTCACTATTTTAGATTTTTGTTTCAGAACCTTGCAATCATACTTTAAAATATGATTATCCAGGCATCCTGCCAAAACCAAAATGAAACTTCTCTCTCTCTCTCTCTGAGCTGGGAAACATGATTATGGGACGAGATTGCCTAGAGACAAGTATACAAGAAAATATCATCCCTCCTTGCTGTAGCTTGTGCTAATGGGAATATTATGTGGTTGACATCATTAAAAGGCTTTACATGTTTCCTGCCTTGCTTTTTAATAATACCAAACAAAGATTCCAAAAGTGTTGTTTCATTCATAAGAGAAAGGCAATCGAAGGCAGGCCTTTGACATGTCTGGCAGCTCTTTGGGGATGTATTTCAGAGTGCTTCTACATTACAAAATTACCTATATGGCTACAATTGTTATGTCTTTACTCACTGTTTGTGGTTTTTGCTACTCATAAAGAAGTAAACATCATATCTCGGTCTAGATCAGGGGTTCCCAACCTTTTCAAGCTGGGGGCAGGTCACACTCTCTAAGTCAGCTTTGAGGGCCAGATGGCCACTTTGCCCCACCTGCACGATGGGAGTGGCCATTTTGTCCCAACAGCTTCAAATAGGGTGGTCATTTTGTTTCTCGAATGCCCTTGGAGGGGTGGGAAGGCCACATGAAATGGCTCTGTGGGCCAGATCTGGCCCACAGACCTTAGATTGGGAACCTCTGGTCTAGAAACTGATGCTATTTGTTGCTTGTATGCAACGCCTTTTAGGCTTCAATCCTTCAATTCCCTGGGTGTAAATCCTTTTCCCAAGCAATGAGCTAAATCCAACTATTAGTCCTAATATAAGACAGATTCATTCAATCAATGGGACTGGGTCTTAACTGAAGTTACAAAGGTCAGGTTAGTGGTTAAGATGCTGGAAGGTCAGCAGTTCGATTCCCGAGTACTGCAGGACAGAATGAGCTCCCGTCTTTGTCCCAGCTCCTGCCAACCTAGCAGTTTGAAAGCAAGAAATTGGAAGTAGATAAATAGGGACCACTTCAGTAGGAAGGTAACAGCGTTCCGTGTGCTCTGGTGTCTAGTCATGCCTGCCACATGACCACGGAAACGTCTGCAGAAGCAGACAACGCTGGCTCTTCGGCTTTGAAACAGAGATGAGCACTGAACTCTAGAGTTGGGTACAACTGGCTTTCGAGCAAGGGAAACCTTTACCTTTACTAAGGTGAATTAATTAGGGTTGTCCTCTTTGTTATGGCTCCCGTGCCTTCTGTGCTTTGAAGAGTGAAGATCTACTAACATGGCCGGTCTAAGGTATTTTGCTGCTCTAGGGTGAAAAACAATAATGCACCCTCTACTATTTTATCTACAGGAGCCATCTTTTATCAGTGCTACTGACCATATTTTCCCCCATAGCTAAAGTCAGCTTAGGGGATAGAAGGTAGAAGTCTCACTCCTCTAAGATCCTGCTGCAGCTTCATGCATCAGCTTGTGACAGAGCTAGTCATATATCAAGCGTTTAAGCTCCCCACAAGTTTTAAATCAAATGGAGACTGTAAGTGATACAGCAGATTCCCTGATGCAGCTGTTTGCCCTGTGAAGAGTATATGAAGCAACTGAGGACAGCAGTGGAGACATAGGGGTGGGGGAAGAGAACATTTATCATATGACCATGGAAGAACCCCGAATGGAGTCACATTGAGAGATGGATGCTTGATTCACAGTGACTTGGGCCACCGAGACAGAAAGCCTATTAACTCTCACCTCTGCTCCAATGGCATCCTTTACTATAGCCTATTATTTCCTTTTGTATAAGGATATGCTGGCTATTTGAATCTGCAGAGAAAAATATTGGGGACACATTTGTGGTGATGGTAAAACCTGCCTTGTGACCTGAAACAGCAGTACAGTAATACCTCATATAACATTAGTATCGAATAACACTAAAATCGCATAACATTAAGGAATCTGGGGGGAAGAATTGCATCAGATAACATTAAGATCCTATGGGATGCTTCAGATAACAACCGCTAAAGCCTGTGTGGTTACAATGTATCTCTATGGATCCCATAGAGGATCAGATAACACTAAAAATCATATAACACGAAGACTTGTGGAACCAGGTTTTAGTGTTATATGAGGTTTTACTGTATATCCAGCTGTGGGCCCAAAAAAAAAATTGCTACCACACTGTGGGCATGGTATGGTGGGTGTGGCCAGGGGGAAAGCCCTGCGTTGCGCCCAAATTAGGATCACTTTATTTCAAAACTTGGATGGGCGGGGCCAGCCAGAATTTTTGCTACTGGTTCTGGCAAACTGGTGCGAACCTGCTGATGCCCACCACTGAGTACAGTTGTATCTCGCTTAAAGAGCATAATGCGTTCCACAGGATTGCTCTTTAAGCGAGTTTGCTCTTTAAGCGAAACACCATTGTAAGTGACCAATTGTGGGGGGATTGTGAACCCTGATTTATTTGTTAAGCGAGTTTTTGGTTGGTTTTATTTGTTAAGCAAAGCGAACATTCAGAGAAAATTCTGCTCTTTAAGCGAGTTACTCTTTAAGTGAGGCGCTCTTTATGCAAGGTTTGACTGTATATCCCTAAACAGAGCCCGGAGAACATAGCATGATTTCTTTAAAAAACAGATATCTTCTGTAGACATACAAACACACACATTCCACATTAGGATGCAGAATATTCTTATTTAATAGAAAATAATCACAACATCTGCTTCTAAAAGAATCTAGGTTTTCATTGAACAACTTGGTTCCAAACCCCACATTCCACTTTAGCTTTGCTGGATGTTTTTTCCCAGCCAACCCTCAAAATGATGTTCTATTCCTCTTGGTTGTTCCACTCTCCTTAATAAACTGGTTTCAAAAACCCTAGTACCTAAGTGGGGTGCAGATGGAAAAGGGGCAAAGAGTAAACTGTTACACTGGAGTATAAGTCTGAGAATAACACTGGTCAACACAATTTTTCTGGCATGAGGTACTCTCATGATTCTAAGGTAATTTTGAGGTGCTGATTCTGAATCTGGCATCCGTTTTTTTCTAGCACATCAGGTTTTTGAGATCTCAAATATTGCAATATACCTATGAACAGCAAATTTATCATCATATTCAGGACACTCATGCGAAGCATATGATTATAGAACCCGAAGAACAGCAGACCAAACCCAAGTGCTTGGGAACTCAGGAGCACTTGGATGTAGAATGAGCATCAAGATTCACTATTTACATAGTCACTTGGCCAACTTTCCAGATAACTTGGGTGACGTGAGCGAAGAACACGGTGAACGTTTTCTTCAAGACATTAAAGTAATGGAAGAATGTTACCAAGGCCGATGGAACACCAACATGATGGCAGATTACTGTTGGTCCTTGATGAGAGACATTACACACGTGGAACGTCGCAGAGCATCCAAGAAAAGGTCGTTCATGGCGATGTAAGGTCGATATTGTCAGTTTACCTTTTTGTACATATTTTCATATCTTAACGTTTCAATTTTTACATGTTAATATGCTTTCACTCTGAACTTTGTGCTTCAGTTCATAATTATATACGTTTGTGCAATAAAGTATTGCATATTGGATGTTATTTTATTAGGTCCATATGTCTGTTTAGCTCGTCGAATATGATGATAAATTTGCTGTTCGTAGATATATTGCAATATTTGAGATCTCAAAAACCTGATGTGCTAGAAAAAAATGGATGCCAGATTTGGAATCAGCACCTCAAAGTTATCTTAGAATCATTCATGCCAGAAAAATTATGTTGACCAGTCACTAATTTTACCACTATAATTCTATAATTGACTGGCACCAACATGCAGTCAGGAATGACAATTGGGTTGGCCAATAGCATAAAAATGTGATGTGATAGAGCAAATCTGAGATCATATCTGTAATCAGCAGCCTGAAATTAGTATAAAACAACTGCAAAAGCTCATGCAGGGGGGGGGGGGGGAGGTTTATATATATATATATATAGCTGTGTAATTCCTCACAACCATTGCGAAACTCTTCTGCCTTTACCTTTCAGGTTTCCAGGCGGCACCTTCCATTCTCTGAAATTTCAAGGCCAAAGGGGGCAGGCATTGTGTGATGTCACAGAAAGTTAGTTCTGAGTTGTGTAACAATTGGCAGCCAATATGGATGTCCTTGTTTGCAACACAGACAAAGATTTTGCATTGAGCAAGTAAGCCCTCACCCCATTTGGGAGTGGAGACTGTTGCCAAGCAGTAAAGCCACCACCCATAATAAAAACACTACTGCATTTGAGATTTATTCTCCTACATGAAAATCTGGAAAAGCACAGTAATTCTCTGAGCCCTGACAATCCTGTTCACTGATAAGTCTGCCGTAGTGGCTATAAAAACCACTTAGATGCATTCCACAATTTATGTACCACATGATGACTCAGCAATTTGTATGCATGTGTGGGACGCATAGTTTAAAAGCATGCACAGTGAGAAAAATGTCTTCAGAAGATACACATTATTAAATTCCACATATACAGTAATACCTCGGATAACGCTAAGACTTGGTTCCACAAGTCTTGGTGTTATCCAATTTTTAGTATTATCCGATGCATGTTAAAATCCTATGGGATGCATCGGATAACATTAAAGCTCCATAGAGATACATTGTAACTGCACAGGCTTTAGCAGTTGTTATCCGATCCATCCCATAGGACCTTAACGTTATTCGATCCAATTCTCTCCCCCCCCCCAGATTACTTAACATTATGAGATTTAGCGTTATCCAAGGTAAACGTTATCCGAGGTATTACTGTATAGCCTTCCTGCACTCTCCCCTCCACATTTAGTCCATGTCCTCATTTTGTCACTTTTAAAAACCAGGAATCTCACCCTTTGTGTTTTCTATTTTTTTTTCTTCAAATTCACATGTTTGTGCACATGTTTTAAGTTGTATGAATTGTTTGACTGTATGCCCTCTACTGGCTAAAGCATGTTTAAGAAGCTTTCTTGTGCACATTTGAAATGTACAGATTTTCCTATGTGCATTTTTTTCCAGCCCTGCCCACAGCCATATAAAAATGTAAAGATTCCAGAATGCAATTTGTCTCCAGCTTGTAGAAGAGCGAAGAAAATCTTGAAATAAAACAAAATAGAATTCCACAGAAGGAGATTCCTTACACATCACTCGTAACGTTCTTTTAAATCTAATTTTATTAAACTCTTTTTACCCACAGAACAAACTAGTTGTAATTACTTTTAAACTGCTGCTTTCAAGCACTGACCTTAATTGTATGTCATTAGAAGGTACACAGAAAGAGCCTCTTCGAAGACTGTGGCATTTTTGAACCACAATCTGGCGTAACCCAAGCAATGGCCACCTTGTGCTGCTAATCTTTCTCACACTAGGTCAGGTGAAAGGAACTGCAGAATGAACTCACCAAAAGGCAGCTTCATTCTGGCAGTTTGACATCTGGCCTAGACATGGAAGAAGAAGAAGAATAGAGTATATTGTATCATTCTACTGAATTATAACTACAGTAATACCTTGGAGAACGTTTACCTCGGATAACGCTAAAATTGCATAACGTTAAGCAATCTGGGGAGGAGAATTGGATCGAATAACGTTAAGGTCCTATGGGATGGATCGGATAACAACCGCTAAAGCCTGTGCGGTTACAATGTATCTCTATGGAGCTTTAACGTTATCCAATCCACCCCATAGGATTTTAATATGCATCAGATAACACTAAAAATCGGATAACACCAAGACATGCGGAACACTGGTGGGCATCAGCAGGTTCGTACCAGTTCGCCAGAACCGGTAGCAGAAATTCTGGCTGGCTCCGCCCATCCAAGTTTTGAAGTAAAGTAGTCCTAATTTGGGCACAACGCAGGGCTTTCTCCCTGGCCATGCCCACCATACCACGCCCACAGAGTAGGTAGTAAATTTTTTTGAAGCCTACCACTGCTTATAACCATTTTGAAGGTTATACTGGCACATTAAAAATGGTGGCAGAAGTACAAATGCATTCTGTAGCCAACTCTGAAGACCATTTCTCCTTGGATATCTTGTATATGTTCACTCCCAGTTAACTATACACAGGCTATTGACCCCAGAAGACTTGCCAAGGTTTGGGACTAGAGTTTGACCAAAGCCACAGAAAATGTTTCCTTAGAGAGATGCTTTTGAGGTCACAGCTTTTCCCCCTCCTAACAAACCAGGGTGAGCAGCAAGACCTGATTTGCACAAGTCTAAAGAGGGCAAAGAATGTCTGTAAACCTCTTCTGGCACTTCTCTGTTGGGAGAAGGGAAAAAATCAGTTATTTCCATTGGGCCAAAATACTGCATAGGAGGGGACTTGCGAGGCGTCAAGAATCCTTCAAAAAGCCCTCTGTGGGAAAGCATGTTTAAACATTGACTTTGCTGGGCTAACAGGAAGTGATGAACCTACCAGAGAAAACCACCAGGCTGTGAAACAGAAGGCATCGTTCTGCAGCAAAGCTGCCTAGGAAACAGACAGGACATTTGGTGTGGCTGCTTACAGTGGCGGCACACAGCTCTGTATTTTGCCCTATGCGGTCCTGTTGTGATCAGAGTAATGTAACACCATGTGTTAGTTTTCTAAAAATGTACAACCGGAGTAATGTGTTTCATCTTAGTGGCAACAAAGGCACTTTTATCTTGTACAGTATATACACAAGGGTTGTTTGCAGTGGTTTGTTGGGCAAGGGGGATTTGGCTCCCCCCTTCGTGAATGCCATTTCTAGTGCTTTCCTATTGCTCCTGAAAGGTGGTTGTTGAAACTGGAATTATATCTCAAGTACCTGCCAAGTTCAACATGCTTCTGAGACAAACATTGCTCTGTCTTGCTCTATCCATGAGAGGCCCCTAGGTTGCTAAGGCACAGGTCAGTTGCCGAACAGTCAAGTGGGAAGGTGAATTGGCACAGTTCCTTCTTGTTCTACAGACATAAACTTCCCTCAGCAGAGGGATGGGGTTGCTGGAAGGGCAACAAGGAAAGGAGAATACTGTACAGGCCTGCCTTTTTCTTATGGGAAAGGTTCCTATTTAGCTAAAAAAAAGTCTCCCCCAAACATAGTATCCTTTATATGCTTGGACTGCAAGTGGCTATGATGGTCAGGAATGAAAGCTGTTTAGTTAAACACAACTGGTGGACACTCCCTTATGGAAGTCAGTTCTTTTTTTAAATTTAAAATTTATGTACTTGTTTTAAAGGTCCAACAAAAATATGACCATCGCCCACTCATTTCTCCTCAACATTCCTCTCTTTCACGCTTCCTAGTAACCTAGTAAAGGTAAAGGTCACCCTTGCTCGAAAGCCACTTGTATCTGCTCATCTCTGTTTATAGCTAAAGAGCCAGCACCGTCAGTATAGACGTTTCCATGGACATGTGGCAGGCATTATTAGACACCAGAGTACAAGGCACACTGTTTACCTTCCCACCAAAGTGGTACCTATATTTTTGTTCAGTCGCTCAGTCGATTCTGACCCTCCACGACCCCATGGACAACCACCCTCCAGGCACCTCTGTCCTCCACCATCCTCCTCAGCCCATCCAGCTCTGTTCCCACTGCATCCACAATACCATCTAACCATCTCATTTTTGGCCGCTCTCTTTTTCTTTTGCCCTCCACCTTTCCCAGCATCAAGGCCTTCTCTAGTGAATCGTCTCTTCACCTTTGATGTCCAAAGTACCTTAGCTTCATCTTTACAATTTGACCTTCTAAGGAGCAATCAGGGTTGATTTCTTCTAAGATTGACCTATTTGTTCTCCTCGCTGTCCAGGGGACTCTCAACACTCTCCTCCAGCACCACATCTCAAAGGCATCTATTCTTCTGCGCTCAGCTTTCCTAATGGTCCAGCTCTCACAACCATACATTGCCACAGGGAATACCATTGCCTTGAGTATGCGAATTTTTGTTTGCAATGTGATGTCTCTACTTTTCACTATGTTCCCCAGGTTTCTCATCGCTTGCCTCCCAAGAATCAGTCGCCTTTTTATTTCATGGCTGCAATCCCCATCTGCAGTGAGCTTTGATCCCAAGAAAGTAAAATCTGTCACTGCCTCTACTTCTTCCCCGTCTATTTTCCAGGGACTGATAGGGCCTGTTGCCATGTTCTTGGTTTTCTTAATATTGAGTCTCAAGCCAGGTTTTTCACTCTCTTCTTTCAACCTAATCAGGAGTTTCTTTAGGTCTTCCTCACTTTCTGCCATTAGGGTGGTATTTGAACTGCTAAGTTGGCAGAAGCTGGGACAGAGACAGGAGTTCACTCTGTTGTGCAGCACTCAGGTCTTGAACTGCTGACCTGCTAACCTTCCAGTCACCAAGTTCAGCATCTTAACCCCTAAGCCATCGCAGTCCCCTGGTACATACCCCTAAATTGTGACTTCTTCTACACCATACAGTCATTCTTGGTTACAGCCATACAAGAAGAGCTGGGACAAAATGCATAACAGACAAGCACAGGAAGAAATAAACTAATAAATAAGGGCAGAAACACAGAAGGTGACACCATCCTAGTAGGCTGCATTCATATCTGTCTGTGTCAGGGGTTCCCAACCTTTTTGCACTGTGGGCCGGACCATGCCCCCCCCCCGACAGCTGAACAGACTGGTCACATGATTCTTCCCATCATAAACGCTGCCATAAAACACATCCATGGCTGTCGTAAACATGTTTACAACAGCTGCAGGTGCATTTGTGGCTGGCGTGGGCACATTTGTAGCAGGTGCAGATGTGTTTTACAGCTGTCATAAACACATCCACTTCCCCTTCCAGTAGCAGAAAGGGCAGTGGCAAACCATATGAAATGGTGCTATGGGCCGGGACTGGCCTACGGGCTGTAAGTTGGCCACTCATGGTCTAGGTCCATGATAGTGAACCTTGGCACCCCAGATGTTCTTAGACTTCAATTCCCAGAAGCTCAAGCCCCCATGAATCCACACAAATGGGTTTACTGTGATTCATCCAGCCTGTGCTACCCTTGTCACTCCTAGAATGGGTTAAAAAAATGTACGTATTGGGAAATCATTTCCTGGTTCATTTCAAATAAATTGACTAGGTATAGGAGACGACAGCTCTTCTGAAAGATAGAAGCTAAAAAGGATAACCAAAGCTTCAAAATATTGCTGAAAAAATTGAAACTTTTATCAAGCAATAATCCTTGTGAAATGATAAAATCCCCAGCTGAAGAAAACTTCGTTCAGGAATAGAAAATTAAGGCTCTCCTGTCAAAACAGCATCTTTCTGAGGTGTTGCTAAACATGTTCTTTTACAAAGATTTGTTTTTAGTTGTATTTTGAAGCTTTGCCTTTTCTGTTGCTGTCCTGAAGTACCTGAGGATGGGAATATATTGAAGGAAGACCCCTGGATGGGGAGTGCTGGTGCAGTTCAAGGTGCCCAAAGACGAAGTAGAGAAGCATCTCAACCTGAGTTTGCCACTCCATCCCTCCTACTAGGGGTTAGTGAACAATGGCAAAGGTGCTCAGCCAGCTAGACAAGCCCTGATAAAACAATTGCTGTCCAGCTGAGATGCTTCTGGAGACAGCATCAGTAGATACATCAGAGCCAGCATCTCACAAAAAAAGGGGGGGGGGATTAGAGAGAAACATGAACATCACTGCCCTCAGTGTGGACATATTGACCATCCCTGCTATAGGCCTTGTGCCTCAGGATAGCTGGCACAATTCTGTTGAGAACATCAAGACCTCAACCTCTCCTGGTGAAGGTATTTTTTTGGGTGGGACACAGAGGACTTGGATTCTTTGGACTTTAGAGCAACAACCTGGACAGTGCATGAAACTAGCCCACAGCAGGTTAAAGACAATTCCATAATTATCCCCACCCCAATTATAAGCAATCAAGGAGTGGTGGAGGGACAGCCAACCCAGCTAGGGCCAGCAGGATTCATACTGCAATGAAAAATCCCACAATCTAAAGACCATTTCCACTGCTTTTGATATCAATATATTGAGTATGAGTGAAATTATCACAGAATTTTTAGGTCATGCAGATGGGGAAAAGCGAGCATGTACAGAATATGATCTCAGCCTTGAATTATTTGGTAGGTCAGAGAAATAAGGTTCACCAACACAACATATTTGTTTTCCAGTGAGTGCTCGGGCCTTAAATGGCCAACCACATTGACAAAGAGTGACAAAAGCTCTCTTATACCACTTTTAAAAACCTCCTATTGTGGGTGGGCTTTTCCATTTCACTTTGTGTTCACACAGAAGCTTTTAATAATACCTAGAATGTTATTTTAAAAAGGTTTTCTCAAGATTTTTGAAAAAGTTGTCTTGAAAGTCAACTGATTTTCAAAGTGTATGAGCAGCGGTTGTTCACTGAAAAGGACTCAGATTGAAAGGTTTTAATCTTACACCAGGTATGTGTACTGTCATTGGGTAAAGGGCATACAAACCAAATCAGGGGCTATTGCGTTTGTCTAGTGTTGTGTTTCTCAACCTTTGTTTTTTGGACTTCAATTCTCCAAAGCTCTGATCAGCCAATGTTCTGACCTAGCCTTCTGGGAATTGATGTCCCCCTGTGAGGCGTGAGCCCCATGTTGGGAACCGCTGGTCTAATGTCACCACAGGATGGAGCAAAGAGTTACTGTTCACCCATGAGGTGGAGAAATATCCTTTATGTTAAATTTGGTATTCACACATTGCAATTAGATATGGAGAGAGAGGGTGGGAGGGAAACTAAGGAAGACAAATGAAAGCATACTCTTTGCCTTAGAAATTAATCTTCCTTGCCCTTTCTGGTGCACAATCATTGATTAAATCATCCATGTCTTGTTGCTTTTGCACTACAAATTTCAGCTCTAGGGAACAAGAGGGAAGGTGGCAGAGAGAAAGGCTGGAAAATCAGAATTGCTCCATACATTGCTCTTTTAAGGAGGACTCAAAGTCAACGCCACCCACTGCCCTTTCAAAGTCCCTCAATCACTCCTTTCTTGATGGCCACCTTAAGAAGCTGCATGGCACTCTCTCCTGGCAGTTGAGGCGGGGTGGAGGATAGAAGAAAGGGAATTATAAAAACCAAATGGCGTACACAACTGTTCAGACCAGGGGTTCCCAACCTATGGCTTGTGGGCTGGGCCCCTGCCACTGCCACACCTGGAAGTGAAAGCGGACACATTTACGTCAGCTGTGCATGGGTAAACACAGAAGTGGGTGCATTTACAAGAGCCGTAAATGCACCCGCCTCTGCTTCTGGGATGTGTGTGGTCAGGCCCGCTCAGCTGTCCACAGGGCATGGTCAGGCCCATGGTGTAAAAAGTTTGGGAACCCCTTGTTTAGACTGTTGCTATATTCTGTGTGTCCTGCCTGTATCATTCAGGCTTGCTATTTGTGTTTCCCCATTCCCAGGAACAGAACTTTCCCAGAGAAGTAAAAACACAGGTTCAGTCAGAACATTATCAAATGGACACAGAGCAGGCATGAGTTGTTTGCTTTGTTATGTTAGCTGCCTTCAAGTTAGAACCAACTTAGAGGGACCCTAATAGGGCTTTTAATATAAGTGAGATAATTAAAGAATGGTTTTACTAGTTTCACTGCCCCATGAGTTTCCATCATCATCGCCGTCGCCGTCTTTGTTATAGTTCGATTTATTTGTCATGGCTGAGTTCTGGTCTCTTGTTCTATCCATGACACCACGTTGAGTGTCCTGCGTATACCTAGTTAGACCAGCAATTATCATTTTTAAAGCACTTTTTAAAGCTTTTTGATATATTTTTGAATGATTTCTTCATAAGATTTTGACTCCTAAGGAGAATTGAAGTTGGGTTTTAGGAATGGGAAGTTCCACATTCATTGATCAGTATATAGCACCCAACTGCTACAAACAGGGGAGGAACAAGTACATAATTAGCTCCCATTCTTGAAGACTTTGAGGTTAATATTTTATCAATTCAAATTATTTGCAATCGCTCCTTAGTATTTCTGAGCAGCATAAAGTATGAGTGTTACTGTATTGAATCATGCTGCTGTGTGTTTATTCTTGCTTTCCTCTAAGTATTTGCTCTTCTGAAGGTTATTATGGTGGTCTTTCAGTAGATTATCCTTTGCCTTCAGTTAGTATGTGAGTCTTACCTGTGGTAGGATGAAGACAATTATCAATACTTTGTTCAGAACAAATGTTGGCAATTTGATAATATCTTCTGTCAGTTCAGAAGATGTTGTTGTGTGTCTTTTGTACCGGAGAAATGAGAACATGGCACTTCCATCAAGGGCTATTGTAAACCTATCAGGGACTTAATTGCATAATAACTAAACCTTCTATTGATAGTCTGTTTTGTTGTAAAGGTTTTAATGACCCTCATTTAGTATACCTAGCACTGCATACTGCACATAACAATATGCATAATGATCCAGATCTACTGGATTAATCTAATTTCTAATCAAATGTTACAGATACCAGTACGGTGTACATTCTTCTTCTTCAGCTGCTGTATCCATTCCGGATATTGGCTATCATCATGGCAATAGTCTTCCTGTTCTTAACTCCTCAGAACAATTCTTCCGCGGACATGCCACACCAGTCTCTCAGGTTCTTCTGCCATGAAGTCCATCTACATCCAGGGCCTCTCTTCCCAGGGATCTCTCCTTGCAGAACAAGTTGGAGTATTCTATACTTTATGTTGTTCCTCATGATATGGTCAAGGTATTGGAGCTTTCTTTGCTTAATGGTTTTAAACAGTTCTTGTTCTTTATCCAACACTTTATCCAACTCATCTTGTTCTTTAGCACAACACTGGTCAAGCCATTATATCTTTAGCAGACGTCTGTAGATCCACATTTCAAAATCTTCAATTCTCTTTTCAGATGCTTTAGTCAATGTCCAAGCTTCAATTCCATATAGCAATACTGGGACTACATAACACCTCACTATTCAGAACTTTGTAGCAAATGTTAGATCTTTATTGCATAACAAATGTCGTATTTTTATGAAGGTGGATCTAGCTTTTTCTATTTGTATTTTGATCTCTACCTTGGGACCCCAATTTTCATTTAACATACTACCCAAATAGATAATTTTATCCACTGTTTTGATTTCTTGTGTTCTTGCCATTAGCTTGCCATGAGTTGGTGTTAGGCTTATAACCAGATATTTTGTCTTCTTGGTTTTGAGATTCAAACCATATTCAGGTATTCACCATTAATTTTAATGCCAATGTAGCAAAGTCCACAGAGAAGGATGACGGTACCCAAGTGGATTAAATCCCACTTGAATCCATCTTGATGGAGGGCAGCAGATTCATCAATACAATAATACCTCTGATAACGCTAAGACTTGGTTCCACAAGTCTTCGTGTCATCCGATTTTTAGTGTTATCTGATCCATGTTAAAATCCTATGGGATGGATCGGATAACGTTAAAGCTCCATAGAGATACATTGTAACCGCACAGGTTTTAGCGGTTGTTATCCGATCCATCCCATAGGACCTTAACGTTATTCGATCCAATTCTCCTCCCCAGATTACTTAGCGTTATGCGATTTTAGCGTTATCTGAGGTAAACATTGTCCGAGGTATTACTGTACTGGCCTTGGGCTGAGGAGCACTTGGTGTGCCAAAAGGGCTCAGGACCATAAAGTGACTCATGGAACTGGATCAGTGGTACAGGTGTCACGCTGCGATGCAGAAGGCTGGGGAAGACGACTGCATTATGCTGCTCCCAGAAAAGTCTTCATGGCTTAAAGTTTTTTTTAAAGGTTCACATACACATTGAACTAATAACATCTTTATAGATGGAATTTATTAATATATACATTTATTTGTATCTGTGATCTTGCAAAGCACATGCTTTGATCACTAAGTTCTAATAACGGGATTCTATCAGGAAGATGTAAATAATATATTGGTCTATAATAAGAGAACACCCTGTTATGATTATCTTGGGGGGGGGGTGCATGTTAAAAGTCTAAACAGAGGTTATCATGCTTTGGCCAAATCATGACCAAATAAAAAACACTGGAAAAGACAATAATGCTAGGAAAAGCTGAAGCAGCAAACTAAGAAAATAGGAAGAATAAACATGAGATAAATTGGCTCATCGCACTTGGTTTGCAAATTACCCATAAAGCATTTGCCTAAAAGTAACTAGTTGCAGTTCTCCATTTTAGTTACATCCAAATTCTGGTGCAACATTTTATGTGTTATTGTGGGGCACAAACAAAGTATCTTTCTCTTAAAAGATCATTCAATTGTCAATAAAGATGATGGTGATTATGATATAATATAAATATAGGGATGTATGGAAGCTCCTTGACACCCTCCTTGCCTGCCTAAAGGATGCAGAGATAATGGCCAACCAACTAGTGAGCTTATGAACCAGGGGTGCCCAAACTTTTGGGGCCAGGGGCCTGACCATGCCTCCAGAACAGCTGAGTGGACCAGACATGCCCCCGGAATAGTGTGTGTTTGTGCATGCGTCTCCATATTTACTTCCTGGTTCGGCACAGATGTCCTCACGCATGCATGAAAGCAGCTATATTTACTTCCTGGTTCAGCATGGACACTTCTATGCATGTGCAAAAGTGGCCATATTTACTTCCTGGTTCAGTGTGGATGCTTCTGCGTATGAGCAAACATGTCTGCGCTAAACCAGGAAGTAAATACAGACACTTCTGCGCATGCACAAGGATGTCTGTGTCAAACCAGGAAGTAAATATGCCGCTTTCGTGCATGTGCAGAATCGTCTGTATTCACTTTCTGTTTTAGCAAGGGTATCACAGGCCTGATAGAATGCTTCGGGGTCGTATCTGGCCCGTGGACCATCATTTGGGGACCCCTATTTTAAACCTTCCAGCTCAATCCTTCTCCATTTCCATAACAATATTGGTGCATTTTCAGTTCACAACAAATGTGAAAATGAAGAAAGACAAATGGCAAAGTCAGGTGATAGTTTAAATAGTGGAAGCAGGGCAGAAAAGCTTCTGCTCAGGGCAACAGTACCAGTATTGGGTGATTTGTTTAGTTCCTACCCTACCTCCCCCCCCATCAAGCAACTTTTATGGTAGTCACTAGAAAGGGAGTAACAAGAGACTTTAAAGCACTCTATGATTATCTTCTAAAAAGGCAAATCAACAGGTCTTGTCTACAGTATTTCTATGCATTTTCTGTCTCCCTGCCCTTCTTGTTTCCAGCATCTGAAGTTAGCGGTGTTGTGGTCACAAGACTGTCAGTGAGTTAATCAATGACTTTGTAGCAGGATTGACAAGGGAATTTCGTTTCTAAGCGTATACAGGCTGCCCTCACTTATCTATAGCGGATATGTTCCAAGATCTTCCATCAATATCAGAAACTGTGGAAACAGTGAACCCCAAATTTAAACACACCTAGTCATAGAAGTAATGTGTGCATGTACACAAATTCCTCTGTTGTTCCAAAAGTTTGCTAACAAAATGGCCACCTTTAAAAATACAATCTGTTCCAGTTTAAACATTACATTGTAGACAGTGGCCTCTAGTGGCCAGCTCTGATTTCTGGGATTTTTTTATTGCATATTTTTAAATCTGTGGAAAACTGAAACTGCAGAAACAGAACTTATGGATAAGGAGGCAACCTGTACTCCTCTTTATTCTTCCTGAGTATTTATTTCTCTTCCCTCACTTCTAATAGCAAGTGAATATTGGATTTAATATTAGGCATAGATACGGGTGTTGCTCTACCCTATTAATCCTTTGGGTTCATTTCATTGCCCCACAGTCATTCCATGGCTGCACTATCACACAAATATCCCTGATTTGGTTCATTTTTATCTATTTGCCTGAAGACAGTGCATATATCTAATATAATATTCCTCCAGTGCATTTTTCTACTGGCCAGCACTTTCACACTCTAACACTTCTGGATAGGAAGTACAGTAATACCTCATATAACATTAGTATCAAATAACACGAAAATCGCATAACATTAAGGAATCTGGGGGGAAGAATTGCATCGGATAACATTAAGATCCTATGGGATGCTTCAGATAACAACCGCTAAAGCCTGTGTGGTTACAATGTATCTCTATGGATCCCATAGGATTTTAACATGCATCAGATAACACTAAAAATCGTATAACACCAAGACTTGTGGAACCAGGTTTTAGTGTTATCTGAGGTTTTACTGTATTAGCCTTCTGAATGCCATTGCCCTGGGGACATCCAGGTTTACTTGCAGTACTTTCCAAACTTCGAGGAGATTTCTAACCCAGGTAATACACCGTTCTGCTATTAGAAGTCATCTAATATGGAAAAACAAAAACACTCAATGTCTAATTGGAGATTCAACAGTCAAAGCAATACAGTATTTGGGACCATTAATACAATGATCAAAATGACAAAGCTGTTATGAAATGGGCAGAATCCCATTCATTCTGCCTTATACATGATCATCAATTACCCAGTTCATTTAGTAATGGCGAGTGGCAGAGGGGCTACATTCCAGATCTAAGTTTACTTTTAGCGAACCTATAGCTCAATAGTGCATTAAGTGTTGGTGACACAGTCCCAAATACTCAGCATAGACCCATTCTATGTCAGATCAACTCAGTCATCCAACTTCAATTTGTACCATTTCCAACTAGGAATAGTTTCTAACAATGCTAGATGTAGCTGAGCTTCAGATTGCCCCTTGACTAGAGAACTATGATTAATTTATAACTTCCATTTTGGATTGTTCTCATGCTTCCATTCCAAGAAGATGCCAGAGCAACTATATCCAAGGTCTCACTCTGGAAACACATGCTCAATACTTAGATTATATTTTACACTTTGAAGAAAATCCTTGTAGTGAACACAGAATTAAAAACAGAAGAAACTTATCTTGATTCTTGATGGATAGAGTCATCAATAAAGCATTACAAGGCAAGAAGCAAACAGAAAGCTTGAAGACTACTGAAAAGACTGAACAAGGATCCATACAAACGGAGCCATGTGCTAATATACCCTCAAACCATATAGCAGATCAGCTGCTTTTAGCAAGGAAGACCATTCAACACATAATAAAAATAAAATGTTAAGAAGATATTCAAAGCAAAATCCAATGAACTTTGTACTTCCTTCATACTGGCATAACTAGAGAAAGCCATAAAAATAAGCAAGAATGCCAAAGTAGAGGGATTTGATGATATCTGGATCGAGCAACTCAAACACTATTAGCAAAACACAAAGAAATGCTTCCTTCAGCTCTTTCCTAACTGTTGAATGAGCAAACAAATCCCCAAAATATGGCAGAAGATGAAAAATAACTACTCTACTGAAACCAAGCAAAGAACCATCCGAGCCCAAAGCCAGTCTCCCAACTAGGCCACTTATACAGAGTGTCTGAACAAATGCTATTAGATCATTAAGTCCCTAAAACTGAACTACTTCTAATTCCAAAACAGGCTGGCTTTGGACCTATCAAGAGCTGAATGACTCAAATCTTAAATCTAACTCGGCATACAGAAGACACAAAATAACTGGAGCAGCATTTGTCCATTTTACAGTGGCACATAAAACTGTTCATTCCTAATTGCTGCTCAGAAAGCTCTAACTTCCTATAAAAGATCATGGACTAACAGAAATAGTCACCTTTTTTTACTTCAAAAACCAATGATTCTTTGTTGAATTCCTAGGGAGGCACAGTCATTGGAAAATAACATTCCTACAGAATAAAATCCTCTCCCCATTACTTTTTAACATTTATACAAATGATTAATTCATGTTCTTATACGCCAAGAGTTTCATCTACACTGATGATCTTGTCTTGACAATCCAGGGGAAAACATTCGAGTCCACCGAGTACCAGCTAACCTTTGCCTTATAAGATCTTTCCTTATAACAACAACCAGCTGAAATCAAACCCTTTTATAAGTGCAGGTCTTTGCCTTCCACTTAAACAGGGGCTCTCAACCTATGGCCCACAGGCCGGATCTGGCCCATGACACCATTCCATCTGGCCCATCGCCACCTCCACTTCACCCGTAAGTGGAAGTGGGCATGTTTATGTCAACCGTAAAATGTGCCTGCAGCCGTCGTAAATGCAGGAATGGGCACATTTACGACAGCCATAAATGCACCCACTTCCAGGGGACATGGTCCAGCCCACTCAGCTGTCCAGGGATGTGGTCAGGCCCATGCCGTATTAGGTTGGCCACCCCTTACTTAAAGGATAGAGAAGGAGAGAGGAAGCTCCAAGTTAACTGGAAGACAATATTTGGCCACCACTTGGGATTAAACCCTGACCTACAAATAACATTATCTTCAAAACATTTGGGTTCAATTAGTATTTAAGTTAATATTGGACAACCTTGACCTCAACATTAAAAATACTTCCAGATGCCCTGATCCTGAAAATTCTGTGCTCCCTCCCTTGAGACAATCTGGGGAAGACTAGACATTCCAGATATGGGGCCAGTGATGGGATGACAAAAAATCTACTACCACGCCATGACGTCACGGACGTCATGGGCGTGGCCAATGGCATGACGTCATGACGTCACGGCCGACGTCATGACGTCATGACGTCATGACGTTGTGGGCGGGGCCAAAATAAAAATAAATAAAAAATAAAAATAAACATACACACACACCCCTCCCTCTCAGCCCACCCACCCAGACACAAATAAATAAATAAAATAAAAACAACCACCCACCCAAAACACAAATAAATTACCCACCCACCCCAAATAAAAACCCCTCGCTTACCTTTCTTGGGACCCGGCACCCCGATTGCTGTCCACAGCCGCCGCCGCCGGAGCTGCCTGCACCCCTGTGGCGTCCTCCTTGGGCCGGTACCTTTTTAGCCCGGCTCCGGCCATGGCGAGGGGCGACGGGCAGCCGCGGCTGCCGCGCCTCCCTGGGCCGTCCCCATGCCGCACCGCCGCCGCCTACAGCTTCCTCCTCCGCAGCGCGCGACAGCCGAGCTCAAAAGGGACCGACCCAAGAAGGAGTCCACAGGGATTCAGGCAGCGGCAGCTCCGGCGGCGGCGGGCGGCGGCTGTGGACGCCGGGTGCAGGCACCCGGCCCACAGGCGCCCGGCGGCGGCGGCGGCGGCAGCGGTGTACCCCGCCGGGCGTCCCCAGGACATGGGGCTTGTCAGCAGCGGACGGCCGAGGCAGCCCTCAACGTGCCGCGGGGAGGCGCCCCCCTCAGAGGGCTGCTGCCGCCGCCGCTGCCCTGAAAGTTCTAAATGTTTTGAAAACCGGAGCGAAAATGGCTCTAATTGACTGCGCATGCGCAGAAACTCAATCTGACGCATGTGCAATGCGTCAGATTGAGTTTCTGCGCATGCGCAGTCAATTAGAGCCATTTTCGCTCCGGTTTTAATTTTTTTTTTCTTTCGGTCAGGCGTCCGGAACCGGACGCCCCAAAAGTGGACTTCCCCTCACGGAGAACCCTCCGGGATTGGTCTTACCGGTTCCAGAGATCCGTCTGGAACCGGTGACATCCCATCACTGTATGGGGCCCAGTGACTGTTGTTAATTTGACACACCACAAAGGTAGGGAATGCATGGCCGCACTCAGCCCTATTTGAATGATATACAGTACAAGTAGGTGGCTTATAATTCAATGTTCACACACACACAGCCAGTTTTACTGACAATATTTCTATGTTGTCTTCTTCAATATAGTCCATTGAAAGGACTATAATATCTGGTCTTATACCAACGGCAATTCCTTAGGATGTGTGGGGCCTCTCTGCAACTTGACACATCCTAGGAACCTTTGGTCAATGCTGATCAGATCTTCTGTGAGTTACTTCTAAGGAAATATTTCCACTCACAGCAAAGTGAAGCCAAGTGTTCCTCTTTGGATGAATAGATGCCTTCTATATTAATAGAAATTATTGTCATTTGTGGTCCTAAAAAGGACCGTTGGGTCCTTTTGCTCATCAGCAAATTTATGGTGCAACACTTTTGGTTATGAAGGGTCAGCTGCACACCGTTGCCAGGGGGCACCCGGGTGTACTCACAATGCTTTCTGTCTTTGAGGACAATGCAATGCCAATTTTAGTCTGATACTGTAATTGAAATCCATCCTAATCATTTCTAATGATTTCTGATAGCATTAATGTTTAGCAGGCAGCAAAGCTAACCAATGAACCATGAGGCTTGTGGCAATTGAGAATCTAGCAGATGTTTTACAGTATCAGCTTTCATAGAGAAGAGTCATTTGGAGTGCATTGTCAAAGTAAATCCCACTCCACAGATCTGGAACAGATCCATATAATAAATCTGTTAATTTTGAAGATGCCACAAATTACTCCTTTCCTGAAGCTTTTGAGATAGCTTTGGAATACATTCAAAGTGAACACAGACTGTGGTGAGCATCCAAAGGAATCAAGTTCCATAATTGTGGAGATCTATCCTATATAATTTTCTGATAGGCAGTTTGCGCATGGATAGTAGGTGTAAAGAAGGGGAAACCACAATAGGGAATAAGAAGGGAGGTGATATTCACAAAACATGAGCCTAAGCAAGGTTGGATCTTGACAGATCAAAAGCCTGTTTTATTGTTGTTTTTATTGTTGTTTTACAATCAATTAGTAATTTCTGGACTTTTCATGTTATTCTGGTAGATATTCAAACTGTCCTTCGTGATTTGATGGGTTATTCTGTGGCAACAACCTCAAGTGAGCAGAGGCAGCCTGTTGTTAAACTACCACAGACATGAAACCTAGCAAACATGGTCTGTGACCTGGTCAAGCAGATGGCTGGGATGGGGGAGAAGGAATAACACTTCCTCAGTAGCTCCTGTGCTCATGAGAAATCACAAAACAGACTGATCATTAGTGGTTTACATGGTCATTTTCTATGCTCAGGCTGTCACCTTCTAGTTTTACAATTTCTTACTCAATTGCTTATATTTTCCTTTGTTAGTCGCTGCCAAATTCATCTAGGGACACAGGATTATTCCTTTCTGCCTAACAGAGTGTGTATGCATGTGTGTGTCTATACCAGGGGTTCCCAACCTAAGATCCGCAGGCCATACCTGGCCTGCAGCACCATTTCATATGTCCCCCCTACCGAGTGGTGGGCTCCAAAAAAATTTACTACCACACTGTGGGCGTGGTATGGTGGGTGTGGCCAGGGAGAAAGCCCTGTGTTGCACCCTAATTAGGACTACAGTACTTTGTTTCAAAACTTGGATGGGCAGGGCCAGCCAGAATTCCTGCTACCAGTTCTGGTGAACTGGTGCGAACCTGCTGATGCCCACCACTGCCCCTACCCCTTCAAGGGCATTCAAGAAATAAAATGGCTGTCCCTTTGAAGCTGTTGCAACAAAATGGCTACCTCCATCATGCAGGCAGAGCAAAATGACCATCTGACCCTCAAAGCTGACTGAGAGAGTGTGACCTGGTCCCTGGCTTGAAAAGGTTGGGAACCCCTGGTCTATACGCATACAAACATGTGCATATGCTCAAGTTGCTAATTCTTAAGAACTATTTCAGTGTTCTTGTGTTTTGCACCCCGATGGTCAACTGCAAAATGCAGAGTTGTGCAGCATATAACAAAAGGGGCATCAAACTTGCTTAAGAAAGATTTAGTCAGCACAAGTGATGTTTTTGATCAATGTCTCACTCGCTTCTCTGCGTCTGCTGTGTTGACATTCAGGTTCCCCTTTGGAAATAATAGTTTAATGGAAACACTTTAGCTACTTCATTTCACATGAAAGAATCCCATTGGATTGACAGACTCATTATTGGCGTGAATATTATCTACAACAATGATGGTCAGGTGAATTATTTCAGCATGCTTGACATATACTGCTAGGAGACAAGATGGAAGGAGATGAGATACCTAAGTCATTCAGCTTGTCTTTGAAGGAAGAGAGAAAGAAAAGGTCAAGTCTTCTATAAGATTGAGGAGAAAGCAGTTTTAAATCATGTGTTGAATAACAATAATATCAGAGATGATAGCAATCATGACTTTCTGAGAACTCGATGGGGCAAATCAAGTGAAATTAACCATATTTATTTCAACACTCTCCTTGGTACAAGGATATTTTCTCCTCCCCTCTCCCTCTCTCTGACTCGTGATATTCCTTAGATTCTCCCAGCACTAGCTCCTCTTTGATTCTGATAAATTAAAGTTTGGTAAAATAATGTTGATGGATTTAAAATTTTACATTGAAACCCAGTTAAAATTTGTGTGTGTGTGTGTGTGTGTGTGTGTGTGTGTGTGTGTGTGTGTGTGTGTGTGTGTGTGTGTGTGTGTGTGTGTGTGTGATAGAAATCTATCCCATGGTGAGACATACAGTACTACAATCTGATACTGATGGAAAGGGACGAGACATTATTTACCCATGAAGTGTCAAATGTGGTCAAAGAAAATATGTTTTATAGTTCTGTCAGCTCTATAGTTTAAATTAAAACCATTCATTCAAATAATAACACTGGTCATGACTAGGACTGATTATATCCATCAATTTCAGTATTTCACGTTGTCGGTCTTCAATTCTTTTCGTCACATTTGTCAGCATGAAAATCTAGAAGAATGCACATTTTTCCAAAAATAAGACTTTTGCTATACACTTTTGCTTAAGAAAAGGTAAAGGTCTCCTTTGCTCGAAAGCCAGTCATATCTGACTCTAGGGTTTTGTGGTCATCTCCATTTACAGCCAAAGAGCCAACGCTCTGTGTGTCTGCAGACATTTCCATAGTGATGTGGAAGCCATTACTAGATGCTAGAGCACACAGAATGCTGTAACCTTTCCTTGCAAAGCGATATCTATTTATGTATTTGCAATTTATTGCTTTCAAACTGCTAGGTTGGATGGAGTTGGGACAGACAACATCACACAGCACTCAGGTCTTAAACTGCTGGCCTTCTGGTCATCAAACTCAGCACCTTAATCACTAAGACACCACTTAGAACATGAATTTTGTAATCAATCCAGAGAGCAAGGTTGCTACCCTAGCATCCCAAGTTATAGTCTTAAAGCAAAACCATTTCCTATTTAGTATCCCATGTAGACACCCTGGGTGCTTCTCCTTCTTTCTTGTCCTGATCAAACCCTGGACTGTCAAAATGAAGCCACTTTCTCAGCAGACCAGCAAATGAGCCGGATTCTGTATCTCTCCACATTCACACTGCATGTTGTTGTCCACTGGCAGCCCCCATTTGAGCATGTTGGTCTTGCATTTTGGGATTCCAACTCTCAGCCTATTCAGAGTCCTCCAAGTGACATAGGGAAGGTTGAGTTCCTCAGCTATATCCTCCTTTAATGTTGTTCCTTGCCTTTGAGCTCCTTCCTCCATCTTCTAATGTGGTTTTGCTCTTGTGCAACCTCCAGAATGTTTGCTCTTGCCCTAAAACTCTTCCTGGATCTGAGCTGGTGGACTTGAGGCTCATATCCATTCAGAGGATATCGAGGGTCATTATCTTGCTTAATTCTCTTGGCATCTGCTGCTTGGTTGTTGTTGTTGTTCAGTCACAGTCAATTCTGCATGCCAGGCTCCTCTGTCTTCTGTCATTCCCCATACCCCACACAGATCTATGCCCATTGTGTCAATGATGCCATCTAGCCACCTCATCCTCTGCCTCCTCCTTCTTCTTTTGCCTTCAATCTTTCCCAGCACCAAGGCCTTCTCAAGTGAATCCTCTCTTCTCATTTTGTGGCCGAAGTACTTGAGCTTCATCTTCAGCACTTTTTCTTCTAATGAGCAGTCAGGATTGATTTCCTTCAGGATTGACTGATTTGATCTCCTTGTGGTCCAGAGTACTCTCAAGAGTCTCCTCCAGCACCACAGCTCAAAGGCGTCTACTTTTCTGCGCTCAGCCTTCCTTATGGTCCAGCTCCCACAGCCATCCATATATTACTACTGGGAATAGCGTTGCTTTGACTAGTTGGCAGGGTAATGTCTATACTTTTTATTATGGTGTCTAGATTTCTCATAGCTTGCTTCCCAAGAAGTAAGCTTCTTTTTATTTCATGGCTGCAGTTTTGGATCCCAGGAAAGTAAAGTCTGTCACTGCTTCCATTCCTTCCCCTTCTATTTGCCAGGGAGTGACAGGGCCAGATACCATGATCTTGGTTTTTTTATGTTGAGTTTCAGGCCAGTTTTTGTACTCCTCTCTTTCACCCTCATCGAGGCTCTTTAGGTCTTCTTCACTTTCTGCCATTAGGGTAGTATATCATCTGCATATCTCAGGTTGTTGATGTTTCTCCCAGCAATATTAATTCCACCTTCTGCTTCATCGAGGCCTGTATTACACATGATGTACTCTGTATATAAATTGAATAAACAGGGTGACAATATGCAGCCCTGTCATACTCCTTTTCCTATTCTAAACCAAGCAGTAGTTCCGTATCCTGTTCTAACTGTTGCGTCTTGACTCACACACAGATTTCTCAGAAGACAGATGAGATGGTCTGGTACTCCCATTTCTTTAAGTACTTGCCACAGTTTATTGTGGTCCACACAATCAAAGGCTTTGGTGTAGTCAATGAAACAGAAGTAAACTTCTTTCTGGTACTCCCCTGCTTTCTCTGTGATCCAGTGAATGTTTGCACTTTGGTCTCTAGTTCTGTGCCTCTTCAGAACCCAACCTGTACTTCTGGAAGTTCTTGATCTACATACTGCTGAAGCCTAGCTACATAGCTCCTTATCTTAGGTGGAGCAAAACCAGCAAGAAGATACCAACTCTGGATGCAGTGGTGGGCATCAGCAGGTTCGCCCCGGTTCGCCAGAACCGGTAGCAGAAATTCTGGCTGGCCCCACCCATCCATGTTTTGAAATAAAGTACTGTAGTCCTAATTCAGGTGCAACACAGGGCTTTCCCCCTGGCCACATACATCATACCACACCCACAGAGTAAGTAGTAACATTTTTTTTTAATCCCACCACTGCCTGGATGCTGTTGTTACTAATGAAATTGTTTGAAACTGCCGAAACATATACAGTATACATGTATATAGAAGGTTAAATATAGACACAACCAATTCACATACCACTGTGCCTAATTAATGAACATAAATAATAAATAAACATGTGCCATCAAATCAATGCAGACATGTCATCCTCTTCAGGATTTTCTAGATAGAGAGTACGCAGAAGTAGTTTACCATTCCCTTCTTCTAGGGCCATCTGAAACTGTGCAGCTTGCCCAAGGCCACACACTTCTGGGCTGCATAGTTGGGGATCAAACTCCTCACCTCTGGATCTTCAGCCAGACATGTAACTCATTGAACTATTCATCCAGCAATTAAACATTGTGTGTCATCAGGTCAATTCGGACTGATGGCACCTCTTTCCAGGTTTATTAGGTAGTGAATACACAGGTGTGATTTACCATATCTTACTTCTTGAAGCACCCTGGGACTGTACAGCTTTGCCCATGATAATCAGTTTAATCATAAAATTATTTGGAGTTCTGACACTTTATCACCACAAGGCATGTGAAAAGACTCAAGATACAGAAGTGTCTACAGACTGACAAATATTAACTTAGCACCACTGAACATAAGGGTAGCCATGGAAACTTCTCTCTCAAATTCTCTCACAGTGCCTGTAACAGCCTCAAGAGCTACTATTTGTGTCCAGTAAGGAAAACTTGAGTGAAAAAGGTCAGCTGTGATGACAATCTCTGAACTACCTCTAGGTGAGAGAAAGTTGGGTATCGTGAAGCAGAAGTTATTTTGCAGAAGGGCTCAGAAACAGGTTTAAAATTGACTGACTGGAAAAGTGAAAGAGTTACTGCCACTATGTAATAGAAGCTTTAATGTGGAGGTGGGTTATAAGAAATATAGTACAAAAACAGACCTACATGAAATATTGTTTCAATACCCAATAAGAATGTTAGAATTTTTTTGCACCCTACTTTAAAAAAACTATTGGGTAAGTAGAACACGTACTGAAATAGAATAGGATTGTGTAAGTAGAACACGTACTCCATAATTCCTCTTCTTCTTTACTTCCACTGTCACCACTTTGGGTATCAAGGGAGATTCAAGGTTTTTGTTCTTGCACTTCTAGCAGCCTCAACCATGTGGTGTTCACATGAGATATTTGTAGAAGAAATAATAAAAATACTTTTCCTTACTTACAATATCTTGGAATTACAGATGATTTCAATCTGTAATTCCAAGATATTTACCGGTTTTAAGTTTTAGATTGTAGTATTGATTTTAATGTTGTAAGCCACCCAGAGTTGTTCTGAGTTGGGTGGCTATATAAATTGGAAAATTAAATTAAAATTAAATTAAATTAAATCTGCTGTCTTTATTGCATTCATGGTAACAAACAGTGATGGGCAACAGCTGGTTCATGCTGGTTGACCAGAACTGGTAGTAGCTTTTCCCGGTGTCCTGGCAAACTGGTAGTGGCTTTTGGGGGAAACCACCTCAGGGGCTTACCTTTTTGCCGGTTCCCCCTCTGTGCATGCACACCTATAGCACTTGGCACATCTACAGCACTTGGTGTGCATTTGCGCCTACAGAGCTCTGCCTGCCGAGCCAAGCACCCATTTGCAGCTTGGAATGTGGCAGCGCAGAGCATCGAGCGGCCACGAGCAGCCATGGAGGCTGAGGCCCTCAGCGGCCTCCTTGATGTCCTCCCAAGCGGGGAGGAGGTAGAGCAGCTGCAAGCCTGAAGCTCCCTACAGCCAGCTCCCCAGGGTAAGTGACTCGCCTCTGGGTGTGGGGTGGGTGGGTGTACAGTCATACCTCGCATAACGAATTTAATGCATTCTCCAAGGCTGCTCACTATGCAAAAAATTTGCTATGCAAGTCAGACTTGCATAACGAATTTTTCACTACGTGAATCAGACTTTTCCCTATGGAAAAACTCGCATAAAGAGCATTTCTATGGGGAAAACTCGCATAGCAAAATTTTTTCGCTTTGTGAGTTTTCCCCATAGAAATGCTCGTTATGCAAGTTTTTCCATAGGGAAAAGTCCGACTTGCATAGCAGAAAATTCATTATGCGAGTCAGACCACTTAGCAAAAAACTTGCTCGTTATGCGAGTTTTTTGCTAGGCAAAACACTCGTTATGCGAGGTTTGAATGTATTTTAATGTGTATTTAATGTGTATTTATTTTTAATGTGTATATTTATGTGTTTTATGTGTATTTAATTTCTATTTTTATGTATTTTTATATCTATTTAATATGTATTTATTTTTAATGTGTATTTATGTGTTTTACATGTATTTTTATGTATTTTTATGTCTATTTAATTAGTATTCTTATGTGTATTTATTTTTATGGGTTTTTTTACTGTGGTTCCATCTATGACATTGGCTCTGCCCATGATGTCATGCCGTTGGCTTTTCCCATGATGTCATGCCATTGGCTCCGCCCATAACATTGGCTCCACCCATAGTGTGGTAGTAAAAAATTTTGGCTGCCCACCACTGGCAACAAACAACCAAATAGATTATCAGCACTAAAACAACTGCTACTAACCACAAAGAGAAGGAAGGAACTCAGAATAGAGAGTTGGGGGGGGGGCTAAAAGCATGACTGGTTATTGCTGGATAGATATTCTCAGTCCAGAAAAGTCCCTCCTGAGACTTTAACTACAGTCAGCATATGAGTTCTTCTTCTTATAAAACTTCAATACAGTACAGTACTTCTAGCCATATAGAAAAGACATATGGAGTAAGTTTTTCAAGGTCATCTTCCCCATGGTTACCTGAGAGCAGAAAAGTAAGAGAAGCTATTTACTGTGTCATATTTTAAATATGCATTTTTTTATTATACATATTTGGAAGCCAGGAATAGAGAATCATTGGCAGTAGACCAGATACAGTGGCGTAGCGTGGGGGGGCGGGGGGGCGGATGCCCCGGGCAGCGGCTTTCAGGGGGCGGCAAAATGTCCCCACCACTTTGGCCTCCCTCTGCCTGGGGTTAGGAAACAGGACTTCCCAGGCGGAGGGCGGCCCTTTTGCTGGCGAGCGCTGCTCGCCTCCGTCCACCTGGCTGGCCGACGGGGGCTCTTCGCCGCCTGTCCCTGGCTCCGCCTCCGTTGCGAGTTCGATCCTGGCGGGATACCAGATTGCCTAAGCCATTCATCCTTCCGAGGCCGGTTAAATGAGTACCCAATGGGACGGAGGCGAGCAACGCTCGCCAGCAAAAGGGCCGCCCTCCGCCTGGGAAGTCCTGCACGCACGCGCGCACGCTGTCCACCTCTGCCCGCCCAGCCATCCACCCAGCTTGCCGTCAGAGGGGGCGCTCGTCGGGGGTGGGTGTCGCCGTGGCGCGGAGCCCCTGGCGGCTGGCTGGGCGGGAGGAGGTGGGCAGCGTGCGCGCGCGCGCGTGCAGGACTTCCCAGGCGGAGGGCGGCCCTTTTGCTGGTGAGCCCTGCTCGCCTCCGTCCCATTGGGTACTCATTTAACCGGCCTCGGAAGGATGAATGGCCCAGTGGTCAGCAAACTTGGCTCTCCAGCTGTTCTTGGACTTCAGTTCCCAGAAGCCTTGATCAGCAGGAGTGCTGACTTGGGCTTCTGGGAATTGAAGTCCAAGAACACCTGGAGAGCCAAGTTTGCAAACCCCTGGCTTAGGCAATCTGGTATCCCGCCAGGATCGAACTCGCAACGTTTTGGCTGCAGTGCAAGAAGGGTTGGTGTGTGTGTGTGTGTGTGCGCGCGCGGGGCGCTCGTCGGGGGGGTGGCGCCCCTGGCGGTTAGCTGGGTGGGCTGGCGGGCGGAGGTGTGCGGCACGTGCGCGCCCCGCTCGTCAGCAGGGGGGGCCACCTTCTGCCTGGGTCCTGGGGGGCGGCGGCAGCGGCGAGCTGGGGGGGAGCGAGTTTGTTCTTCGCCCCCGGCGGCTGAACTCTGCGCGACGCCACTGACCAGATATAGCCCATAGTGGGTCCCCATTCATTGGTGATCATTCTGTTACTAAACCTTAATTGTAATAATCACTTTATTACGGTCAATGACCAGCACAGTAAAATGAAGGGAATTTTTGTGATTTAAATGCTTAAAATGCAGCCAAAATACCCACAAACACATCCATTTAAATAAATAAAAAAGAATAAAAATCAGTTTTCAAGATTTGTGATACAATAACTGCTACTACGTTTGAACCAGGCAATGGAGACAGCGCTTTTTTGTGTCCAGTACATAAAATACAGAACATATTACACATCTATGCAACAGCTAAACCTTAATTACTGACTAAAGAGAAGAGATAAGGGCTATCCAAAGACTGAGAAATCGGCCTTGTGGAGTCAGTCCATTAAAAGTCTTGCTTTAATACTCAGACACCAATTCCTTTCTCTTTCTCCACCCCAGATTTGGTGAGACCTAAAGTAGGTGGCTTAGTGGTTAAGACATTGAACTTGACAACTGGAAGGTCGGCAGGTCAGCAGTTTGAGACTCGAGTGCTGCACAACGGAGTGTCTCTGTCCCAGCTCCTGACAACCTAGCAGTTCGAAAGCAAGAAATTTGAAGTAGATAAATAGGTACCACTTTGGTGGGAAGGTAAACAGTGTTCCATGCACTCTGGTGTCTAATTGTGCCTGCCACATGCCCACAGAAACGTCTGCCGACGCAAACAGTGCTGGCTCTTTGGCTATAAACGGGGATGAGCACTGAAACCTAGAGTCATATATAATGACTGGCTTTTGAGCATAGGCAACCTTGACCATTACACTTTACTTAAATAGGTTGCTTTACTCTGCTGCAGGACAGAACTGGCCTTCTGGACAACCAATTTATAGCGAATTCTTGGTTCATGATGGGATCGACTCATATTGTGTAAGTCTTATGAAACTCAGACCTTGCATTTCACTTTTAACAATCCACATAAATTTCTGAAAGTACATACACTTTCATTCACTTAAATTGTGGAATACCATTCTACTTCCCTTACTGACAATGTTTTGATTCTTGTTTGTACCAAAAGGCTCGCCCTGAATGGACATTTTGAAAGAAGCAATTGCTTCCCATGGATGCATAGAAACAATGAAAGCTAGTTTTATCATTCATTTGTGGAACATGCATAGAAATAAATCTTGATTTGCCGTTTTTATTGGCAAGAAGAAGAAAAACCAAGTCCAAAGATAAAACTGGATGCATTTGAAGTGCTACTTCTATTTGAGTGTAGTTAGAGAATATAACTTGGCAAAACTGTAGCTTTCATTTTTCTTTTCCTCAAAAGAGAGAAAAGTCGTAGACAAGTTCATACCGTGAAGGGATTCTTTCCTAGGAAATGCTCCATCAGCTGTTTAGTAATATGGAAACAAAATTCTTTTTCTTAAGACATCTATTGGTGTTCAACATTTACTATTTGCACATAATGAGTGGCAATGGCTAGTTATAAATTAGCTTAAGGCTCCACTGGGGAACAAAAATTTTTTTTTCTTGGTGCCTAAAATTTTTCAACTGATTTTGGGCATTTTGGGGCGGCTGATTCCAAAAATGGCATCCATTTTGTTCTAGCAGCTCTAGTTCATGAGATATCGATGATGTCATTATACATTGCTCTTATGACTACACTTGCATTTGTCTACACTTGTATTAGGAAGTGGGGCAGGGGGGGGCAAATGCCCCAGGCGGCGTGCTCCAGGGGGGCAGAATTTTGAAGCCCCCCCCAAAAAAAAAATTTCCCCAATTTTTTTTCAAACAAAAAAAATGCCTCTAGGCGCGCATCGAAGGCTCCCGGAGGCGGGAGGGGTGGTTGAAAAATCTTTTGAGGGTGAGAAAATATGTGGGTGGGCAAAAAAAGGTTAGGTGGGTGGAAAAAATTGGGGGGGGGAGCAAAATTTCACTCTGCCCCCGGGTGGCTTACACCCTTGCTACGCCTCTGGTTATATATGCAACCAGTATGGTTAGAATGGCCTAATGTGAATAAGCCATAACTAAAAAACTAGAGCTGATGGGGCATAACTGAAAGTATTTTTGGAATCAGTGACCCAAATATAGCCAGAAATAGGTGAAAATTGTGAGGCACCAAAATCACTGTTCCCAGTGTTATAAATGTATTTAAATTTCCATCATGTGCACTTTCTATATGATTGAACATCACCTCTGCATTTGTTCAGCTATTGATTCCTATGTGCAAAAAACAGGTGATAACAGCCAACTAAATATGAATGGATTGTGGGATAATATTATGATGTCAGTGGATGCAACTCGTATGCATTTTTCCTGCTTCAGGAAAAATGCCATTGGTGTGAATTTGTTTAAGGTGGATCCCAGCTTGCCATGAAGTGACCCACACACTATGATCACGGAGCCATCGCTTGCGGCACATATGAAATGAGACATGCAGGATTTAACACCAGGACTGCCACAGCCTTGAGGATATGGACAACAGCCAATCCATCTGGCATGGCCTCTTCTGCCTCCATGACCATTGGGAATCAGAGTTCCTCCTCCACTCATTTTGCCATTGGGCCCAATATGATGGTTTCCAGTATATTTCTTCCACTGAAGAGACCATCACCCCACCTAAAGGGGCTCATCCGCCCATAGCTTTTGCCCCCTTTAGGGAGTCAGGTTATTTACCGCCACCCAACACTCAGTGTTGAGTCACTGGTTGTACGGTCTACTCCATTACTGTAGCAGGATAGCCAGCCAGATGTGCAATAACATGCCAAGTTCCTATGATACATGTGACCTCATTTTTGAGCTTCTTATTTCATAATAAATCAGTAATGGCTTGATGGCATGTGGAAAAAATTAAAACGGGATTAGTAACCCAGCAAAAAAAATATGAATGATGAAGGAACCTATTTGCCTATCACTAGTTCTATATCACAATGTTTTCTAGTGATGAGAAGACTCAATTTACTGTGAAGATCCATAAGAGGTGAAAGCAATCAAAACACTTTATAGTCTTCTCTAACAATCCCCTATCTAAGCATTCAGTTTCAGAATCAAGAAAAAGGAACAGTCGCTTTGTTTGCGTGAACAATTTAAATATCTACTGGGAGAGATTTAAATTTTAGATACCTCTTCTATTTTATAGGTAGCCGATGTGTTTATTGCAACAACAAAATCAAAAGAACACCTTTCAGCTAATAAATTCATTTTTATGTGAGTTTTCTTGGATATAATCCACTTTTTCATGCCTAAGTGTACTTCTTGTTGCCTCTCCATAGCATCTGCTCAAAAAACTCCTATGTAAAGTAATAACTAAATGTATGCAGGCCCCAAACTTTACGAATTTTTTTAAAAATGATTCGAAACTTTCCAGTCCATTAAGGAAGCTGGGGAATAGGCAACAAAAAAATTATACAATATTTATGTGGCATTTTAATTATAGTCACATGGAACCTGAAATGGTCAATCTGCTGTTTTTTATAATCAGTGGAATATATGACTCCATTTTCAAAGTAACTTGGGGAAGGCATTAGATTTCCTGAGTGCATAAGTTTGCTCAGGGACCAGTTCTAATTTTTTTCACCAGCAAAACTTCAAAGGCAATTTTGTTGTTATGAGCCTGTAACAGCTCCAGGCCCACAGCCAAAACTCATACTAAATATCCTGTGTTTTCAATAAGTGTAATGCCAGTTGAGTTTCTCCAAAAGAGCTGAGTTCTCCGTAATTGATCTAATGCTTTCATAATGAGTTTGTGTTACAAATGTGCTGTGAAAGAGAATAAGGAGCAAGAAAACCTCTTTTGCTTATCTGCGCAGTCTAAATTATAGTAAACACAAAGATGAATTCCTCTAAAAGACCATGATTCAGGAGACGTAGGAAGAGTGAATGCTCATTGTCGCACTGAGAGAAGCAATAATGTGATCATTAAAGGAAACAACAGAAGGGAAGAAAGAGCCGAAGGCTGAAAGATAAGACCTCTGCGCCTCAATCATAAGCATATTTATTTAGCTGAAGGCACCACTTATTATATAAAACTTCTTCTGAGTAATGTCTTCATGTTGGCTAACAATGCTGAACCCATTCTAAGCTTCTCAGTGGAAAAACCAAGACATTTCCTATAACAATACACTATGTCTGGTTACTCAACATCAAGCTGAAGTACTTAGAAATTAATTTAATTCCTTCTTTCTCCTCCTCAATCTATCATCAACACCCAGGATACAAAAGTGACAAGATCAAACTAGCCCCAAATGTAGTCAGCCTGAAATGCCTCAGGAAACTCTCGAGTGACAATCCAAGAGTGCAAAATCCTACATAACTATCATTACATTGGGTAATCAAAAACTGGTCATCATATCTCAGCCTGATAATGTGTCACTTAGGATGTTGACAGGATGAAATGGGTTCTTCCCTCCTCTACTTCCAGCCAATAATAATAATAATAATAATAATAATAATAATAATAATAATAATAATAATAATAATAATAATAATAATAATTATTATTATTATTATTATTATTATTATTATTATTATTATTATTATTATTATTATTATTATTATTATTATTATTATTATTATTATTGCTGTCAGGGTCTGGATGGGGGACAACAGGCTTCAGCTGAATCCTGGCAAGACTGAGTGGCTATGGGTAGGGGGTCCTGCATTATCTCGGGAGCTACCATCTTTAGTTCTGGATGGGGAGGTTCTGCCCCAAACAGACCCAGTGCGTAACTTGGGGGTACTCCTGGACTCACAACTACTGCTTGAAGAGCAGGTGGCAGTCGTGGCCAGGAGGGCTTTTCCACAACTTCATGTAATACGCCAGTTAAGCCTGCTCCTAGATCGGGACTCCTTGCTCATGATCACACATGCTCTGGTCACCTCCAGACTTGATTACTGTAATGTGCTCTACATGGGGCTGCCCTTGATGACCATTTGGAAACTTCAACTGGTCCAGAATGCAGCTGCCCAGGTGGTGTTGGGATATGGGTGGTATGCACATGCCTCACTACTGAACCAAAACAACCAGTAGCTTACAGCCTGCCTGAGCAGGGTAGACAAAGATTTCAGTTCAGGGTGAACTCATTCTGTCAGGACCATGGACTTCCTTAACCTGCACCTCAGTTTGTTGTGTTTGGTTTTGTTTTGAATGTGTCTTGACTAACAAAATAATTGAATTTCAAATCAGGTGGTTGTTGTTGCTGCTGCTGCTGCTGCTGCTGCTGTTGTTTTGAAATTAGATTAAGGTAATGTGGTACTTCTGGACATTTGCATATCCTTTGCAAAACGTTGCCCTAACATTTTTTTTCCGTTACCACTGTGATTGCCACCACCAAGCATCCTCCCAGTTTTCCCCTTCCTTTCCAGTCCCTGTAGGTTTTTATTTTATTTTACTTACTTATTTTTTCCTGCTGCCACCAGGCAGCTATTAGTTGGCCAGCCTCCATTCTGAAGGGAGGTGGAAACTTCTACCACTGTTTTCACCACCTCTATTTCTGCCTCTGTTGCTGAGTCATCCTCAGGTACAGTCCCTATCATGGGTGCTCCATGCCTCTTAACTGTACTAATTTTTATATTCTTATTATATTTACCTCTTTAAATGCTGCAAGAATTCTTTGGCATGATCACAAATGAATCACTGAACTGCTATAGCATTATAACTGTAAGGATCGAGGATGAGGACCACTTTCAGGCTGTAGGGAATCCTTCAAACATAATAGAAAAGATGATATGCATTGACATATGAGTGCACACAGAAGGGTACAGTGGTTCAGGAACTGGTGCAAAATAAATGACCCTGATGGGGTCATTTAATGATCCTGCATTTCAACAGGTTAATACATACCTCAGCTGTGTGTCAGGTATTCCTTGGTCTTTGAATCAATTTCAAACCTGGGGAAATCAACATAAGTGTTGTCACTTTTGCTAATCAAGATGAATGTTTTGATGGTCATACATTCCAGTGAAACAAGGGTCAGCCTGTGTATTCTGGGGGCTAGAGTATCGTACGGGTTATTAGTGAACATCAATTCTAATCCTCACTGAAATTTAACAGGTAAGCTTGAACAAGTAACTCTGTGCTCAATTTCTAGATAAAGTAGTTAACAGATATGGAAGCCGTAATTCTTAATAATGTGTTGTGTAAGCTATGATCAGCTATAGTTGTGTAGATTACGGTCAGCTATGTGAACATTGTGTTAATTCTTCTCTTTGTCTCCATTTTTAATGCCAACCAATAAAGGTATAATAATAATAATAATAATAATAATAATAATAATAATAATAATAATAATAATAATAATAATAATAATAATAATAATAATAATAATAATAAGAAGAAGAAGAAGAAGAAGAAGAAGAAGAAGAAGAAGAAGAAGAAGAAGAAGAAGAAGAAGTAACTCTGTCTTGTGTAGACTTACCTTAAAGGTTTGTTGTGAGGGTGAAAGTGGGGCAGAAGACAGCCATGAATGCAGCTTTGAACAATATAGAGGTAAGATGGGATATAACTGAATGGAGCATAATAGAGAGAAGAATCACACTTTTTAAAATGTGACTTAGTGTAAATGTGGCTATTGTTCTATACCCTCTAATGCTCCATCCAGGCTGTGGGGGCTCTCCTTTTATCTAGCTAAGCTGCGTGCTGATGTAAAAAAAAGTGCATTAGTTAAATGTATGAATTTCAAATATATATAAGCCTTCAGTTGGAAGTAATACGGCCTGATAGTAGAAACAAAGGCAAACTTGAAGTCAGCTGAAGTTTGCTGTGAACCATATTCCGAGAATTTGACCAATTCAAAGGCTACATATTACACTCATTTGTTAATTATCAAAAGCCTTTTGAAGATGAAACATGCTAACGTCTGTGGTCCTCCCTCCCAACTTACTGCAAAGCATAAGGCGCCATCTTGACTCCATGTGTGCTGAGCCAAAAGCCCTACTTCAGACATTCTGTTTGATCCAGGAATCCGTTAGTGCTCTGTGGTCGTATAAGCTGTTTCTTTATGGCTTCAGAGTGATATTACAGAGCACAAGGCGTACATGTTATAAAGAAGACTTTGGACTCTGCAACCACATGCTGAATAGTTTCACTGAGCCTATCCTTCTCTTCCCATTCCATGGTTTCTTTGGCCATGGATACACTAAAGCAACGTTTCCACACATTAGGAGTTTCCATTCTGAGCTGGCTGTCACAGGTTAGGGAAGGAGACAGATAGATACAGAGTATACTGAAAAAGTAAAGGGAGCCTGCCTGAGTTTGAAGGATATCCTGGCTCACAAAGTCACCAGACTGCCAGGAATTAAGACAGGGGTGGGTGGACACAACACAGAGTGTGGCAGATTCCCCAACTTGCCTTACTATTTCCTTACATTTTGAACTATGTCTATCAAAAATGCTGAAAAATACAGGTTGGGAGGGCAGAGAGAGCATGGGAGATAGAATCAGTTGCTTTGCTTTCTGAGGGGGTGTACAGTGGGAGGAAATCTGCAGCCAATGTTACATAAATTGCTATCCAAGGTCAGTCCCCTACCAAGGTAGGGCACAAGTTCTCAACCTTTTCAAGCTGAGGGCCAGGTCACGCTCACTCAGATATCTTTGGAACCCAGATGGCCATTTTGCCCTGCATGCCACACGTGGCACTTCCGGATGTGGCAGAGGTGGTGGGGGCCACATGAAATGATGTTGTGGGCCGCATCCAGCCCCCGGGCCGTTGGTTGAGAACCCCTGAGGTAGAATGAGGCAAAGCTGTGTGCCACCTGACTTGTCCTTCATTTCCTAACCTAGCCTGCTGCCTTCTGGCACAGAGGAGGACAATTTCCCATTGCCAGAGTAGATGAAAGAGTCAATGACTAGTCCAGTCAGGGTTTGGAAATGGAATGGGAAGTGGTGCCGTTTTGTTCTTTTCCTCAAAAAGCAAAATGTTTTGAGCCAGTCCTGTATCTATGCATGTGTAAATGCTACCTTTCATGCACTCAACGTAGGAGTTGTGTTTTAACAAATGAAAAGGATCTTCATAAGTACTGTTGTTTTGGCACCAGCAAAATAATGCATAATCCAGTTATGCTTTGTTTGTTCTCTCGTAGTCTTCCTATCTAAAGGTTACTTTAGTTACTGTAACTAGAACTGTTTTGGTAGTACATAGCAGCAACAACTAGGAAACGGTGATAGCTGCACATAAATTAAAATAATAACATGTCATTAGGACAGTGATGGGCAGCAGCCAATTTGCACCAGTTCACCAGAACCGGTAGTAGCTTTTCCCAGTGTCCCGGAGAACCCATAGCGGCTTTTGGGGGGAACCACCTCAGGGGTGTACCTTTTCGCTGGTTTCCCCACAGCGCTTGGCGCACATTTGCGCCTATAGCACTTGGCGCACATTCATGCATTTATTTTTAACATGTATTTTTATGTGTTTTATGTGTATTTAATTTGTAATTTTATGTGTTTTTATGTCTATTTAATGTGTATTTATTTTTAATGTTATTCCTCAATATGGCTTCACTATTTGTGCTCAGAAGATTTCCTGCAATTCTCGAAAGAATTATTTATTTATTTTGTTTTATTTCTTTTCTTTTTTTAAAAAAAGTAGGTAGATATTATAGCCAGGAGAATGCTTCAATTCCCCTTGACCCCCATATTACTTCAATTCTAAAACTCATAGCAAGGTGATGTTTCTTTCCTCACTGCCTGAGACAAAGATGCCACGAATAACTCACCTCTGCATTTCTGTTCATTTCTTTCTTAGACACAATATAACACAACATACTGTAGGCTTCTTTATAAAAAAAATACAACCTCTTTTGTGCAAACTGCATCTTTCTCTTCTATGTGGGACAGAATAGCTGAGAATGGCAGACAATGTGCCTTCTAAATCTCTGAGATGAGTGGTGCAAAGGCCACTGCATGGGAAATAAATTAAAGCATTCACTCATGCAAAATCAACAAGAGAGAAGGAAAGCAATTTTTAAAGGAAGAAGAGAGAGACTGAGGCAAGAGAGAAAAACCATGAGATTTCAAGAGACGAAGAAGCCATGAGGCACATTGTGTGCTCTTCTTCAACATGCCATTACATAAAAGGTCTGCACCCACCACACGGGTATCAACCCTATAAAGCAGGTAAAC